>VDFB02000008.1:22527423-22606362 GCA_007258455.2 Sequoia sempervirens | reverse complement strand
TGATGGTTTAAGTACAATGTTTAAAATCAAATTGAAAACAATGTTTAAAATTTAGATTCTAAAATAAAACATTAAAAAATAATATGTTAGATTATTAATTCTTAAATAGAAATTGAGAAATGTGTGTTAATATGACCATTATTACCAAATAAACACTACAGACACAAATAAAGAAAATTTGAAAACATGTTTAAAATTTAGATTCCATTTTGAAAAAAATATGTTAATTCTTTAATTCTTAAAAGGAAATAAAAAAATGAAATATAACCAAAGATTTCAAACTCTGCCAAATATGCTGAAGCTTTCGAAAACTCCATGATCTAGGGCTTTTTCATGCGCAACAGTTCTGAACGCTCTGGTCCCCAATGGGGCATTCTCGTCGGAGATTTATGGCATTCCGCCATGAAATGGGAAGTCTACAGCGTTGGCGGCTACTGCTTTGGGGTCGCGTGAAGACTCTGTAGGATTTCCTGGTCTGTTGGCCGTCGCCACGACCTCTCCGAATGAAGATGTGGTTTCTAATGGCAGTGCGAACGGAACGGCTTCGCTTCCTCCCATCCGCAAAACTCCACCTTCTCCCGAACGTGTGGGTACCAATGCTAGTCACGATGGTTCCGATGGGTCTGTTGCACAAGAACAAATGCGATCTGCTCAAGTTTGTGGGGATTTCCACTTTGGGCTGGGTGTGTCGAAGCTTAAGTATTCGTTTGTGGAGGCGTCCAACTCTGGTTCATCTCCCCCCTGATTTTGCCACAAAATCAAAAGACTTCCAATGGCAACAGACGTTTTATTCAGTGCTTTGGTGATCCCCTGTTGTTGAACTTCGATGCCTCTTGGACGAAGGAGCTGCGTGAAAATGAAGAATTTTTTTCAAAACATGGTTTAATCGGTAGGTTCTCCCATCATTGGCCCACTCTTCCTGATCTTCACGATTGGATATCTAAATCATGGCTGTTTCTTATGGAAGGAGATCTAGAAATTTATCCCTGCACAAAAGGATTTTTCATAGTGTTTGATTGCAAAAAAGACAAAAACAACATTCTCAATCATGCCTGATTGTGGGAAGAATATGCTACAGCTGAAACCTGGCACCCAAATTTTGATCCTACCGAATCATTCTCAATTTTGTCGATCTGGGTTCACTTCCCACATCTTCCCTTCCACTTTTGGTTTGAATCATGCTTTGCAGCAATTGTAAACTCTATCGTCAATTTTGTGTCTACATATGACAACTCAAAACAATTTATCCACACTACTTACGCAAGGATTTTGGTGGAATTGGACATCTCCAAGGATCTTCCAGCTAAAATTATCTTGAAAGCTAATGGACAATGTTGGAAACAATCATTGGATTATGAAGGTTTGATTTTCAGGTGTAGGAGATGCTTATCATTGCAGTTGAGTGCCCAACCCAACAGTCAATCTCAACCAAATAGGGTGGCCTCTTGGTGGAAGGACTCCTCACCCAGACATTATTTTGTAATGAACTCTCCCAAACAGAATACAACCCCTTCAAAGAAGGCTAACATGAAGCAAAATGTGGAAAAGGATAATGAGAATTCCTCAGAGTCTATGGCAAAGCAGAGCGATTCTTGCTATTTGGAAAGGGTAGATAAACAACAAAGATCCTTTATTAAGGACACTTCTAAGTCATCTATAATTCAATCTTTGGATTCTCCTAATTTGGCTGGGTCCAAGAATTTGGGGGTGACGATCTCTTTTCCACCTCATGAAGCATTGGATTCCTCAGTTGTGTTGGGTTGTGCGGTGAATCCGGATGTGAATTGTCAACCACATGCTCAAGGGTGGACAAAAGTAAAAATAAAGAAATATATTCCACCACATCAAGCGAATTTGAGATCTTCAAAGAAGGGGGATAATGTGGTTTCATAATTTTTACATGAATAATTATATTTTGTTTAGTTTAGGCTTTGTTATTGTAAGTGGCAACAATAACCCTTTGTTATGGTTGTTCCCAATTGGGAACCTGTGACTGCACCCCTATTAGAGGGTTGATGCGATTATTATTTTCTATTTTCTATATGGGAGTGGACCCCATGTCCACAAACTCTTACATACCAAAAAAAAAGGAAATTAAAAAATATGTATTGCTAATAGACAAAAAAAAAATCAACAATAATTTGGAATATAAATATAAAATATCTACTAAGTACTAAATCTCTTCCAATTTCTAAATCATTTGCTCACTCTAACCTTCAAAGTCATCATGGCCCTAGTCTTTGTGTTCTTTTATTTGCATATTTCTAATTAACTACATTTCATTAGTGCCACTAGATGTGTTATTCATTGTGTTGGATGTGTTAGTTGCACATCCTCTTCTTCCACACATGAACCTCCATATTCCTAGTTCCCTTTCAAAAGGAAATCTCTAGATATCATAGCTGGTTGTATAATCCTCAAGCAAATTTCTAAATTATTGTCAATTTGATTTTTTCTTTGATTCCAAGAATCTCAATGCAATAATAAATCTATCATCATACGCTCCCAACCAACTCTTCAATCCACTCCCTATTAGCTCTCCAATGAATTTCCAATCAATCCGCCTAATTTATGAAGCTTCTCTTCTATAAGTACCTCCATTCTCATGATTTTGAGGGAGGTTGTTCAATATTTCATTATAGATTTTTCCTTGCATAAGGTCATCATTCTCTTTTCTTTGATAATTTAGAATCACCCTTTAGGATCTAGGATATCTTTGCACTTGCAACCCCCACCAACATTCTTATTCTCATTCAAGACTCCATACACCTTTTTAATTTTGATTTATAAGCTTCAAATCTTCCCTTACCTTCTAGGTAATCTCTAATTTTCAGAGAGCTAATATTAAAATGCTCCTTGAAAGTTTCTATTTACAAAAGTTCCCTAATTCAATTTAATTTATTTCAAAAAAAAATTATTTAATTAGGAATTAGGAAATCTCTCTTTGCTTAGGAAAAGTAAAAATTGCCTATATTTTCTCAAGTATTTAGAAGTTTTCTTGTTTTCAATAGATTTAAATTCAAAGTAGTTGCATTGTATTTCTTTTTGTAGAATAGATCTCAGTAGAAAAATGAAACTTAAAACAAAAAAAATAATTGCAATTGCAAAAAAGGCATTTAGAATTATACTCATTTAGCAAAAAGTCTATTTTCTACAACTAGTTAATTAGATAACATTTAAAATTTAGAAAAATACAAAAAAGGTAGAATACTTTACTTTTACATGCATATGTATTATTTGCATTTAAAAACATTATCGAAACTCAAAAACAATAAAAACAAAGGAAAATAAAGTTGTTGATCACAACACGAGGCACACAAAAATCAACAACAAACTCAATGTCTATGAATGCATACAAACTAGAATAAATAAACAAGCATCAAATCAAATAATCAAAACAATCAAATCTACACATACAAACCTTAGATCAAGTTCAATGTGATTCTTTGCTCATTTTGGAATGTGGGTGCTCAATTTTCTAGTATAAAAATTGTATTGTTTGGATAACAAACTGATAGAATATGGATGCATGAATGCGTGCTTATGAAATGATGAATAATGGGTTTGATTTATAGAAATTTAGGAGAATTAGATGGATGGCTGAGATTTAATATTGTATCTCTAGTATGATCCAAGATTAGGAGAGCTAATGAGGAGAGGTGGCAAGCATGGGAGAGTTGTACAATATTTTAATTTTTAATTGAAATAATAATTATTGCTCAAATCAAATTGATTGGGGACATAACATAATTTATTGATGATTTAATGCCTACATGAAGGAATTAACTGAGTGCATGGAGGAGTTAGGGGGGTTGACTATTTAAATTTAATAGTTAACTAATTGCATGGGTGAGTGAAGTAGATTTTAATAATTTAATAATTAATTAAGTGAATTATAGGTGCATATTAGGTGGAGATTAATATTAATTAATTATTTAATGGATAATATGTGGATAAAATGAATAAATAATTAGATAAATATGTAGATAAATATTTATTAAATTAATGAATAATATTAGCTCAATTTAATTAAGTAATTAGGACTTATTTAATTAAATGATTAGGAATTATGAATACTAGGTGATAAATGGGTGATGAAGCGGTGTATTGATGGACTATGATGGAATGATGATGATGAAGGTGACATTATTTTAGTGTCTAGAGCCTAAGCATCAAATTATCTCAACATCTTAATGTTCAAACAACAAAATAGGTCAAAACTCTTGAGATTAATGCATCCATGAATCCCCTTTGGGACTCCTTGTTAGGCATTTTATGTTGATGTGTCTTGGAGTTCAAAAGGATTGGGTCGCATTTGTATTCAGATAAATTAGGGCTAGTCAACCAACCCATGAGGCTTTGTATCAAGACCAATTGTAATAGCAATCCCAAATCTTGCAAGAAATAGAATTAAGAAAAATAAAACTTATACATTAAGGATATTTCAAATACAAGGACAAATCATAAATCACTTTCTTATAGACAATAAAAAATACATAAACATTATCTGAGAAATTGGTAACACAAATCATAATTTTTTGAAAGAGTTGATAGTAATGATCTCATATCAATGTTACCAACAACAACTATCATCATACAACCACCTTATTTCAACAACTTGCCCATCAAAATCTCCCACGTTAACACATAAACACAATACTTTTCTATCAATTCCTCCTCTATAGAGAAGTGAGTGGATTTTTTGGTGTGGTTCCCACTTAACGCAATCAAATCAATTTTATTCATGATACTCTTCTTCTACAAGAAGAGAGTAATCAATTGGATTATCCTCTACTTAATTAGTTTTTTCTCAAAAGAGCAAGAGTGATCTAGTGTATGCCTTAGCAATGGTGCACATGTGATATTTGGATTTTGATTCACTTACATTGTGCATGGTTCAATTATTGACACCACACATAGATCAGATGTGACATACATGAGCAAGAAATTCAACTTAACATAATGTTAACTACACAACATCATATTATTGATTCTATCTACTCATAGCATTCAAATGAAAAAAATATAGCTTCAAGTTCATAACAAATTCATAAGAAAATTAAGCCTATATATCACATAATAATGATTTCCTAAACTTGCTAAATCCCTTCTAAGATGATAACTAAATGATTATCAAATAATAACAAGATGTGTTACCATGAAATGAATCTCATCCCAAACATGGATGATACTAATTCAAAATAATAAGATCCTAAAATATTAAATTCAAAATGACAAGATTCATCATTGCAAATATCAACTACAAATTAATTATATTTTAATGGATAACAAGCCTACCCTAACATGCAATTAAAACACAATTTACAACCTAAATTTTCATGCAACATAACTAAGGAAGGACATGATACAATAGATAATCTCATTTCATTTTGATAACACAACCCAAAACTTAATTCACCTGAATATTTTCTTTCCAAATAAGATCAAATTTAACTATTCAATGCATTATACCAAGCCTATCAATCATTCTACTATGATATAACAAAATAATCATAATTATATAGAAATAAGAATTGAATGAGCATTGACCATACCATGAGTTTCAATTACAACTACAACACATCTATGAAATAAAATATCATTTAAGAACCTTTTACAAAAGCATAAATAATAACATCTATGATGCTCAAATGAAATTACTCACCTACACATTTATTTTCTACTAGAATGCATAACAAAATAATTATTGCAATTACAAGCCTATCTCCAATAAATATAAGGATGGACACATCATGAGACCAATTACATAATCAAATACGTAAATCACATAATTGCAATCCTTAATTTCAAAGCATAAATGCAAACTAAAAAAAGTATTAAAATGATAAATTTCTAAGTTCCTAAGAGATATTTAAGAAAGGGAAAAACAAGAAATGTTACCCACCCAACCAAATTATCATCATCAAGTGCAATAGATGCATATGCCACTCTAGGCAATCCTTGAGCTATAGAGAGAGAAGATCATAGATACACTTCTAGCACAACTAATGTCACATAAAAACTAAGGTCCCAAGCAAGAAACCAATAGTTTGCATCATGGTTGTGTAATGCCAAAGATTTGAAATGCATCACAAAAACAAACTAGCATACAAGTTCCTATTTCAAACCAATAAAACCTCTAGATAGAGCTCACAAAAGAGATCAGCACAACATAATAATATCAAAATCAACTTAAAATGTTACCCTTGAATCCCTTGTGATTTGATTTTCTCCAATGAATAGTGATATGTGGATGCTCCTTTGCTTGAAGATATATGTTTTGACAAAATGCACCTAGCATAAAGTGATGATTCTTGGGATGAAGGAAAAAGTGCCTAATTTTATAGAATTTTGGAAGGGGGAGTGGATGGTCAAGATTTGATGGTGAGATCAACAATGGAGGATGTTTGAAAGGATTTCCATAGGATAAATGAGATGATGTAGGGTGGAGATGGAGGTTAATATATTGTGAATGGCTAAGATGAACTTACTAAGTTTAGCAAGTGGTTATGACCACGAGGGAAATAAGGGACATAAGCATATAGTGGGGCTATATTCTTTGGTTGGGTTGAGAGGATAATGGGACTATACGTAAAAGTGTCTTTAGGTGCACTTTATTCTTGGAATGTGTTGAGGGAATACATGCATAATTAAATAATATTATTATTTGATTATTTTAGCCATGTGTGAGATGGAAAATAGGTAGAAATAATTATTATTTATTGATTTATTGTGAGGTGAGATAGAAAAAAGGGATTAATTAAATAATATGATCATTTAATCAAGTGATGGACTTTAGGTAAAGAGGACTAGACAAGGTGATAGGTTTAGTGGATTAAGACCAAGTGAAGGAATTGACTAGGTGATAGGGACCAGGTACACTAGGGAAATTTCCATATGTCTACAAGTTTCACAAGGGTTACACATGCGCAATAGAATTTAATACTCAACCACACATAAATACACATCAGGAGTCTAATGAATAATCAATGATAACAATACATTATAAGTTTAATGCACAATCACACTTGGATACACACATCAAGTGTGTAATACGCAAATCACCACTTGAGTATTCACGACCCAACCAAAAGTAGGAGAAAATAATAGGCTAACACATATAGCATTGATACTTTTAATTCACATAGCCTTGTCCTATATCATTTATCAACACTGATCATTTCATTACAATGTAGTTGAGGAAAGAAGGAAACCACTCCAAAACCATATTATAATTCATCCATCAATACATGCTAAATCATCATTTACATGAAATGATCATACAACAAAAAATAAGTCATGACATCATCATCCAATAAACATACATAATTTAATCATAATTAAACAATTACACATAAGGGTTGTGATAATCAATAATTGATAATGCACAAGGGAATGGTGATAACCACCAACACCAAGCAACGAGTGCGATGATCCAACAACACTCATGTAAGATAATCAGATACATAACTAGGTACAATGACTTAATAAAAATAAGAGAAGACCAGTGGATAATAATGTAGAGTGACATCACAATGCCTTCCCTTCAACTCCTAAATATAGGGTTCCTAACTCAAAAGACCCAAAAGATTATAGCAAAAAAAAGAGGGCAAAAAGACATTTGTACAAAAAGGTAGGAAATTGCATTTTCAAAATGAGATATTTTATAGTATATCATAAAAAAGCTTTTACATGCTTCAAAATTTAAAAATCACATTTTTACATTTCCAACAAACATGCAAAAAGCTCAATCACCATTAATAGAAGCTTCAAGTTTTTTTACTATTCACTTTTTTTTTACCATAAATAAAAAGTACATAATTTTAAAATCAAGTTATACCCTTGCTCTAAATAGGTTAGAGTTCATAATTTTTTAGAATAATTTTTCCAACCTAACAACCTTATTTTAAATTTCTACAAAATAAAACACAACATAAAATAAATGCATACATCTATTCTATGAATCCAAACTCAGTTCCATCTAGAAGAATGAAAGGCCAAATGCAACCAAAACACAACATAAAATAAATGCATACATCTATTCTATGAATCCAAACTCAGTTCCATCTAGAAGAATGAAAGGCCAAATGCAACCAAATAGTGAGGGCATGGCCAAAAGCAAGAAACAACAAACAAATACATGAACAAAAGGAGGAATACCTTTGTCTTTTCAATACAATTCGTACACAAATTCCTCCACAAAGCAATCACCATCCAAAAACCCAAGCAAGTAAGCACACTCACAAGAAGGAGAGAGATGAAAAAATATAGAGAAAAAAATGAATGATCAAACCCTTCATTTTCTTTTTTACTCAAAAAATCCCTAAATCCCAAAATGATATCACTAGTAGAATTTGGCAAATAAATGACTACGTGACTAAAACTTTTAGTCACGTGACTAACACTAGTAGTATTTGGAAAATAAATGACTAATTTGGTCATTGGGTAAAATCACAACTAAATGACTAAATAAATGACTAATATCAAACAAATAAAAATGACTAAATAAATGACTAATATTAGACAAATAAAAATGACTAAATAAATAACTAAGGGTGAAATCACAATACTTTGTCTCACTTTTTGCCCAAGATGGACATTTACATCAATATTTTTAACTGAATCTTCATCTTCTGAGACCTATAGCAGCTAAACCATAAAGAATTTGAAGATGATGTGAACTAGTAATTTGTGGCAATTTGTGTGTAGATTCTAAATATATATTTTTTCAAATTTTCTGAAATAAATCATGAATCTTTCAACATCTCCTTTAATAACTAGTTTTAGACACAAAACAACATTTTTAGAAAGTAACGTTTGTGCCGTACAACATAACTTTTTTTCTATAAAGGATTAAATTCTAATTTTTTGAATATAGATTCTCAACATCAATATCTAGGGAAAGGATATTTTTTCATTATTTTTTGTTGCATATTTTTTTAAAAATTAATTTTTGAAGTCACTGTAACTATAATTTGGACATACATGTGTGTCGTACAACCTAACTTTTTGTGTATATATCGAATCCAATTTTTCTGTTTTGGGTGAAACAAGGAAATCAATATATAGGGAATGACTATTTTTTGATTTTTTTTTACAATGGTTTACTATTTTTTCCCTCTGCACAACAAAGAGCTTGATGTTTAGAGAAAAACCTATGTTTAGTAAAAATTGAAAATTAAATACATGATAAAATGAAAATATATCAAACCTATACTTGTTGGAAAGCTAGTTTCAAGGGCTGCAATCTTGAAAAATATATATTTTAGATGATGTTATTTAATCCCTTAAAAGGTAAAGAAAAAGTGGTTTTCTCTAGCATTTTGATAGCTATGGAGGAGACTCCATTGTGGGTATGATTTAATACTATAGGGGTTCTATCCAATGGAGTTTAATCTTAGGGGGTCTTATCTATCCCTCTTCAATTAAAACCCTTTAGATGGATCCTCTCAAGACTTAAATCATTAGTTTTTCTAAAAACAATGATTTCAGGCAAAAAACAACACATCCCAAAAGTGAGACACAGTATTGTGGTAGCACCCCTAAATAAATGTGCTCATTATTAAAATCTTGGCCATAATTTTCATTTTAGTGTGAGAATTATGTTAGGGTTAGGGGTGGAATTATGGTTAGGGTTAGGGTTTGGATTATAATTATAATAGGTTTCAGGTTAGGAATAAGGCTTTGGTTAGTGTTAAGGGTAGGGTTGGAATTACTATTAATCCCTAATCCAAATTGGACCTTAGTTATATCATAACCCTAACCCTACTTAAAATCTAACCCTAACCCTAACAAAACCCTAACCCTAATTGAAGAAACCCTAAATCTAACACTAATCATAACCTTAAGTGAACACTAACCCTAATTGAATTGTAACCTTAACCCTAATTTAATCATAAACCTAATTCAACCCTAACCCTAACCCTACCCCTAACCCAAATTGTACCCTAACCCTAATAGTAAACCTAATTGAACTATATACCTAACCCTGATTAAACCCTAAGTATAATCCTATTTGAACCCTAACCCTAAATAAACCCAAACCATAACCCAAACCCTAATTGACCCTTAACCCTAATGCTAACTCTAAGATTTATTTTAGAACCCTAAGCCTAATTAACTTTAACCCTAATGCTAACCCCAAGATTTATCCTAGAACCCTAATTAAACGCTACCCTAATTGAATTTTAATCTTAAGATTAAATGTAACCCTAATTAAACTTTAACCCTAAGCTTTATCCTAATTCTAACCCTAATTGTAGAATGCTAATGTATATAATATGCTAACCCTAATTAAGTCCTAACCCAAATTGCACTCTAACCCTAATTAAACCTTGATTGAATGCTAACCCTAATTGAACCCTAAATCTAATCCTATCTCTAACCCTAATTGAACTCAAATTCTAATTGTGACTTTAATTCATGTCTAATCCTATTTGAACCCTAACCATAATTGAATCCTAACATTTATCAAAATAAAATCTAATTGAACATTAACCCTTTTCTAACCCTAATCATAAGAATAATTGAATCCTAGTCATAACCATAATTCAATCTTAATTAAACCCTAATTGTAACGTAACCCTAATATTAATTAACCCCTAATTGGACCCCAATCATAATAATCTTGATCATAACCTTATATGAAACCCAATTGTAACCGAAGTGCAAGCTTAATCGTAGAATAGTAACCCAAAACCTAATTAACCCTAATTGTAACCTTAAGTGAATAGTGACCCTAATTGAATTGTAACCTTAGTCCTAATTTAATCCTAAACCTAATTCAACCCTAACCCTAACCCTACCCCTAACCCAAATTGTACCCTAACCCTAACCCTAATAGTAACCCTAATTGAAATATATACCTAACCCTAATTAAAACCTAACTAAAGTCCTAATTGACCCCTAACTCCAATTGTATCATAACTCTAATTGAGTTGAAACCATAGTTGGATCATAACCCTAATTGAGTTGTAACTTTGATTGTACTCCTATTTGAACCCCAACTATAACCCTAACCCAAAGGTTTATAATAAAACCTAAACCTAATTGAACCCTTACTCAGACATAAAATGGAGAGGGAGATATAGATAAGATATAGAGAGGTGGATAGAGAAAAAATAAACTGAACTCCTGTAATAAATTTACTATTACAAATATATAATTTTGTCTAATGAAAAATTATATTTAAAATATATATTTATTGAGTGAATGCTCATTGAGACCTTTGTTACATAACATCATTTGCTAAATGACCTACCAATTGACCTCATGTACTACACATATGTCTGAAAATATACACCAAAATTTTCTCTAATTGACCTTTCATACCTCTTTGGTGTACCTATTGCACACCAAGGTGCAATTGCTAGTATACTATATATATTTAACATGTCAAAATGTGCTCATTATTAAAATGGCCATAATTTTCATTTTAATAAACATACTCTAAAACCTTCCTCAAGACCTTATTTTCAATGCCCGCCAAAATGGAGAAGTGAGTCGCATAGCCCACTAAAATGGAGAAGTATTTTCAAGGTAGCCTGCCAAAATGGAGAAGTGAAAGCGCCTGATTTTGGATTGCAGGAGACCCACAACACAGTAGTCCCTATCACATTCAAAATCCCAATGAAGTTGTAAGCAATAGAAAAATATACTTACATCGTATCAATAGCTTAACTGTCAATACAAATTTGCATAAGTGGGAACCGAATGCAAACTCCAATAACGTATACAACACCACAAGCAAGAAGCAGGTAGCTTGGAATGTCCTGAAAAAGAGCCAATATATGTTTCTCCCCTTTAGCATTAGATAGAGCTTTCGTCATTACAACAACACTACATGTAGAAAACATAATCATTTAAAATAAATTCACTGCTATTTACAAATATTGTGGTGCAGGATCATGCATCTAGATCATCACTATTTGGGATGAAATTTTATTTTGAAATTTTGTTTAAAAACAAGCAAATATTAAACATCAAGTACAAAATTTTGATGTAAAACAAGAAAAACTATTGGGATATCAAAATGGGAAAGAAAATATATTATATAGCATACATTTTGAATGCAGGATAGGTACTCAAAAATTTAATAGGATGGAGATGTCTCTCCTAATCTTAGTTGGACCATATTTGATCAACACTCTCTAGCCTTTGATGAATCAAATAATCAAAATGAGAGTCAATGGCAACTTCATGTAAGTAAGGAAGTATAACCATTCATAGAAAAACAAGATGAAGTAATATTTGGTAGCTCTGAGGGCATACAATGATTATGGGCATGAGTTGGTTGAGGATAAGAAAATGAAAAATAATAAGCCATACTATGAAGAGAAAGAAATCAAACCAAGACTGGTTATTCTCGAGGACAATAATCAGGAATTGGGACAATTTATCTATGCTCCCAAAAATGGGTTCGAACTAAGAAACATAGGTTTTAAACTTTTGTGCATATAGAAAAATTATTAAATTTTAACTATCATTCAGTGAAAGCCAATTCCATGTTAATCAATTTTCTACAAGTAGGACATGTCATATTCAGATATATTGTAAAACTAAAGACAATATTTAATAAACAACAACAATGTCCTTCACTTGGAATATCAAATATACATCAAAAAATATTTTTAACACCCCA
Source organism: Sequoia sempervirens (assembly GCA_007258455.2). NCBI lineage: Eukaryota > Viridiplantae > Streptophyta > Pinopsida > Cupressales > Cupressaceae > Sequoia > Sequoia sempervirens. The sequence goes on along the minus strand of VDFB02000008.1, from coordinate 22,593,722 downwards.
ACTAGGGACTGATTGAACAGTAATCGATGCCAATGGGAGCTTGTGGTAACTGACAAAAAGACCAAATAATTACAGACATATGTTGAAATGGTCGCTAGATAATGGACACTATTTTTTTTATTTTCTCAATCAGTTTTGCTGATTTGGCAGGCTGTTTATTGCAGGTCAGATACAAACTAAATTTTTTTAGTTTCTTGTTGAACAACTTTCAGAATGTGACTACCCCTGCAAGCCAACATCTAGAAACGAAACTCAAAAACAATAGATGTTGATGCAAGGTATACTCTGCTCTAGCATCTATTTTCAGGTGCACTATTTGCTGATGTGTTCCAATTTTTATTGCTAGTTCAGTTAATTTCCCTTTATTTTGTGAGGATCTCTGCCCTCCTACTTCAAAAAGTTTGTAGCTCTAAATTAGAGCCTGCAGTGCAATTATGAGTATATGTGAGAACAAAGTATTCCCTTATCAGAGGTACCTTTTGTTTATGATTTAGTTTTTTCACTGCAATCTCTTGAAATTTAATAGAAGCTTTCTTGCCAACCAAAATAAAAAGTATGTATTGCTTCTCTTAGTTTTTGTATTGAACACTCTTTAAGAAATAAAAATTCATGCCCTTTCCATGCCCAAAAAATTTTGATGTTAAAAATTGTGACATGTTTTGACAAATTCAAGACAAGAAAACAAATCACAATCAAGATGGACATTTTCTGGTTTCAATGAGCATGCCTCAGGTGCAGAACTATAACAGAGCGAAAAAAGATCGTAACTAGAATTTGTTTTTTATCTCAAAACTTTCCAAAATAAGCATTAAATGTTGAACCTTATAAGCAATTTTAAACAATTCTCCAAGTATTGTCAATATAAGCTATGCTGTGAGTGTTTTTCCTATATTGTTTTGCTTGTAGGTATGTTGAACAAGTGTTGTTTGTGTTACAGAGGCCTTCAAATCCCAATAAGCGGAGGGTGGTAGTGCATGCTTCAAATCCTTGCTCCAAGTTAGTAATAGAGGAAGGGTATTTTAATATTTTATGGGCTTGCCTATTTTAACGAAAATTTAATGGGTGAAAGGTATCTTTAGGATCGTTTACACTAGACATGCTTTCCTTTTAAAAATTACTTAGTTCCCAATAAGAGGCATGCACCTATGCATTGTATTTTCGGATTTTGACTTTTTTGCTCCCTTATTCTCATTCCAACATCCACCTATACAAGCAATTTGTCATTTCAAAATTGAAAGCAACACTTTGTATTGAGGTGCATGCCTATAAATGGGTAAAGTGTTTGATGATTTGAAACACCTATCCCGCTTGATTAGGCATGCACCTTATAATAACAATTTGGAACTTTGTCTTATAACAACTCTCTTCACATTAGCATGTTCCTATCAATGGAATATGTTGCTTGTCTGAAGTGAAAAAATGCCTTTGTTGATTGTGCACTTCACAAGGAATTTTATGCTTTGAATTTCTCATATAAAGAGATATGCCCCTATAAATGGAAAGACACCTTTTGATGAACTAAACTCTTTTTTCTTTGTTTCACATGCACACCTCTATACATGAAAAAAGTGATATGCACTTTTCCTTAAGATAGGTGTGCACTCAAATATACAAATTTGTCTTCAAATTTAAAGTATAAACCTCCATGCTTAGGTGCATGCCTCACAATGTAGTTTTGATGTTTGAAATTTTGAACCGGTTTTCTCAATAAGGGGGCATACCATTTTATGCAAACCTTACTTCAATCTATTGACTCCTTTTTGTCTTTGCACAAGTGTCCACTTGAGCATGGGAAAACATCTTTTCTAATTCACTAACCTCAATTGCCTAACACAAGTGCATGCCATTGTAAGCAATTACTATTGTGACACTTGAAAACAAAAATTCTTGATGAGGTGCACACAAATAAACTAAAATTGTCCTTTGAAATAGTGAAGCTCCCTTCCTTTAAATTATTGCATTCCTATCTAGCATTCTTGACTTCAAATTTGATGACAACAAATCTGATGCAATGATAGGGGTTCAAAAACTCACTAACTTTCACAACTTGACAAATCTCAATCTATTCTTTCTTGTCCTTGCAACTAGGACTCATTTTCCCTTCACAAAACTCTTGTTTAAAATTACCCAAACTGAGAATAAGGCAACAATCCTCTTGTAGATTCCACAAATGACCTTAAACAACATCAATTGGCTGACTCAACACCAATTTCCAGCTCAAATAAGAGAACTTTCAAAAGTAGACTGTCCAAAATCAACCTATGTAATGATAAAAGTAGACTGTAACATCTCCTCGTTTTTCATTTCTTGATAGAGAGCTTCTGAAAGATGTGCAATATGTTCTTCAATCTCAACAATCAATGTTGAGATAAAATAGAAGCATTGCTCTTGCAAATAAGGTGCTAAATCATTTATCCTTGAAGGAGATTTATGTGCATGAAGAAAACTTAGGAGGTCTTACAGAACATTCTTGGACCCCTCATCTATGGTATCTTTTATTTGACTAACCTTAGTTCCAAAATAAGCGTTAAGGCGACCAAACAGGTCTTCATCATTTGTCATCGTAAATCTAAAACTCAACCCAGGTAAATTGACACTTTTTAGGTCCCCTCTCTTGACAAGCCAACCCTCACTAGTAGTTAATTTGTGCAAATGGGTTTCAACATCTTTGTAACTTGCTAGAGATGTAACTATGGCTTCAAGGTATTTACCAACCTTAACTCTCTCATGCAAATCTACAAATCCATCAGCTATTATTTGTTTCATCCTACTAACAAATAGGCTTTCAAAAAGTTCATCCCACAGATTCTTTGAGTGCTTCAAAACAATCTCACACACGCATTGACACGAAAACTCAATAGTTGAAACAAAAACCATTTTTAGCCGCTCCAAGCTCCCTTCAAATGCATCCAAACTGTCCAATGTTTCTCTAATCAGTGTCTCTTTTTTTGCAAGTTCCTTGCCACTTTTCACAAGATCAAGCAAATACTTTCCCCCAAGCCTATCTGTAGAGAGAATATCATTTGCACATGTCTTAAGCGGCACTAAGCAAGAATCTGATATAAATTCGCTCAGAAAAATCATCATGGTAGCTTGTAGCTTCTCTCTATGAGATTTCCACAATTGCACCTCATTGTCTGGGTTTGGAATCCCACCAAACAACTGTGATCTAGGTGGCACTTCCAACACAGTCTTATAAAAAAGAGGAAAATCGTTTAGAACCTCCAAGAAGAGTTCCCCATCCTGACATAGCGTTACCTGTATGACTCTTACCAGATTACAGAAAATGAGCATGTTTGTCTTAGACAAAGATAGCCAAGGCCTGTTTAGAGAGCTTCAATTTTCCTAAACGAAGTGGTGATGTGTCTTGAAAAGATGTCCTACATTTTGTCTTCCAGCCATAGAGTTTGTCAGATGTCCATGATCATCTAAGTGTCCCTTGACATAGAACCTCGACTAGAAAGTAGTGAAAAGGTAGTTGAAAATATGTTTTCATAGCCACAATGTTCCAGTCTTTTATTTTATGGAAATTATGCCTTTGTAGGCATTCTTTGTACTTGCATTTCACCAATCATTTATATTAAAATTTTGCAAGTTAATATATGCTAATTTTGTTTTCTTGAATGTTGTGTTGCATTTGGAGATTAACTATTTCTTACAGTTTTGGTCCTAACAATAGTTAAAATCTTTTGAACTTAACAGTCGTGCTTACTTTTATATTTTTTGGTGTGTTGAACAAATGGGAAACAAATATTGATGCGTGAACTTTCAAGTCCACCGTTTTCAAATTATCATGTATGGTGGTCTCTTAGTGAAGCTAAATATGGAGGAACTGCCCTTTTTCTAAAACATCACTTTCAACCACTTAAATTGACTTTTTTTCTTGACCAGACATCATCAAGTATTTCATGAAAGAGAACTATTCAGTTTTGTTTGATTCCTAATTTTGAAGTATTTAATTTTGCATTTAGTCTTTTAATATTTGGAGTTTGAAATTATAAGTTGAAATTTTATTAATATCCTTGCTATACAAAAAATTCCATTAGGACTGAAAGGCATGTCAACCTATATGGTGCAGTATGTTATAAAATGACTAAAGCATGTACTAAAGGACATAATTTAAATAGGTCCATGATAAAATTTAGTGAACATTATAGTAAATTGATGGTTTTGTAACGTGCCCCACAAAACTAGTTAGTTAAAGCTTAAAAAGATTTAGATACAAGGATAATTCAGGGAATAACCCCATCCTGAGGAGTGTCCTGGATATAAAGGAGGCATTTACAAGTGCAAGCATGTATGCTTTCCTCCACAACTAAATACACTTTGAAATTTTTTCATGTTGATAGGAATAAAAATTGGTGCATCAACCTTCTGATATTTGGGAAAAAGATTTATTAAAGTACAAAAAACATATAACATGGATTGGTGCCAATTTGTGACATATGATACAAGGATTAGGTACAAAATCTGATACAAATTTTTTGTTGGGTTGGTTCAAATAATTGATGTTTCTATGTTATGATTACTGCCACATCCAGACAAATTGGCTACAAGAAATTATGACAGTAAGACTATTGAACTAAAACTATACATCTTGCAATGCTATGGGTTTTACTGTTTGCTTAGCCATAAGAGTGCTAAGTGAATCTCAAAGAAGTCTTTGTGAAATCATTGGGCTTCAGAAGTAGTGGCACAAAAACAAAGTTTCAAATGTATGCATATAAGGAAAAGTCTTATGTAGTTGTAGATTTGAAGTGTTCACGAGGCCACAAGGCCACAAATAAAACTTTCATTTTTGTAGTTTTACAAGTATGCATAAGTCTAGGAAAGATGCGAAAGGGAAATTCAACTATTGTGTGGCCAATATTCCAAGGAAAGCTTGGACTTTTGGTTTCCATTTTTCTTGGTATTAAATTTATTTTTATGAAGGATTCATGCCCACTAGTTGCAAAAATTAAGCAATGGGTCTTAAAAAAATGAAGAAAACTAAATCTAGTGAGTGCAAATGGATCTAGATGAAAAGGAAACCCTAGATTACTTTATGTTGAAAGTGAAGGCAAAAGAGTAGAAAAGGGCGAACGAAAGATAAAAGAGATGGAAGCATTGAAGAATCAACTAGAGAACAAAAAGGAGTCAAGTGGACTTGTAGAAAGTCTATATGGAAGCATGACGGGGTATGATTTGATACTTCCATTTAAAAGAGAAAAGCTACTATTGAGAATCAGAATATGGTTTGAGTGGATGTCTCACCAAGGTTGCACTAACTTGCAGATTTTGTTTATGTAACTTGAACAAGGGACCTTTGTTCCATTGTACTACTTCTTGGGTCAGAAGTAGGTAGTAATCAATTTGGAGTTGATCTCTTTAGAAGACTTTCCTTTAAGAAGATTGATGCTCCAAGTGTACTATGCACCCTATATTTGAGTGGATGTCTCACCAAGGTTGCACTAACTTACAGATCTTGTTTATGTAACTTGAACAAGGGGCCTTTGTTCCATTGTACTACTTCCTGGGTTGGAAGTAGGTAGTAATTAATTTGGAGTTGATCTCCTTAGAAGACTTTCCTTTAAGAAGATTGATGCTCCAAGTGTAATATGCATCGTATATTTTTTGTTTGGTTTGATACAATATTGTTTTCGTGGAGTTTTGATGATAACATGAAATGTACAGCTCAAAGAAATTGTTTGAAACAATATAGAAATGCAATAGATTCTAATTTTTGAAGATCTATACAAGATGTTCACAACTGAAACTAAAAACCAGGTTTGAAACAAATCTTTTTGCAAGATAATGAGTTGATTATTGCTTAGAAAATTACAACAGCAGTATATAATGACTGGGAATTACAAAGACATTATTTTTGGAACATACCCAAAAAGGAGTAATGAAGTACAGGTCTGAAACAACACTATAGCCATTTACATATTTAAATCACAAAACTGAACTTCACTGGTTTTTACAAGTCAGATTCAGAGAATCAATGAGATCTTCCTCTAAAATTAATAGAAACCTCTCAAAATGATTTCAAAAGAAAGTTAAAACATAATTCAATAGATTACCATGAGTTTCAAAGCTTAACTAAATTTGTATGGGCCGTATAGAACTTGAAAATTCAGAAAAATAGAGAAAACAGAGAAATAACGTTGTATTCTTGTTGGGAATCTTCAATACTTTCTTCAACAACCTTTGTTCAACCCATGAAGAGGTCTTAAATACATTTTCCAATCAAAACTACCCTTTAAACGTCCATAACCACCTTTTGAACTCCTTTTTCCCTTCATATTCCCACAATGTTGATTTTTTAACAATTTTGCTTGACAACATTACATTTTTTGCAATTTTTTTGACATATGAACTTCAATAACTCCTAGACACCTAAATACATAGCAGATGGTCTTTTTTAGACCTCATTAAACATAAACAAAACTTTATCACCCCCTCTACTAACCTAGACTCACTCAAATCCAACTAGTTACATTTCACCACATCAAATTTTGCATTAAGGGTGTAGGTGCTCCTGCACCACAAGCCTAATAGGTGCATCTTTGGGACAAGTTGAGAGAATAAAGTTGAAGAATTGACTCCTTGTTTTTGTTTGATCATTTGTGAACATTTGTGAGATTGGAAGAATCATCTCCACCTTGCTTACATCAGAGAGCTATGTAAAGAGGAATCAAGTCAGGGGAATCAAGTTTAAAGAGTTCACGTGCCTTGTGTATGTTTCCACATTTTGCATACATGTCTAACAAAGCATTTCCAACCATAATATCTGACAAAAATCCCCCATCTATTATGCTCTAATGGATCTTCATACCCTGCTCCAAAGCTCCCATTTTCACACAGGCATGGAGGATGTTGGCATAGCTTGTGGAATTTGGCTTCACACCTGCTAATTGCATTTGCTTGAAAGTTTCTAAAGAATTTTCAACAAATCCATTTTGTGCATATCCCGCAATCATCGTATTCCATGAGATGGCATCTCTTTCAGGCATTATGTCAAACAATTCACATGCCTTGTCTATGCTTCCACATTTTGCATACATGTCTACTAGGGTAGTTGCAACTACAACATCTAACAAAATTCCTCTATTATTTATGCTTTGATGGATGTTCACACCCTGTTCCAAAGCCCCCATTTTGGCACAGGCAGGAAAGATGTTGACAAAGGTTGTGGAATTTGGCTTTATACCTACCAATTACATTTGCTTGAAAGTTTCTAAAGCGTTTTCAACAAATCCATTTTGTGCATATCCAACAATAATTGCAGTCCAAGAGATGACATCTCTTCGAGGCATTCTGTCAAAAACTTCACATGCTTTCTCTATGCTTCCACATTTTGCATACATGTCAACCAAAGCATTTCCAACTATAATATCAGACGAAAATCCCCCTTCTATTATGCTTTGATGGATGTCCATACCTTGTTCCAAAGCTTCCATTTTGGAACAGGCAGAGAGGATGTTGGCAAAGGTTGTGAAGTTTGGCTTTAAACCTGCAAATTGCATTTGCTTGAAAGTTTCTAAAGCCTTTTCAACATATCTAATTTGTGTAAATCCTGCAATTATTGTAGTCCATGAGACCACATTTCTTTGAGGCATTTTGTCAAATAGTTTGCATGCCTTGTCTATGTTTCCACATTTTGCATACATGTCTACAGGGGTTGTTGCCACTGTAACATCTTACAAAATTTCTCTATCCTTTATGGTTTGATGGATGTCCATACCCTGTTCCAAAGCTCCCATTTTGGCACAGATAGGGAGGATGCTGGAAAAGATTGTGGAATTTGGATTTACACCTTCCAACTACATTTTCTTGAAATATTTTAAAGCCTTTTCAAAAAATCTATTTTGTGCATATCCTACAATCGTTGTATTCCATGAGATGACATCTCTTTTAGGCATTCTATCAAACACTTCACATGCCTTGTTGGTGCAGGAGCACCCAATTGGTTTTATTTGAATTTGATCAAAATAAGGAGTCATATGTTGGTCTAGGAGTTTAAAGTCATGAAGTGGGTCAATAAGATCTAAAAGAGACCATTAGAGTGTATCTTGAGATCATTTTTGTAAAGCAATGTTGAAATGTTGTCAATCATGCTTGAAAGACCAAAATATGTAAATAGGGTTTATGAAGGGTTTAGTGAGTCAAGTCATGGAACATGTTGAATAAGGTCATATTTGATTATTGAATAGTGTATTAGGTCATATTAGTGGTGTTTAGAAAGTTTGGGGGTTCAAAAATACAAAATTGCCAAAATTGACAAATGTTGTCAAAGTTGTAATTGCAAAAATGCAAGATTCAGGGATACCAACAGTCAAGTGGTAGTTGTAAAGTAGTTGGTTGATTTTGGAGGGAATTTTCAAGAAACAAATGTATAAAATCATGTAATCCTTCAATTGTTATGGTTGTTGAAGCCATTTTGAAGAAGAGACAATAAAAACACCTCTGCTATTGCATCAATTTCTGAGTTTTCCTGTAAATTCTATAATATCAATTAATTGTATGATTCTGTATAGCAACTAATCTGTCCAAAAGCTTGTGAGTATTGTGGAGGGGTGAGTTGTCTATTCTTTACACTTGGTTTGGGTCGTTGAAACAGGTTTAGAAGCATAGTATCTTCTTTTTTCTTTGACAGACCCGGGTATACCCTGTCAAGGGTTTTGTAGACTTAAATATGTTTTAAGCCCATTCCACAAACTGTCATCACTGAATCTTTGTGGAATGGGAATTTTAGGTTAGTTAGGGATGATTGGAAGTAGGTTTTTCTTTGGATGGTGAGATTTGGGGGACAAAAATAGTGACTGTCCTAGGGTTTTGCAGTGTGTTAGTGTATGAAAAATGAGGTTTTGAGAAAGAGTTTGAATAAGTGACTTGAGTGGTGGCTAGGAGATGGATTTTTGAGTGAAGGAAAACAAAATAATTTTTTTTGGAGGCAACTTCAAGTCTGAAAGAGTCTGGGAATAGTGAGTTTGAACAAACCCTACCTTTAATGGTGAAAATTGAGGATTTTTGAGATCAATCGTTGGATGAGGGTTTGAGAACCTAAAACTTGGTGAATATGTCTTTTTGTTGGTTTTCTTTAAGGTATGAGAGGTTGTATTAGGTTGGAGGAGAGTTTAAGGAGGACTTGCTTTGTAAAATATACCTAATTGGTCTTTTTAGGGCCGTGTTGCACAGGGATTTGAGTGAGTTTCCAAAAATGAATCAATGTTGGTTTTGGTATATGTTTAAGTTGGCCAAATAGGGTTTTAAAAACCATCAATAGTCTCTAGAGTTGGTGAGTGGATTGAGAGAAGAGTTGTCAAATAGAGGTCTGCAGACCTACTAGCCAAGGCAGACTCAGATTGAAAAGGTTGATTTGTCAAAGAGTTGTGATTCATCTGGTTGATTTATCTAACTTGTCTTGTGATGTTTAGGTAAAGACCAACTTATCTTGCATCACTTGTGTATGCTTTCACATTTTGCATACATTTCCACCAGAGCATTTCCCACTACAATATCAAGCAAAAACCCCCCTTTCATTATGCTTTGATGCATATCCATACTGTGTTCCAAAGTTCCCATTTTGGCATAGGCAGGGAGGATGTTAACAAAGGTTGTAGAGTCTAGTTTGACACCTGTCATTTGCATTTCCTTGAAATTTTGTAAAACCTTTTCAACAAATCCATTGTATGCATATCTTGTAGCCATTGCATTCCATGAGACAATAGTTCTTTGAGGCATTTTGTCAAACAGTTCACGTGCCTTCTCTATGCTTCCACATTTCACATACATGTCTACCAGGGCTATTGCAACTACAACATCTAAAAAATTTCCTCTCTCCTTTATTCTTTGATGGATTTCCATACCCTCTTCCAATGATCCCATTTTGGCACAAGTTGAAAGTACACTGGCAAATGTGAACTGAACGGATTTGTGGATGCTCAATTGTTGTGCAAGCTCTTTGATAATATGAAAATGATTTGATTCAAATATTCATAAATGGATCAGACACTTTTTTAGAATGCTCCTTGAATTTTTGGAAGGAATGATGGATTTATAGATTTAGAGGTGAAAATATGAATGGTTGATCAGCCATGCACACCTAATGATCAACTATATATGTAAATTGTAATGCAATAAGGGTTACTGACGTGTGAAGTATGTGCAACTATGATCTATATGGAGCTTTCTAGGATTTCAATTGTATGTGCATAAACTCATATTTCACAAGACAGACACACAAATAAACGCAACAATGAATATAAAATTTAACCAAAACTTTTCAAACCAAAAACCTGACTAAACATAGCACACATAGTCCTAGGTGTCCCACACTTCTGATGTCAATTTATTGTGTTTGAGCCAATAGATGCATAATGGAAAAAAGTTTATTTTTCTTTTCTTCCATGGCTATTATCTGCAAGACCAGACCAATATTTTAATGTCACCGACGATGAGAGTACAGGTTGCAGAAAGGGCCAACAAAGATTTTAAAACCCTGAAAATCTTTAAGGAGCCAACAATGATTTGAATTTTTTTTTAATATTGTCTCACGACAATTAATAATCTTTAATTTATATGCCAATAATAAAAAGGAATATGCCGACTTTTAAATCCAAATTGCCCCAAATAAAATAGATACCCGCCAAAAATATAATACCACCAAATAGATATAAACCCACAGATTTTATTGATCAAACCTTGTTAAATAATATGACTGCCGAAATAAAAATAGCAAACCCTAGTATTATGACAATATGAATAATTGTAACCGTTGATTTCTTTTTTTAAACCCCAAATAAATAATTTTTTCCAAACTATAAAAAAACTATAGAAAATTTTCTACCAACAATATAAGCCCTAATTTTTTTGAAAGAGCTTGTGATTAAATTTGTTTTGCCTTAGATGATGACTGATGAGATGTACTGCACAGTCCATATGGATCGTATGACATCCCCTCCAAATTTCTCTGATGGCCTTCAGGAAAAGATCTCTGATTTTGATAATTTGGCAGCCAATCCTTAGGTTTTTACACCTTCTAAAGACAATGGCAAGCTCAAATTGGACTCAATCTGCTCCAAAAGTTAGTTGCTCCCCAGAAATAGACAACTAACCTGCAATGAAAACCTGTCATGCCTCAATGATGATCTCCACAACCCAACTTTCTGAAGAGAGATGTATTCTCCTATGGCCTAGTGCTCTAATACCATATTGAGAATATGAATGCACAAGAATTCCGATGAAGTTGGCCAAACTTCACAAGATCTTAACCAAGAAGAGCTCCATCCACACAAAGAAGAAAGTGTTGCAACTTATGCATGTAATGAGATTCTATTATGAGAAATTGATATATTACAATGTACAAATGCCTTGCTTAAATAGGTAAGAGTGAAATGTAGTATGCATTTTGATGCTGACATGTGTCTTGATCTAACTGTTAGAGCAATAGGTTGTTTACTTAATTAATTTAATCATATTGATTAATTAATTAAGTCACTTTTACTTTATTTCACTTAAGCTAAACTTAGGCATTCTTTATTTTATTATTGTTCCTAGAGCTTTCATATCTTCTTGAGAGTCTCTTGGTTCTGTAGCTTTTTCTTGTTGAGGAATATTACATTTTTGCTTCATGTTTGTAAAGCACCATTCTTGTGTCTCTTGATCTCTTTTGTGTGACAGGTTATTTGCTTGTACGTGTTCATTGGGATCTATGAGGTTGGATTATCAACTTCTACATGGTATCAGAGCTCCAGATCTGCAACTTCCTGTTCCTTTTTTGAGGGATATTGCCTTGAAGCAATTTTTTAGTGCATCTAGAGTCAAGTTAGACCTCACCATTGAATCTAGAGTTGTCGGAAGAGTCAAGAGTGACCTTTGTTTTGTCAAAATTGGCTTTCGTTTGTCAAATCTATGAGGGTTTGAAGAAATGACTTTTTTGCCAGATCTAGGGGATGGCTATTTTTTCAGAACACTTTGGGCCCAAACTGACGTCACTATCATGCTCAAAGGGCCCAAAAACCTTAAGATCGCCTATCAAATCGTCAAAATCCATGTCGGGAGTTTCTAAGGCAACTTTTTTTTTGTCAGAGACGCCGTATTGTTGGAAATAGGATGCCATTTAATTGCAATCCTAAACATTATTTATTTCATGTGTCTACTAAGTACTTGGAAAGTGTTCTCAAACAATAGGATTAGAGAGAGATTAATTTTGGATGAAATAATCATGTTAATTGACATTTGTAATTAGTTCTAAATAATAGGAGCATGTGAGGGCATCCAAGATGAGTTCCTAAATAATAGGAGCACATGGGGCACCCACATGGAAGGTGGAACTCACCTTGAGTTAAGTTAACTGTTTGGAGTAAAAGATAACACTTTTGAATGTATGTAAAGATCCTAGGAGTTAGGGTTTGATGTTTACAAGTATGAAGTTCAATTCAGTTCAATTTAGTTTAATTCAATTATGGTTCAAAACTTATCTTCAGTTAGTTTTAGTTGAATGCTAGTTGACTCTAGTTAACTTGGAATGCATGACTAATGACTTGAGTTGCATGACAAATAATAGGTGACTTCCTTTAGTTAACAGGGGATGACCATTCTTGCATGAATGTTGGAGAGAGATGTTTCAATTAACAAAAAATGACTTGGACCCACTTTGGGCACCCAATTTGGCTTCTTGGAATTAACTCCTTTGCATGTTAAGATATTTTAGAAGGCCGAGTTAAGTGGGACCACTCTTGGGCACCTACTTTGAGGATAAAGCCTTGAAGATATTTACAGAATAAAGGTTGAGTTACTACTTCAGTTTGGGACGCCCAAATGGATGAAGATGATGATTTGGCATTTTTCTTCACGGTTAAACTCTACTTGGAAGATATAAACATACCTTTTAGTAGATAGGGATTGAGCTTTGCAATTGTAACTCTTTTGGAGTTTACAAAGTTGTTTATTGCCTATATATCTCAAGCAAGTTGAAGAGAGTTTGTATTAGTTTATTGTAGGTTGTGAAGAAGATTTGTTGAAGGTAGAAGAAGCATCTCAAGCAAGGATTGGAATTATTGTAATCTACTTCAGAGATTAAATAATGCATTGATTCTTGGTGGAGTTTTTTCTTGAAAGGGTTTCTCCACGGTATTTGTTGTGTATCTTCTAATATCCTATCTAATTCTTCTACAACTTATGTCTTCATTCTACAAATGATAAAATGAATTAATCAGATAATCACCCACAAAGAATCTGTAACAAAGAATACATATTTAGATCAACAAGTATAATAGTTTTACAAAGTATTAACCTACATAAATACCTCAATTTTCAACATTTGGTATTAGAGTTGAGGTTGGGTAGAGTATTGGGACGCCTTTGTCTTAAAATATTGGAGATATTTTGGTTTTAGTGGGAGCTTTTACTATTTTTTGTTATTGCTGATAAGTTTGTTACAAGAGGTATATATTCTTGCTTTAGAAGATGTTTATCATGTGTCATTGAGAGCTTGGATTCACAGGTTTAGTGTGAGCTTATGATAGAAATGTGGTTTTGATTATGTGCATCATGATGCTATGGGATTGCTCAGTAGCACGGTTCAGTGGGAGCATTTGGCAATGAATTGGATTCTTGGTTGTAGGATGGTTTTTTTATTATGTCATGGTATACTCTTGATTAGCAGTTTAGAGTTGTGGCATGGTACATGTTATGATAATCTTGATCATGAGGAAATGTCTGAAATTCCATATGCTTTTGACAGTGATGGTTTGATGTTTATCTTGTTGCCATGTATAGCTTAGTATCACAGTTCGGTGGGAGCTTTGGTAGGATATAGTGATCTTCATGAAGAGGATGGTAGTCACAATGCCATGTGTGACTCGGTACCATGGTTCAATGGGAGTTGTTGGCAGTGACGTGGATGCATCATTGGTAAGGTTATCCTCATGTGATTGGGGATATGGTTTTTTCTTGGTTTAGAGTGGTTGCTATTATTTCATGGTTTACTCTTGTTGCATTTAGAGTTTGGCATGGTTCTCTTGAGACTAGGATGTTTAAGAGTGTTATGGTTCATGTGATCTCCTAGGAGGAGATGGTTAGATCATGGATGTCATGTTTATATTCAAGATTGGAGCTTTGACATTGATCTTGTGTAGTTCTCTTAAGTATTGGGTACATTAATCATTTGCTTGATTACTTCATGATAGTGCTATGCTGCATTTGGAGTTTGGCATGGATTGGTTGTTTACATGTTCTCATGGATACTTGGAGAAATAGGTGAGGCTTGAGTTCTCTTATGGTAAGAGATATATGTTGGAATAGTTACTAGTACGGAAAGCTATTTTCAACAAAAAAGACCAAGGAGCCTACACCTTGGTTGGACGTGAGTTCAACACACTCGATGGTTTCACATGCCTCCAAAGAGGTAGTTTGGATATAGAAACTTGGGAAAGGTATTGGTTTTAATTGCAAGTAAGTTAAAATTGAATGTGATAGTTAGAGTGTTATGTGTTTAGCCAAAAATCCTATGTATCATGCTCGTACTAAGCATGTTGATGTTAAGTATCACTTTGTGTGAAAAATGGTTGAGAGTGGGAAGGTATTAATTGAGAAAGTTGACACTTTAATTAATGTTGCAGATTATCTTATGAAACCAGTTCCTACAGATAAGTTCTCTTGGTTTTAATCATTTGCTTGGAGCTTCATGATTATGTAGGTTGCATTTGAAGTTGGCATGGATTGATTAGATGGTGCAGGAAGGCCATTGGCCTTAAGTTCTGTACTTGATTTATAATTATTCCTTGTTTATAATAATTGCAATGTATAATGTCAAGTGGGAGAATGTTGGAAATAGGATGCCATTTAATTGCAATCCTAAACATTATTTATTTCATGTGTCTCCTAAGTCCTTGGAAAGTGTTCTCAAACACTAGGATTAGAGAGAGATTAATTTTGGATGAAATAATCATGTTAATTGACATTTGTAATTAATTCTAAATAATAGGAGCATGTGAGGGCGTCCAAGATGAGTTCCTAAATAATAGGAGCACATGGGGCACCCACATGGAAGGTGGAACTCACCTTGAGTTAAGTTAATTGTTTGAAGTAAAAGATAACACTTCTGAATGCATGTAAAGATCCTAGGAGTTAGGGTTTGATGTTTACATGTATGAAGTTCAGTTCAGTTTAGTTTAGTTCATAATCAGTTTAGTTTAGTTTAGTTTAGTTTAGTTCAATTCAGTTCAATTCAATTCAGTTATGGTTCAGTTATCTTCAGTTAGTTTTAGTTGAATGCTAGTTGAATTCAGTTAACTTGGAATGCATGACTAATGACTTGAGTTGCATGGAAGATAATAGGCGACTTCCTTTAGTTAACAAGGGATGACCATCCTTGCATGAATGGTGGAGAAAGATGTTTCAGTTAACAGAAAATGACTTGGACCCACTTTGGGCACCCAAGTTGGCTTCTTCGAATTAACTCCTTTGCATGTTAAGATATTTTAGAAGGCTGAGTTAAGTGGACCCACTCTCGGGCGCCTACTTTGAGGATAAAGACTTGAAGATATTTACAGAATAAAGGTTGAGTTACTATTTCAGTTTGGGACGCCCAAATGGATGAAGATGATGATTTGGCATTGTTCTTCACGGTTAAACTCTACTTGGAAGAGATACGCATACCTTTTAGGAGATAGGGATTGAGCTTTGTAATTGTAACTCTTTTGGAGTTTACAAAGTTGTTTATTGCCTATATATCTCAAGCAAGTCGAAGAGAGTTTGTATTAGTTTATTGCAGATTGTGAAGAAGATTTGTTGAAGGTAGAAGAAGCATCTCAAGCAAGGATTGGAATTATTTTAATCTACTTTAGAGATTAAATAATACATTGATTCGTGGTGGATTTTTTTCCCGAAAGGGTTTCTCCATGGTATATGCTGTGTATCTTCTAATATCCTATCTAATTCTTCTACAAATTCTATCTTCATTCTACAAATGATAAAATGAATTAATCATATAATCACCCACAAAGAATTTTTATCAAAGAATACATATTTAAATCAACAAGTATAATAGTTTTACAAAGTATTAAGCTACATAAACACCTCAATTTTCAACACGTACAACCTCCCCAACAAGCAAGTCGAGGTAAAATTTTTGATAATTTTTTTTGTGAAAAATCAAATTAAAAGAAATTATTAGAAACCTTTTTAAGGTCCCATGCAAGTTTTTTGCATTTAAAAAAAAAAACTTGATATTAAAAAAAAAATTGACGGTACCCAAGGTACTGCCGACCTGCCATGATGGTAGGTGATGGCCCCTTGGGCCCTACCCCCTTGCAGCGGAGGGTACCCTTGGGGGTATCGCCCCCCTACCATTGGCAAGGTGGCGGCCCCCTCGGGCCCCTCACCCAGGGGTGGCGGCCCCCATCGCCAACTATTTAAATGTAATTTTTTTTAATTATGTTTTTTTAAAAAATAAGCCCAATTGGGAAAATACGGTAACGACCATTTGGCCGTCAATTTTAATGTCATATTTCTACTACCACAGCCATATGGCCGTCAATTTTTTTCTAGCAGACTATGTTATTGCCCTTTCAAGGCAATTTTCTTCCGGAACCAATAACTTTTTCCCATAGTGTCGAAATCGGGAAAACGAGATATCATCAGAAAGAGGACTCATAGCACTTTCCAATGGTGTAGGTATTTTTTGGAAAGTTTTTCTCATGTCCCTATTATTTCCAATCAAAGTCAAATCTTCTTTTCTGGAGTTGCTTTCAGTGTTTTCGACATAGCTTTTGCATACGATGTTGAAAATGGGCAAACAAGATATCATCAGAAAGCTGGTTTTGAGCTCTTTGCAATGGTGCATGTGGTTTCTAGATTTGATTTTTAGTTTTTTCCAAAAATCCTTCTTCTCAGATGTAGTCCTTTTTGGACCTTATAGGCTCACATTGCATGCATTTATCATTTGTAAACGCACTGAAATAAAGTGCCTCAACTTTGTATGTGTAGTATTGAGATTCTTGCACATTATATTATTCCATTATTGTACTTGCACTATTCTATAAAGTTCCATGGTGGGTTGATGTTTTCCTTTGTTTGCCATTATACCTTTGTCTAGTGAGTGTTCCTTCCACGATAGTAGTGAATCACATTGATTCTTGACTCGTGTGTGTGCCTTTGTTTGCACACCCTTTATACTTTGCTAGTACTTTCATGTTTCATATTTAGATGTTCTTGGTTCTTCTTCATGCACTTCTTTCTAGCATTCAGTTTTAGTGTACCTGTCATGACTCTCCCTTGTTAGCATTATGGGGGGGGGGTTTCTACTGTTGGTGATATTGCTTCCTTGGTTTTGTTGGAGTGAGATATGTATTTAGTATTTGTTCCTATGTACTTTTGGATATAGAGTACATCAGTGGATGGTTACTTGTATTTCGTTGAGATGGATCACTTACCATATGGACACTCTTTCATTCAGGAGGCGACCTTCCATTTTCACTTGATCAATTTTTCAGACTATTGGTACTTGTGCCATCTGTATCTTTGAGTTCTTGATGTTTGCCTTGGTTTTCCATTGGATTCGAGTAGTGTCATTGGGGGCACTCATACAGATTCTTGTCTTCTTGATCCTAATCATCATATGTTTCAGTGGAGGTTCTTCTTTTAGCATTTCAGCAGTCATTCTATGACAGTGTTTGCAACTTCTTCATGCTTCAGTGGTGTTTTTTATGTTCATCCTTTGTTCCTATCTTTTGGGATAATTTCTTCTTGGTTGGAGGCTTCTTTGTCCTTCACTCTTGTTGGAGGATTCTTCACTCCTTCATTCTTGTTTGGAGGCTTCTTTAGTCCTTCACTTGTTCCTATTCTTTCTGGTACATTCTTGATTGGAGGCTTCGTAGTCCTTCACATGTAGTTCTCTCTTTTGGAGAGGAGTTTTTCCCACAAGTTTTTCTCCTTTTCTCCTGTTGTGAGAGATCTTTTACATTTTTACATGGGTACCTCATTAGGCCTAGTTGCCAAGACCCATCTTTGATTTCATGAATCTATCTTTAGTTTTTTAGCTTCTCCCTAAGTTCATCTTAAGGGGGGGTGTTAGAGTAATAGGTTTACTTAATTAATTTAATCATATTGATTAATTAATTAAGTCACCTTTACTTTATTTCACTTAAGCTAAACTTAGGAATTATTTATTTTATTATTATTCCCAGGGTTTTCACCTTTATGGTTTGGATCTCCTTTTATAAGGATTGATATTTTGTAATCTTGTAGAGCACCATTCTTGTGTCTCTTGATCTCTTTTGTGTGAAAGGTTATTTGCTTGCAGGTGTTCACTGGGATATGTGAGGTTGGATTATCAACTTCTACACTAACAACATGTGACAACTAACTAACTACCTAAGATGATGTGAAGATAGGATAAGACTTCTAGAAAAGATAACTCATCCTTCTAAAAGGAATCTTTTATCCTAAATACATGTGAAGGGGGATGGCCCCATTGTAACTAATTGCCTAGTAAATGCAACCTAGGAATTAATTAGTTAAATAATATGCCTAAGTTAACTTATGCACATGTAATTAAATATTATTTACACCAACAACAACTAGTCGTTTCCCACCCATCATATCATACACAAATTGGGACCAACGTAAAAAGAAAGATTCCTATCAAATCAAGGAGAAGATCATCAAAGAAAATGTAGGAAAGCAAAAAGGACAAAGCAAATACAAATGGATACCAAAGAATGAAAAAGAAAATCATCCCAATGATACTCCATTAGTCAAAGAAAATATGGGGCAAAATCCAAAAGGGAAATATATCCATCAAAAGCATCCTCAAATACAAAAGCAGGCTTCTCAAGAAAAGAACAAAGTATATCTAGTGGTTGGTTCTAATTCCATGAAAACCTCCATTCCCACCCATCATTGCTCATAGTCCCAAGTTTGGAGAGTCAAAGGTTCCAAACCATCGACCAATCCATCTCATATTCCTTCATACATGACATCATACACTCCATTCATGAATATCAAATTCTCACACTGACTGTGTGTTGGCAACTACTCTTTATTATAAGGATTTTGAATGCACTCTATCACGATGTGCACACATAGACAAGGTTAATTCCAATATCCACAAGACATATCAGAGTTTTCAAAAGTTGCATTCAAGTGCTCGTGTCTTAACAAAGTAGCTTCTTCAAGCAGGATACCATTGGCACATTATGACAGTGGACTCTACATCAGTACCACAAGGTGGTTCAACATGAGGGTAAAATTTTCAAAATTAAATAAAAAAATCAAGAAAATAGTAAAAATAAAAAACATCCTCCAATGAAAACCACTACGGTGGTGCTTTGGGCAAGTACTATGATGAAAACCTGGCAAACAAGCATCATGCGTAGAATTGAGCATCTATATGATCCTTCTCAAACAGAAGCATCTCATCCTTGTCATGATAAATGCAATGTTCCCTCCATCCATCCAACCTAGATTTATCTAGATATTCCATTTTATCTTGATCTTGACAAAGATTCGACGTATACTTCAACTCTACTCATGGAAAAACTTTTGACAGGATCTTTACCATTTTATCTCATGAAGTCCCAAGCCCATATCTAGCATGATAAAACTCTGTTGAACTCTTCACATATACATTGCCTATCTTGGTTTGTTCATTGCACTATGAAGCATTGCTAGACACTGGGGGCATGTTATTGCACTCTTGTTTTCAAATAACTCTTGATCCATGTCTTATATCTCACAATGTGATATTGATATTGTGATCTAGGTATCATTTATTTCAAAATCTCATCGAAAATCCCAAAAACATCCATAAAACCTCATCAAAATCCAAAAACACTTGCAAAGTCAAAAAATTCCAAAAACATTCAAAATCTTGTATAGCCAAAATCCAAAAACATGCAAAATCTTATACAACTAAAATCCAAAAACACTTTGAAAAATTATAAATTCAAAATATAAAACATCCAAAACACATCAAAATCCCTAAAACAAGTCAAAACATCGAAAAAATAAAATAAAAATCCTTGTCGAACTACATTTTCTTTGAGCTTTATAAGGTTGATTATTGCCTATTTATCTCAAGCAAGTTGAAGAGAGTTTGTATCATTTTTTATTGTAGGTTGTGAAGAAGATTTGTTGAAGGAAAAAGAAGCATCTCAAGCAAGGATTGGAATTATTGTAATCTTATTCTGAGATTAAATAATACATTGATTCTTGGTGGAGTTTTTCCCGAAAGGGTTTCTCCAAGGTATATGTTGTGTATATTCTAATATCCCGTCTAATTCTTCTACAACCTTATGTCTTCATTCTATAAATGATAAAATGAATTAATCAAATAATCACCCACAAAGAATCTGTAACAAAGAATACATATTTAGATCAGCAATCATAAAGTTTTACAAAGTATTAAGCTACATAAACACCTCAATTTTCAACACTCCCTACACACAACAAAGCAAGTATGCGCCAAGATTATTTTACAAGAATATCCCACAAGCACAGCAAACAAAAGATAATGATCAATGCCCCATTCATTTCTCTCTAAATCATTTTGATAGACATCATCAAGAGGTTCTCAGAATGGGTCAACAAGATAAATCATAAGACAAGATAAAAAAACAAACAGTCAATGTTATCTATATCTATTATCAAAGGTGTAATGGGTTTTGAGGATAAATATCCAAAATGATTGCCAATGATAATGCCCATTGTAGGAAGGATGCATCCTAGGACGTGTTATCAGATGTTGGCGGGTTGACAAGTTGTTTGAAAGGCCATTGATATAAGGTTTGATTAACATGTTTGATAATGATCAAGAGTTTGATTTTTTTGCTTTTAAAGGTTCTACTTTTGTTGATTTTGTACTTATTTTCCATTTGTGTTAGCAAGGGTGTGTGACGATCAATTGATTATGATGGAAGTTTATTGCGAGTGAAAGTGAAATGGGATGGGTGGTTTTGGACTTTTTGGAATATTTCAATGTTTTTGGTATTTTTGAAATATTTTGAGGTTGTTTTTGGTCTTTTTGAATGTTTATGTGAATGTTTTAGTTTTTTTATTATTTGAGGTTGTTTAGGATTTTATAAGGTTTTCTAGTGTTTTGGGTTTCCTAAGCTTTCAAATGTTTTTGTGTTTTTCTAAGTTTTCAAATGTTTTGGGGTTTTTTAAGATTTGACCAAGAACCTAACCTAAAAGACTATCCTAGGGGCCTCGGGGGCTTATCAAAGATGAGCCTTGCCTATGTTATACATGCAAAGACCACGTAGTTCGACTGGCATTGACCTGTTATTGATGAGATATGAACACTTGATGGATTGTCAGTTTATTATGATAGACTGCTAAAGGACTGACCCGGGGTGTCTCGAGGGCACATCAATGATGGTCTTTCCTACATTATCACCAAAAACCTACGCCTATCTCTTGCAAGTAGAGTTCTACCATGAAGAACAATGTGAAATCAACTCCTTCATCCATTTGGGCGTCCCAAACTGAAGTCATAACTCAACCTTTATTCCAAAGATATCTTCAAAGCTTATCCTCAAATTAGGTGCCCAAGAATGGGCCCACTTAACTCAGCCTTCTGAAATATCTTATCATGCAAAAGTGTTAACTCCAAGAAGCCAACTTGGGCGCCCAAGGTGGGTCCAAGTCATTCTCTATTAATTGAAACATATCTCTCCACCATTCATGCAAGAATGATCATCCCCTGTTAACCGAAAGTAGTCACCTGTTATTTGTCATGCAACTCAAGTCATTAGTCATGCATTTTGAGTTAACTAAAGTCAACTAGCATTCAACTGAAACTAACTACATGCAACTGAGGATAACTGAACCATAATTGAACTGAACTGAACTGAACTGATACTGAACTAAACTGAACTAAACTGAACTGAACTGAACTTCATGCATGTAAACATCAATCCCTAACTTCTAAGATCTTTACATGCATTACAAAAGCGTTATCTTTTTCTCCAAACAATTAACTTAACTCAAGGTGGGTTCCACCTTCCATGTGGGCACCCCATGTGCTCCTATTATTTAGGAACTCATCTTGGATGCCCTCACATGCTCCTATCATTTAGAATTAATTACAAATGCCAATTAACATGATTATTTCATTCAAAATTAATCTCTTTCTAATCCTAGTGTTTGAGAACACTTTCCAAGGACTTAGGATATACATGAAATAAATAATGTTTAGGATTGCAATTAAATGGCATCCTATTTCCAACAGGGAGGTCGTTTGGAGTAGATCGTTGACTATTGTGTATACTTTGGTCTGAGATATTCTAAACTTCTAAACTACATTCCAACGAGGTTTTTGTATGTCAAGGTGTGAATAAGGATTATCCTATCTATTTGTAGAGTCAAAGTTCATCGCACTAGATACGACGCCACCCTGGTTATTAATACCTTGATGCATCATTTTTATGTGTTACATCAAAAATAAGGAATGACAGAGAGTCCCAATCCCAAAAATGAGGAAATCATCAATCTCATCACCATATCTAATAAAGTCTCAAAGAATCATAGACTTGTTGGACCTTTGAATCAATCTTAAAATCAATGGTTAATCCATCTCATTCTTCCATCCATCTTATTCTTCTTATTCTTCTATCTCTACTAAAATTTCTATCCAAGTGTCGAATATGTGTGATTTATCAAAATATAAATGAGGCTACCCATGGCCAATGACTGTCTATACATCATTAAATCTGTCTACATCAGACATCTGAGCTTTCTAGCCCTCTTTGAGCTGAATTGATATAAAATATTTATCGCAAGATCGATTCAAAATTCCAAATTTTCGCCCGATCTCTTGAGGGGGCAGGGTACCAGCTTAATTCCTTTCGCTGGGGCAACAGTGGGGCATCCAAAAACTTAGGATTTTTTAAATTTTTGATATGAGCAATAGTTTTAATCCGAAAAACGTCAATCTTTGAACCAATGTAACAAGTACCTCGCTTCAAAGAGGGGCAAAATGTAGACACTTAAAAATGACTTGAATGGCCTTACACACTTGAATTTGATCACTAACATTGTTTCATCCTAGAAATTTCATCTTCTTTTCACTTGTTTGATTAAATAAGCCTAATTATTTAATTAAATGCATCATTTTCATCTATTAATCTAATTGATTTAATTAGGTTAATTCATCCCCTTTCATCTTCACCTTTCATCTTTTTTAATTGAATAAATCAAATTATTTAATTTTAACACCTTATGTCCTCTCATTTCATTAAATACTCTTAATTATTTAATTAAATGTCATTTTGAACCCATTTTTCATTAAATAAGTTAATTATTTAATGGATATCCTATTATTCCTCATCTTGCACAATTAAAATTTAATTTTAATCACTAAATTGCTAATTTCCTCACCCATCCACTTGCATAGGGAATATTCTCCTATTTGGCTCCAAAAAGGGAATGATTCTTTTCAAACAAACTTTGTAACACACTTTCAAAGTTGTTACAAAGTGTGTTTGTTTGAATCATTCTCATCCATTGATGCTTTCCTTGATCCATGTGATCTTTGATTCTCATCCATTAATGGGAATCCTTGATCCATGTTTCACCCTTCATTCAATATTGACCATTGGTTGACCAAATTGATTTGAGCCATTGATTCCTCATTTGCTCTCCTATAAATACATCACCATTTGGAGAGAAATTGATCCATCTTTTGATAGCAAAGTTATGCTGTTGAAATTCATACTCACTTACATCCATATTTAGCATATTGTTAAAGCATTTTAGATTAATCTTCATCTATTTTAGTTTAAGCATCAATTAATGGCATCCATGTTAGCTTAGTTTAAACTCATTTTAGCATATTTTGCATCCATGGCTTGCATCTTTGAACTTTGTTTCCATTTATCATAGCTTGCATCCATTATCATCAAAGCATTTTAGCATTTAGAACTCATCTTTATCATGTTAAGCTAGTTTTGCATCCATGTTTCACACACATCTCACCAATTTCATCAGTTTTCTTCAATAAAATTGATTGAAACAAGCTCATATTATCCAAGGGATTGGGAAAGGGTTGCCATTCCATATCAATGCAACACCACTCCCCTAATGGGATAATATTCAAGGTCTTAGAATAGGGTTTTGTTAAGCTTTCGTGTTTATATTATGCTAGTTTAATGGCTTCCTAGTTTTTGATGATTTTGAATATCTCATTGGGATCATGGCTTAGGGGATTAAAAAGGCTTTAAATTCATTTGAATCTAGAATATTTAGTTCATACTATGACTATGGTCACAATGCTAAGGTGAAGAATCTTCCGAGTTTTGGAAAGGATCTTGTTTAAACACCCTTCTTGGCAACATGGAAAGAGACATTTAAAAAATTAAAATGGACAGAATGTGAGTTGTATATTTGAGGGGGCATAGAGTCATGCCATTTTAAGATGGCATTTAAAAATTTTAAAACTAAAAATCAAATACATATAAGTGCGGAGAAATTGGAGAAATGTGAAGGGGCGCGTTAAGGGAGATAATTTGAAAGGGCACCAATGGAAGGGAGGACGAAAACAAAAAAGGAATTTTAATTTTTTTTGCAAAGGTAGGGCTGCATAGAGTTTGAGGATAAAGAAGAGGCTGTGTGGGGGTGACAGGGGCTATTGTGGGAGGTTAAAAAATAGCAATTAACTTTCTAGTGATAGGCACCATCTAGAAAGGGAAGAAGTGAGTAGATTAAAACAAGAATAAAGGAGGAAGTTGTCTAACATAGAGGGATGATAGGACACCATTTAAAAAATTGAAAGTGCAGATTAAAAAAAGGAGAGGGGAGGCATGACAATTAAAAGAAAAACCAGAGAGAGATGAAATGACAAAGAGAGAACATGGGTCGAGCCATAGGAATTGGTGAATAATCAATAATTTTAAAAGCCATGCAACTTTTCAAGGCATTTAGTGCAGAATGGTGTTCCAACAAAGAATCAAAGATACAAAGAAAAAATGCAGATTGTAAATGCTCTGGTCTGTGAATTGTAAATTTAAATAAATATATTTTAATTACCTTTCAATTTGAATATACTTGCTGGAGTTGCATACTATTTTAGTGTAAATTTAGAATTGAATTTAAAAGACAAATGGAATTGTCTATTTAAATTGGAATGAGCTACAAAGTTGTGGAAGTTTTTTTATAATCTATGAATTTCAGTGAAGAAGAGTTTTTATTTTCATCAAATGGTATCAAAGCTAGAGGTTATGAGCGCATAGGCAGAGTGTTGAACGTGAGGCAGCCTATGTCAAGATATGTAGGTGGAGAGTGAAGTTAGAAGAGTTTGAGTATATAGGTAGAGTGTCGAATGTGAGACAACCTATAGTGGAAGCATAGTGAAGAAATCATGAAGATGCAAAGCACGACATGTGAGATGGGGATGAGTGAGAGGAAGAAGATGAGATGGGTCATGAGGAGACCCATGCAAATTTTGTTCTAGGAACAATATTGGGAAGAAGTGGAAAATAAAAAGTTTGAAGAGATGGGAAAGATACTCCATGAAGAATTGGGGAAGATCTAGATTAGGATAGAAGTATTGGAAATGAATATTGAAGAAGATGAGAGGAGACTGACAAAGAGAAGTGAGAAGAAGAACGGGGATGGCGAAAAGAAGAGAAGAGGAAAAGAGTGTTGCAACCCAAGATGAAAGAAGAAGGATGCGAGAGCAACCCCTATAGATGTACATGAAGAAGATAAGAAGATGAAGGAAAATGAAGAAGTGAGCAGCGAAGAGAAGATAAAAATTCATGTATGTGGATCAAAATTAGAATATTCTTTTTTGCTTTGTGCTAGATTGTCCTCACGTTTTTGGATCTAATTCACACTTGCCAACTCACTTTGTGCCTAAGAACTCAACCTTTGATGATCTTTAAATTCTACCTTATGAAGTCCTTGACAAAGTAGACTACTAGATAGTGATTTTCTTACACTCTTAGGTTTTTTCTTTCAAGTTGGTAGTATTTAAAAATACCTTGACACATATGCTTCAAAATGCACATGAATTCTAGAATGATTGTTATGTGATGTTTGTGTGATCTGATATAATAGATGCAAATGATCGTTCTTTTGATTCTTCAAAAGTAAGTGTAAGTACAATGAATGATTCTCAAATGATAATTAGTTAATCAAGTGTTAAGAAATTGAATGTAATGAATATCTTTTTATACATAAACATAACACCAATTTATAAAGATTTGTGTAAAATCAATTTGAAATCAAAATGTAAAACAAAACCAATTAACTAGATATTTGATTTTGATTTTACAATTTAAAGAACCAATATGACAATTATACAGATAACTTCATAAACATTAAATTATAAATAAAAAATAAATTAATAATAAAGATCTCAGAAATAGTGCAAACAAAACTAAGTTCATAAGCCTAAAACACAAAGATGCGCAATTCAAAACTAAGTTCATAAGCCTAAAACACAAAGATGCGCAATTCAAAACTAAAATCACCTTTACATATTCTCACATTATCCTGCCTTCCTTCCGAGGCACTAATAAGATAAAGACCATAAACATATGGGACCCATATTGAGTTCTAAACAAAATTGAATGAGATTATATGGTCAAATATATCCAGATTTTCTTTACAATAGTAACCGAGAGAATCGGCAGGAAGGAAGATGTGGAACGGAATTTCATAATAACAAGAAATATCACCAAACAAATCCGACAGCGCCCACAATTTCCCAATTCCCATTTGGCCGTATATTGGCGCAACTGACCTTCCGTATTCTGCGGGGTTGTGAGACTCTGATTTGTGTGGCAGTAAGGAAGGAATTTGTGGCAGTAAGGAAGGAATTCGTGAAGTGGGTATCTTGATTTTGGAGAAACGAGGTTAAATCTGTTGGTGGGTATTGTCAAGGGACTGAGAATGGAGAGCATTGGAGCGACAGTAACTTTGAGGGGTGGTTGTGGATTATCCGCTCTCTATGATTGCAGCAGGAGCGCCCATTCTTTAAAGACCAGAAGGCTTTCTGTATCTGCTCTTCACAAAAAGTCAGGTATGCATGCATGCGAGCGCTTCTTACGGGGAAAAAATCACCTGTTTTATCTTCATGACAATCTGTCCTGCAGTATGTCTTAAGGGAAAAAATTCACCTGTTTTATCTTCATGCCAATCTGTCCTGCAGTATGTTTTAATTGATGTAATGTTGTAAATTACATATTTCGTTCCCATTTATTAGATTTCTCAATACCGCTGATTGAATCTGGCTATCTAATGTTATTGTAGACGATGAGAGGAACACAGAGGCATCTGAGAAGACAGCTGGATTTCCCCTGATCAAATTTCAGGGGAAGGATGCTACATCCTTGCAGCGTCTATCAAAGGTACACATTTTATTTTTATGTTTACCTTCCCATGTTCTGCTTTTTGTTTTTTCCTGGGTGAATTGCAACACTTACTAAACCGATGGAACCTTAAGCTTGAATCATCATAGGCTTAGAAGCCATGTTCTCGGGGTTTCTAAGCTTCGTCACTTAGGGTATGTTGCATCCAGCTGTGGATGCCATTAGTTTACCCAACTCCAACACTTCTTGTTTCGCGATTTTAAATTCAGTATTCTGCTACAAAATCCTTCATGATTTACTTCTTTAGGAATGAAATGGAATGATTTTATTAATATCCACAAGACCAGAATAGTCTATGTAGACGACACAGACATGGATGTGGTCTGATGTGAAAGCGTACAAAAGGTGAATTCAGAGAAGCAAGATTTAGTTTTTAGAGCTGCAGTTTTCCTCTGGATAGTGGCATTTCTATTATCAATTTTGATCAGAATTTCCCCAGCTTTTGCAATTTTTTGTCTTTTCAAAAAGGGCAAGAATAGATTCAGCCTTCGATAATCAACATAGTAGGCTTGGATGATACTTCAGGTGGAGCAATCCATGACATAAGTGCCATTTATTCCACCATCATAGACATATTCATTTCTCCCAATATTAATTCAGCGGTGTCCATGTACTGGTTAAGCTCATACCATTTGCTTAAGTTATTTTATATTTCTTTCTTTGTTGTTATTGATGTATGTTATTGTGCTTGATACGTCTTCTCAGATATTAAATTTTTATTATTTATGTAGCATCCCGAACAGTGGCACTTATAATAAAAACTACATAACTCAATTAGAAAAACATGAATGAATAATTTCTGTTAAATACAGTGTTTCCCAGAGTTAATGGGACAGGTTTTCAGGATGGCAAAAAAATTGGTTTTTGGGGACGGCAGGGGACACCAAATAATTTTTTATATAAAATTAATATTTGAATTTCAAGGTACAGATAAACAAAAAAATAAAAAACTAATTTAAACGAGTTGAAAAAAGAAAAATTTAAAAATTATGACATTTAAATAGATCCATTAAAGATATAAACGAGTCCATATAAAGCATAATTCTTGAAAATTCCTTTTACAATTGAAAGGAAGCAAATACGTAGGTGTGTGAGCCAATGCCACTCAGAAACGAATGAACTTTTGACAACTACCAATAAGATGAAATCACGAGTTTGCTTTCTATTCAACAAATTTCCAATTTCATTGATGGCCGTGTGTTTTTATTTATATTCATTGCTTCTAACCATTGATGACCTCCTGACTACGTTTTTGCTTTTGTAAAGTAAAATAGATGCCAATGAGATGATGTTTATCATTTTTTTGTGAAT
Organism: Sequoia sempervirens; assembly: GCA_007258455.2. Classification (NCBI taxonomy): domain Eukaryota; kingdom Viridiplantae; phylum Streptophyta; class Pinopsida; order Cupressales; family Cupressaceae; genus Sequoia; species Sequoia sempervirens. The sequence continues at coordinate 22,565,049 of VDFB02000008.1, read as the reverse complement.
GCATTTTGGCTCAACTAGGTTTTGTCCGAGGAAGTGAAATCGTTGATGTTTTTCAAGAATAACATTGCAAAAGATTCCCAGAATTTGCTAGCTTTGTGGAACAAGTCTTCCCGGTGTCAATACAAATGGACTGGAATCACGAGACAAACTCTAGCATGTGAATGCTTTCAATTTAGCTTTGCTAAATCTGGAAGTCTACCTAGATTCCTCTCTCTCCTCTAGGAGAAGGAGAAGGCTTGATATCAGTCACAACAAGCTTAAAAAATGCAAGTTTGGGGGGACACCCTGAGGCCTCAGAAACGCAGAAAATAAGGGAATGCCACCCTTTTTAAGGAATGCCCCAGTTTTGTAAGAAAAGTGGGGCGGGGTTGGATATCCTGTCCCCGCTCCCCTGCCCTCAGAACATTCTGGACATCCAGAACGGTGTCTAATTCCTAGGGACACGTCCCTGGGGAAAGCTGGTTAAATAATGTGTGCGCTTCCACATTTGCACCTACGAAACAGCTAAAAAGTATGCTTGTGGATATATTTTTCAAAACTCTCTCAGCTCTTACTGTCTCAAATAGGTGCTATGTTTTCAAACATTATTTCAGTGTACCTAGGGCTCCTAAAAACTTTATCGATTATACTGGAAGGCTTAGGAACCTACAAAAAGATGTGTTTGATTCTCTTAAAGTGAATGCTAGATGCGAAATTTACACCCTGGTTATAAACTGAAATCCTGAAAATGTTTGTCCAAAAAGGTTTGACAGGCCCACTATCAGAGCTGCAAATCTTTGTGAATAACGTGTAAAAGAAATGAATTTATGGGCCATTATGCTTCTAAAGTGTCAGGTGACAAGCCCAATTTTTTTATCTGAATTCAATATCTTCTTGAGATATGAATCACACTTCAAAAACCTTAAAAGGTCACTTTTGAGCAAGCTGTGAACTATGAACTGTGCTCTCAAAAAGTTGCGAACTGCTGCAAATATGAATGGGTAGTGGTCAATTTTTAGGTGGGTTTGGTTACTTTGTGTATTTGACATCCCACAATTTTTTTGTTCCTTCACAATTTTCTGGAACTGATGATTAATTTTCCTCTTTTCCAAGAGCTGCAAATTATGTAGGAAGTGCTGTGAATATTACAGATGGCTGTGTGAGGTCTGAAGATGAAACTCTCTTCTAGATATACATAGCACTCCTAAAAAATTTCAACCAATTCATGTTTTTTTGCAAACTTCTACCTTCTTCCCAGAATGGTGAGTTATACTAGAAAGAGTGCGAATTATGAAGATGAAGTGTGTGTTACCACCGAAGAAAGTTTCAGACAAATTTTTATTGGCATTGGCTTGGCAGCTCAAGAATTATGAAATTCTCGTTTTTCCTACACAACTGGTACCCTCTTGTGCAACTAAAATGAGGGTGTTTGTTCTAACAACCCAAGGGTTCACTTCTCTAGAAGTTGAAACATGACTTTTGTGAGATAAGTAAACTTGTAATGCTCCTATCATTTCACTCAATCCTTCATGGCTGAATTTCGTTTGTAATATAAGTTTGTGCAGATTTAAGCTAAGGATTCCTTAATATGTAGATATCCCGGTGATGTATATATTAAATGCTCAAATATTTCCCATAGTGCTTTGATTGGTCAAAAGGAGTACACATATCTCATATACCAGAAAATAAAGAAACATCATCCTTTTGGAATTTTGATATGTTAATTCTATGGATATTCCATTGGAAGTGTTACCATACGAATCTTTTCATCGTAGTTACCTAGAGACTCATACCATGACTTTTGTTACTCATCTCCCTTATTGGAAATGTGTCCCCATCTTGGAGATCTATTTGGGAATGTCTCTAAACATTAGGAGACTTCAGGTGAAGCTTTGTTGTGTCTTTATAAGTCTCCTAGAAGCATCTCTCGAAAATTGAGAAAAAATAATATCCACCTTTAATTACGAATAACCCTAAGGCTTAGCATTGCTGCTATGCATTTTTATGTGAAACCAATCTTTCTTGTCACCCGTAATTACATCTCTTGAAAGACTTCCAATGGATTTCCACAAGCTTTCATAGGTGTTCACTCAACTCAAAGGCATTTATTTAAGCTAGAAGAGGAACAAAGGAGTTGACAAGAGACAATGGAATGTCTGCCATGTGGAATGATGAAGGAGGATTGTATTTAAGATGAATTCCTCTGTGGCTGAACCTGCAGCTATTTCTTGTTTACATCATGACAAATATGTATGTGGTCAAATACATTGCAAGAGTTTGACTGTGGTTGGAACTGTCATCTATTTCACCACTCCATCTGACTTTGCCAAGGCATCCAATCATGGTGCGAGTGATATCTCTATCAACCGAGTTTTTCTGAGTTTAAAAACAGAAAACTGCAAATTTTTGCATACGAGATTGAAGTCATAGAAAATAACTTGAACCCTACTAGTAAAGGGGAAAGAGGGCTGTGAATTCCTATGTGGCAAGGAGAAATAGTGAAGTCCCATCACAACATTTACTGACCATAAAACAAGTAATTACATCCTTTTTGGATCAAGGTATGCGACTAGGGCATTGCAATAGCAGGGTCATGGCTGTAGACTGCAATCAGGTACTTTATATTTTGCGTAAAGGAATGAGAATAACTACACTTCCACTTTTGTTGTTTCAACTACTTTAAAACTTTTCCACTTTTATTGTTTATTCCATTTGTACAAGGAAATAGATGACATTACAGCTCTAATTTCATAACACCATTCCTTTTTATGCCACCCTTAAAAACTGTGATACACAGCCAAAATATCTCTTGTATGCACAGTGGGTAAAACGAATGAAGTGATTTATCCAATGCCTTGCCATTCAATTTGAGAACAAATGCACTACATTACTGATTGGGAGGAATAATATATTGCAAGGCTGAGAAATTTCAAACAGTTAAAACCAACAAAGTTAGGGATAAAAGCTTGTGCATCAAAACTGGCTTTTGAAGTGTGAATCTATATCCTTTTTGAAGAGCACGGGGTCAATCAGTATTTCAAACTTCAAAACTTAAAACCATATAAATCAGAAATCAAAACATAAACAGCAACCATTAACCATTAAGAACACCAGATTTCATGTGGAAAACCCTTTCGGACAGCAAAATATTGCTTTTATTACTCCAAAGGGCACCAACCCTGATTACATAAGTGAGCACCAACTCCAATCAACTGAAGCACCAACTCCAGTGTTACTGAAGCACCAACTTCAAACTTCGCAAAACTGACTTTAATCACAAACACCAATTTTGAATCTTATCAACGAATTCAAGCTGCACACCAACTAAGACAAACAAGCTTGCATATAATATTGCTGATCAACCTCTGAAATTTCTGTATTCAAGGATATAAACATCATCTACAGCAGTCCATCAAAACCTCCCTTCAAAACTTGCCCATGCCAAAAAGGTATAACCAGATTTCTCACACTCAGATTAGCAGACTCAAAAGAATCAACACTTCAATCCCTGCACCGACCTCCAGAAGGCAAATATGAGATCCCAGATTTACTCTCGCAGTCACAATACACAAAGTCGACCCTCTTTGTAGCAATATCAGGGCACCATACTCCACTAAACAGGTTGATAACTGAAAAATCAGTATACATTCATGAACAGAACAATCCTTTTTGAGCTTCGTATCTCACAAAAAATTAACTCAGAGCAGCACACTTCCAATATACAGACCACCACATGTTATGAATGTTAACAATAGCTCCATTTTCACCATTACAATTGTGCTTAGAAACACAGAAATGTATATCACAAACAGCAACATCAGCTCTGCTCAATTCATATCTTCTCAGCAGCATCTAACAGAGGGGTCTTTGAATATTCTCACTAACACGCAAGCCCAACCAGTCCCAAAGAACAGCAATAGCCTTTTCTTGTTACAGCTAAGGCCACATAATATCACATACTTCAATTTAGAGCCGCCCATAAAGAATTTGTGCCATTTTAAAAAAAAGTCGACACTAGGAAACAATTACATAGACACTGAAATAATTGTATCTGACAAGAAAATGCCTTTATCCAGATTCTCATAGCCATGATAATTCCTCTTGAAGCCGTTTCAACCAAATAAGAGCCGCCCCAAATAAAAACTGAAGCCGTTAACCAAGTAAAGAAGTCAGAAACATTTCTGGAAGGAACTGATGATTTAAAAAAACGAGCTGCCAGCATGCCTATCGGGCACTCATAACATTTAAGCCTATTTCTTTTGTTGAAGACATTCAAGGTCAGGCTCATTCAACGCATACTTGGCATAACATCTGACTTAGCATCTGACATGGCAAAAGATGCTGACAAGAAAACAAACAAGCAGCTGAAATACTCAAGCAACCTGCTCAACCATACAACCAGCTAGCTCAACCAGGCAACCAACTAGCTTAAGAACACAAGCAAGCAGCTCAAGCTCACAGGCAAGAAGCTCAAGCAGGTCAAGCAAGCAAGTAAGCACCTCAACAAAACATCATATTAAAAGTAATGATGATCTGATGAATAATCAGCAGCAATACTTCATTCCAATTCTCTTTTCAATAAACAAAACACTGTACCTTTGACATCAATGACAAACATGTTCAATACTTTCATCCATATCAGTGCTGCATGATTGTGTGTTGTTTACCTCCTGTCCACCATCACAGCAGGCTCATGGGGTCTTTAAAATGGTAAATAGGAATGTATTTACTGTTCCCATGCTGTCACACACTTTGCTCTAACTGTCCACTGCATTCAACTGCCACAGTGAACTTTCCTCCACACACATAATTCTGATTTCACTCATACTCACAATGCTCAGTTTTAAAGATAAAACATGGTAGTTTGGTGTAACAATAAAACAATTCAGAGAAATCATGCTCATGATGAGCCAAAGAAAGTAAAAGTTAAAAATCAACCACATTACAACATGTGTATAATAAAAATGAGTCTATTGGATCAATCAAGTAGATTGAAACCAAAATTCCCCTATGAATCCATAAGGAATTTTATATATGAATTTGCACAATTTAACCCCCTCCTTGTGATAGAGATTAATAACTTAAGCATGCATTACTTCTGAGCCCACATGTGCCCAAGGAAATAAAAAAGCTGCAGTTCAGACTTGTTTTGCCATTCCAAATGCAGCAAATATTTGGAAGAACAAAGGGACAAGAGAAGGGCTGTTAGCATTGCCTTAAAGTGCCTCTTAAATTCCCAGCATATGGAAGGTTGGGTTTGGATTATTTCTTCAACACCGAATGAGGCCTCATATTGCAATAACATATGATTTTCATATTTTAATTGCAAGGATGCAAAGTTTGCATCCTAGATAAATAATTATTTTTCTTTCTCACCCCTTTGCACACATGCAAGTATGGCCGCAGTAAAGAGAAAGAGACAAAGGAGAATCAGTAATTTACAGTATCTTCATTTGAGTAATCAGCTAATCAGAACATCTGTGCATAAAATAATAAAATAGAAATTTGCCTTACAGGAAATAGATTGATTTTAAATGTTTTCTAGGACATAGAAAGACTGGAAACACCCTCCAACTTCTGCCAGTAAAATGTATTATCAAAGACCACATCTTCATTCTCCCAAATGGTCTAAGTTCTCTCATCTCAGCTCTAATTACCATGTCTTTGGAAATTACGTTTTCCCACAACTCCCTCTTTTGTCTATTGTGACTCAAATTGTGTAATGAGCCTTGCTCAAACTTGCTCAAACTGATCTCAATTTGCCCTAATTTGCTGCTTGTAATTTTGTCAAACAGTTCGTGTGCAACCTTGTATCTTGCTGGTCCGAGTGCATAAATGTTTTTTCAATGATGTCCAATGTATATACTACTTGCAAAAGGGTCCTATAATGTATAGACAAGGTCCTATATGCAATGCAGATTTCTTTTTGTATTTTGAAATGCAATAGATGAAGTATCATGACCTAAACGTGCAGCTACAGCTTATAGTCATTATATCAAATAGTTGACATACATCCTCAGATTAACATTCAATGCTCAAAAACAACAAGTGATAACTTCCAACTATTGATATGGTATTGAGAATGCAATCTACTAACAATGGTGTCAATGCCAATGCCAAGACTCTTGGCTTACAACTCATACAATGTTTACAAACAGATCTGATACAAAATGTTCACCTACAGCAGCTACCATGAAATGCATCTAAATTGTCATTAAGCTTGCACAAATCAAAAAGAACCTGGAGCATGAAGTCGCTTTGAAGCTGTGATGAAGAAGCAAGCAATATCAAATGAAATGAAGACTCCTCAAGCCCAAATTGAACTGCAGACTCAGCCGCCCCTGTTCTGAAGATAATAATTTATATAAAATAAATCTCAATCTGCCACCCCTCCAAGATGCATCAAATATTATTGTTGGCCTCCAAGGAAGTGTGTGCTTCAAGTAGCAAGTGAATTCGCTCAAGCATGAGTGAGTAATGACCAAAAACATGCCTCCATGATGCTAGTCGCCATGACTGTAATAAATATCAGACTGCTGGTGTAAACAGAATGTCAATATAATTTGACCTCCTCAATGATGAATTCGATGGAGAGCAAGATCAAAAACCATCCAATGCAACTATATCACGTTGGGACTGTAGCGACTACTGTAGCGCGGGTACTGTAGCGACTACTGTAGCGCGGGTACTGTAGCGACTACTGTAGCTCGGCACTGTAGCAAATCACTGTACGCGGCACTGTAGCACGGGTACTGTAGCGTTACTGGAGCAGCCAGCAAATAAAAATATTCCACAATGAATCTTCAATGCCTTATAATCTGCAAATGGATATGCATCAAACCCTTGAATTCTTTGTATTTCTTCTCCAATCTAGCACAAATAGAAAGGCTGAGATACCTTCCTCCAATAATGCAACCCTTCAAGAGATATTCCACTCCCTCAGTTATGCTATCAATGGGAGTTTTCGTTCCCAAAGACAAATTGATTATCTGCAGACCACTTGGCTCCACAAATACTCAAGAAGAAATCATCAAACATCAACATCAAATCTGCTTGCCTCAATAGTGAGACCTCAAGGTCTATTTATGCTTTTTCCTCTAGAGGTCGGCCTCAAAAAATAATATTATCTTTTTGACTTCTAGAAGATTCCAATATATTTTAATTTTTTGCACTTTATAAAATATTAAAATATTATATTATTAATAAAGTGCATCTCAACATCAAATTATAAAAATAAGGTTTCCATAAATAGAAACAATAATGATATATGATGGAAAACCTTACTCCAACCAAAAATTGAGCCAAGTAATCATCGAATGACTGCCAGATGACTCTCTCACCATGCCTCATTAGCCTACGAGAGCCGTTAATAGGCTAATCCTGCTAATATGTCATTGCCATCTAGAAGGGGACATTACAAATTGAATGCCAGTTGTGGATGGTAGGGATGCATGCTGATTTTCTCTTTGATCTTTTTACCCCAGTGATCATCATCGTATCCATTCCTTATTGAATTGAAGTATGAATGTCACACGTCATCAGTTGTACCACTGATACAACTGAAGGGCATCTCTAGATATGGGGTGTGGGATTTCATGAAGGGAATCTGTTTATGAGGGATATCACAAATGACAGATTCTATGGCAGAGCATTATGAGGGAGTTGCAAAGTTTAATTGTTGCATGAGCCCGATTAAATTCCTCTTTACCCCCAGCTAGAAGCAGTGGACAGTTTGTTGGTTCCCAATTCAACCAATCGTAGAATTCCCAGAAGAAAATATGATGGATTCGATGATAGATTTTATGACAAAGCAAATATGAGGCATGAATTTTGAGGAATCTTTCATTTGCTATCTTATACTGAAGGGACAACCCATGGGGTGTTGGAATTCAGGCGCCCAAGTTTGCCGTCACCATGCCATAAATTTAGGTTCTTGGTTTGCTGTCAGATCTGTTGCTTCTCGCATATTTTTTGTACTGTTTGAACTCTGTGTTCACCTATTGATTCAAGGATGAAAAATCATGGGTGCAGAAATCGGAGGACGAAATCCCTTTGGTTTCTTGTGAGCAATCTCAAATAGGAATTGGATGTGTGCTGAAAGTGTTTTGTAGATTGGAGTAACATGTATGCAGCAGTATCAGATTGATCTGTCTTCTCCAGCATGGCTGTATGTGTATCTTTGATATTTCCAGCATATTCAATAATAATTATCAGCTCTGGTGTGTTGCGGAATATTCATTTTCTTTGTGCTATCTATTGTTCCAACTTTCTAGCATTGTTATATAAATAAAAAAACATATATAAGAATTATTATTCATCCACCATATGCACTCATCATGCCCTTACAGGATCTTGGTGCTCAGAAAGAGATAAATAATCATATTTATTCACTGTATACTGTATACTCACTTCGTACTCACAGAATCTTGGTTATCAAAAAGTGATAAATATTTTATATTAAAATTTGGTCGAATTCATCACATTATTAGAGGTTAATATTAAACATAAAGTCTATTTTTTGGAAACTGAGAGCTTTGTGGCTTTCAATATTAATAAATTACAAAGGTGTGCAAATATATTTTTATTTGTGGATTATGCAAATTGTAATTAAAATAGGGTAGAAAAAACATTAAAAAAATCTCCACCACAATAGAAAAAGTAGAAACTAGAAGCAAGAGTGGTAGGATTCAAGTTAGGAAAGCTGATATATTTTTAGGACTGGGTGTGTTTGTACAAGTTTCCAAGTTGCTTCTGAAAAAGTTTATTAATAAGTGCAACGGACATTGTAAGCGGTTTTTTGGGAATGTTATGGTTTTTGAATTATTTTTTCCTAAAAGCTCTTCTCAAAAGAACAATATTATTTTATGTGTTTTTTTTACTGCAATACTTATACAATTCATGTCAATTGTTCAAGGTGTGCAAACCTCTGTGAGTAATGATTCTATTGTGATGGACACGATTCTGTTATTCAAATTGTGTATGCACCTTTCGGATTCATTGTTTAACAAATTAACCCATGTTGTTGTGTAATATTTTACAGGTAATAGGAAAATAATTAATAAATCTAGACTTTGTACTGAATTGATTTATTATGAGTTGATATTTGTTTCTACTTTGCTATTCTCCTTGTTTAATCCATAAAAAGTAAAACCTTGCACATCTATGTTCATTTCATCAATCCTTGTTTTGTTGTGTCCACAGATTCTTGTTCTCTGCAATCTACTTTGAAATTCTGAGCACGTGTTGTTTATGTTTCAAGAAAACCCAAAAAATATTTGCATGAGGTGTTTAGTGTCTGTTTTAGCCTATACAAAGACCCAAAAGTATTGCATTGCATGTTTGCTTTTTTTTTTTTAATCATTCCAAGCTGCTAGATCAAAGCTTGCGAATATTTAAGTCTTGAAGATAATTTTATTTGTTTTTTGCATGAGGGAACTGCCCCTTACAATGTAGAGGGAAATCACTTTATTTTTGGGGGTTGATTTTCCTACATACTATTAGTAGATATTGTCACTGTCCATTATATGAGTCACATACAATTTTTCAAATAGAAAGGGGCAACATTTTAAAGCACTAACCATTTTTGGCAACTTTGTTGGAGAAGAAAGATGTTTTATCTTTGTTTTCCTAAATTTTTTTCATGGTGTCAGTTGCTTCTGTCCCATGGGTTTGGCATTTTGAACCATTGACACTAGTTCAACATGATCTACCTATAGGTTTCAGAAATAATTGTCCAATGTTTGTAGGTGATGGATCTTGTGTAGATGCACATATTGGAGCTTTCACAGTTGAATGTGGGATTGTTGGGGTTGTTATGAAGATGTGACTGTTAGAATTTTTGTTGAAACCTTAATTGGGTTTGTTGCTGAATGATTTCATCAACATGCACATGCATGTATTGTGGATTCGAATTGCATGCAAAATAAATTTTTGGCAAGGTTTGATCAAGCCTGCTGACAATGAATATGAGTTGCTGTTCCAAATTCTCAATTCCAGATTCAGGAAGATAAGTCCAAGGGAGATTTCATAGCACACTTGAACAAATTGCCGAGGACAATTCCAAGTTTTGCAAACCTAAATCCGGACAACACTCATTGCTTCTTTGTTGTTGCACTTGATCCAAAAATCAAATTTCTACTAATGATAAACAAAATAGTAGATATTGTGGTTGCTCAACAACATGCAATGGAGATAGAGGACAATATGATACCATTTGGAAAAATAAATTGGATTGTAAATATTCACACGGTGATTTCAAGAAAGGAGTTGATAGGACACCTATGAATTGGTCTTTCCAATAGAGCATCTCTCTTCTTGCACTTCAAAGTCCCACACAGGAGATGAAGATTTTGCCTACCTCTTGAACTTTGCTCAATTTTACTGTGCTGGAAGATTTTTTTTTGGAAAAAAAGCAAATTATCAAATCAGATACAAGAGTGATTGCATAGGTATATGACATGTTCTCTAGTGAAGATGAAGACACAGAAAATTTCAATGGTCAAAAATTAAAATCATACTATTGTTCCTACTGTCATGCAAAATGATGCTTGTTGTATAATAGTTGATCAGGAGTCAAGCTGTTATCTCCTCTTCCTTTTAATTTAAAGAGCTTCCTGGAGTCTGTTCAAATGGCAAATTAGAAAAAATTCAGCCTACCCAAATATCTGAGTCTTTTTCCCTTGAGGAGATTTACTCCACTTTTGATTTGGTACTTACTCTGTATCCAAAGGAAGAGGTATATTTTGAATGTTCTGCTTCTTTCAATAAGCCAGAACTTGAATATTTCCTTATGAAAGATGAAGAATAGCAAGTTGTTGATGAAGAGTTAAAATATGAGGGTGTTAACTTCTAGGTAGATATACAACAAAATTGTGCTTCTATAGGATAAATCAGCAAGTACGCATGGATCCTATCTACACAGTATTTTGCAAGCTATGCCTCTCCAAACCCTTGGTATGTGTACCCTTGTACCTGATTGTAACCAAAACAATATCCAATTTTTTTCCATGCCAAATATGTACAGATAGGACACCTTTGTTAATGTTGTGTGTAACTCGCACAAGAAAACACAAAGTCATGAGTTTGAGTCAAACATTTGGCCAACAACAAAATATGTCAGTTCGCCCCCCAAAAAACTCATTTTCATCAATTTTGCATCATTTTTTTTGAGCATTCAAGCTGTTTGACATATTGGAGCATTTGCACATTTGTTTGTAGGTGTTTGGGAGTGAGGATTGATCAATATTAACCAACTTATTAGCCACATCTTATAATTATGAAATATTTTTCCTTTTTCCTTGTGCCTTGTTCTAAATTTCTAGTGCTAGTGTGTGATTATTCAGTATTTTTTATTTTATTTTGAGTTAGTTTGTAGTAGTTAGTTTTTTTATCAATTTTTTTTAGTTTTTTTATTTTGATAAGTTTTCATTTCCTTATTTGAAAAACAAAATGGCATCTGCACATAGGAGAGGTGGCGGAAAGTCTAAGGACACTACTAGGAAACACAGGACAACAAGTATAAAGCTAGGAATGGGAGTTTGCAACAGCTGTGGGGTGTATATGAGAGGAGGCATAAGTTGCCTCAAATATCACTTTGCATGGACTTGTTGAGATATCATGGTATGTATTATAGTGTCTTAGTAGGTTGAGGAGAGGTGAAAGCTCTTGTATCTTGCGGTTAGAAGAAAGTAGAGAAAAAGAGGACAACAAAGGCTTTGGTAGGTATCATGAGTTCCATAGGATTGGAGGGAGATATAGGGGGCTCTTTTTCCACTGGGCCATGAATATGGGTTGTAGGTAGTCCAAGCAGTTGTAGTTCTAAGTCTTTGTCCCTCATTACTCTCCTATTGTGCAACCTTAATCAAAAGTTGTTGCATGAAATCAAGAATTGCAACATGAGGCCAAGTTGACATGTTGCCAATTTTTAGTACTACAACATTCCATTTATTGTTGTGCGGACTCCTTATTGGGAGCAATTGGTCACTACATTGATTGACACGTAGAGGGTTCAAGGCATCGAGCCTTTATAAGTTAAGTGGGCCATTATTTTAGGATGTGGTAAAAGACACAAATCAACTAGTAAATGAATAAAAACAAATTTGGAAAAAAAAGGGACTATAACATTTTATTTGGAAAAAACTTGGAAAATCTCTACAAATACAAATGTTGAAAACCACTAACCACAACAAAATATCATCTAAATTTGAAACTTAGTTTGCAACTTTTAGCACAATGGTGATTCTTGCATTAAACCACTCTAAATGGAATGAGGGTTTTCATCCCCAAACCAATATTTGTTGCACACTGGTAATCCTTGGATGGAATTACTTCGAAAACATGGAGAGTTTTTTTTCATCGAAGCTTTTAAATTTCCGAAGGGTTTTCGTCCTTAGGAAATGGAGAAGATGAACATACGTTCATTCTTGAGAAATGAAATAACTCCAAAAATAACTTCATGTCTTTCTTGAAAACTTTCCTCCTTTTATAACTTTTCTAGAGCTATTTTAGGAAAAAGCATTTTTTGCCTTTTTACTGTTTTTTCAAGATTTTTTTTGCTTTTTCGTTGCTTTTTCGAAAGATGTTTTGTTTCATTTTTTCACTTAATAAAATAACATAAAAGTCCTCATGACCACTTTTCACCACCTCCAACTTAGTGACACTTTTTCTGCAAACTTAAAACATCTTTTTAAATAATTAAATATAAATTGTCATTTAATTTTACTTTTTTGACAACTTTAATATTAAATTCTTAAATTAATTTTCCCTTTTAATTCATCCCAAGGTCTTACATAAGATATTAAAATAAGTCAATTAAACTGCCTTGATAATTCTAGCAACTACCTAAGTGCATTGGACTTTAGTCCACAAAAGGTTGGTGCTATCCAAAAAATGATGGAATTCTCCAAGAGGTTTGGAGTGCTCCTAGAATATCGGTTTTGCACACTTGAAATACTGTTGTGTATGTCTTGGCTTCTGAAACTTTGTGCCACTGTTAGAATTTCTTTTTGAAAAAAGTTGGCGCTCTCCAAGAAAGTTGGAGTTTCTAAGAATGTTGGAATGGATAGAAAAAGGGCCTTGATGATATTGATCCATATTTAGATTGGGTTGTTGAGGATGTGGATCCCATGTTTAATGCTAATGATATCGCTGATTTGGAGAGGGAGGTAGCGGAATGGAAAGCAGATGTAGCACCACATGAGGAGGCAAAAGGTGAGCCATCAATGGGGGTTTCGTTGCATTCACATCATAATCCTATGCTTGAGGCTTTTGTTGAGGATGATATTTTTCTTTAACAAGAAACTACAACACTACGATCTAGTTTGAGGAACACCCACACAACTATTTAGAAGCTTTAGTCATAAAAGAAATTTTATAGATTATGAATATTGAAATTATAATTCTTAATTTTTATTTATATTGAGACTGGAAGTTGATATGTATTGAACTTGATTTTTGATTTATGATGTGTATTGAATAGGGTTACACGGGGACGCGTCCCCTGCCCCAAAACCCACTGTCCCCGTCCCCTGCCATCCCCGGGACGGGGGGACGCAAAGGGGACGCCCCCCTGCCGTCCCTGAGACAGCCCAATCAATAGGAAACGCCAGGAAATGTCCCTGGCCATTTGGGGACGGTTCCTCATCCCCGGTACGGATGGGGGACGTTGGAAACATCCCCCATTGTATTGGGGACGGCTAGCTATCCCCCATGAGTTGGGAGGTTCCTGGGGTTAAAAAAAATAAAAAGATCATTTTTTTAAATTTTTATTCCTCCTTTCTTAATCGTGCGGGGCCCACCATCTCTCCCAATGTTAAAATTTTTCCCTAAAGTCCAAAGCAAACATAATATTAACATTTTTATTTTATGCTCATTCTTATGGCATGCGCTCAACTCATTCTCACACACGCGGCTCTCTCAGGCGAATTTGTTCGCAGTCTTGAATCGAACAATTGCAAAAATTAAAGTTTCTAGTAGCAAGAAAGATGAACAGCATTGTGATAAGAGATTTTATTAAATTTTGATTTTCATGTTTGAACTTTGAGACTTCTTGATACATGTTTGAGACATTTGGATATTGAGAGACCATGGTTTTATTGATGTTTGATATTGCTGTGATAAATTTTATAATGCTTTAATGACATTTCTTAGGCTATTATAGTACTACTCTCGCGATTTATTTACATATTGTTATTGTTGTTATCAATTATTAATTTATTGACATATCTATCTCTCTTTCCCTCTCTCTCTCTATAATATATTAATAAATTTTGAAAAAATCATATATATATATATGTATTTTGTATGTCGCCCTCCCCTGCCGTCCCCTAAAAATTGCCCCCCTAGGAAACGTCCCGGAAAGGCGTCCCCTGCCGTCCCCGTTCCCGAAACGCCATGGAACATAGGTATTGAACTTTAATCTATATATGAATGAATTCAGTAATGTGTTCTCTAATTTCAGTAAAATGCATGTTTTTGAAGAATATTTTTTACAAATTTATGTGTTTTTTAATGTTTGAAAAATTTACTGAGTTTTTGCCGAGTTTTTTCCTGAGTTTTTGAATTATGATTCATATATAGTTTTAAAGTGTTTGGACTTAATGTAATATGACATTCATCGATTGTTTTGTCCAATGGATAAGGCACCAGACTGAGATTTATCTTTGTCAGAGAGTCTTCACACATCATAAAGTGACCTGGAGGGCCAAATCATGGCTTTAAGTTGGGCAAATTTGGATAGAAAAGTATAAATATTCGCTTATTGACATGCATGTCTCTTATAGTGTTACTTTTTATTAATCTTTGCAATAATTAGATTTTTTAGGATTAATATTTTATGGAAGTATGCAAATTTCAACTATTATTAGCATTTGCACACAATTATATTTATTCATTTCTCTTTGAAATTAATAAGTTACGAAGTGTGCAAACTTCAGCTAGTCCTTACACATAATCATATACATTTTTTTATTTTTAGAATTAATAAATTACAGAGGTGTGCAAGATATATTATTTGTGAAAATTGTAATCTAATTAGATAAGGTGGAAAAAAACAGGCAAAATCTCCACCATAATAGAAAAAGTAGAAGTGAAGTCACTGAAATTAGAATGATTAAAATTAGGTAAGCAGATTTATTTTAAAGTTTGTTGTGCAAGTTTCCAGGTTGCATTTGGAAAATTTATTAACGAGTGCTATGCACATTGTAAATGCATCTTTTGAAAGGATCTCTTTTTTCTGAGAATTTTCTTAAAAGCTCTTTTCAAGAAAAGATTGTTGCTGTATATGTTTTTACTGCAATATAATTCTTGTCAATTGTTTAAAGTGTAAACCTGTGTCATGTGTGAATAATGATTTTGTTGTGATAGACATAATTTTATTATTCAAGCTATATATGCAATTTCGTATTTTCAATTTTGTTGTTTAACTTTGTGTTGTAGCCTTGTGAAAATATTATAGGTTTTGGGAAAATAGTTAATAAATTCAAACTTTGTAATGGGTTGATTGATTATGAGATGGTATTTGGTCTCTACATTGCTATTCTTGCCCTTTCATCCATAAAACTTAATGAATCTATGTTTTATCTCAGGAATCCTTGTTTTTGTTTATGTGTACAAATTCTTGTTCTTTGCAATTTACTCAAAAATCCGTATGTGCCTGTTTGTGTTTCTGTAAAACCCATAAAATTTTTGCATGAGGAGTTTAGGATTTGTTTCACCTTAAGTCTTGTGTAAAGGCCCAAAAATATTACGTTGTGTTTTTACTTTTCTCTATTATTCCAAAATCCCAGATCAAAACTTGTGAATATTTTTAAGTATTGTATATAATTTTATTTGTTTGCATATATTAGCTGCCCCTTTTAATGCAAAGGGAAATTAATCTTCCCACGTACTGTGAGTAGAAATTGTCGCTGACCGTTGGGTGAGTTACATACAAATTTTCAGATAGAGAGAGGAGACATTCAACACTAACAAATATCTGTCTTTGTGACTTACTCACTAGGCCAAGTCATTCATGGCACCATGTCAAATGCCAAGACAACTAATCAACCACGATGGCTAAAATTTCACTGTCTTCTCTGTCCCAAGATGTCTCTGTTTCTTGAGCCACCTCACTATTGGGTTGACTCAGTTACACTCAATGGAACTGTGCACCTTCCTTCAACCTTGTAAAGTAAATTGTGTGATCTGCCCATAAAGTAGATGTCATCACCCTACCTTTTGCATACTACATGGTATTATCAAATCTCAAATATTAACATGATAGTTCAAATGAATTTGATCATTGCACATTATTAAATAATCAAAATAGCTCAATTGTTAGAATGCCACATCATGACAATGCTACATTTAAAATAAGTCACATGGTAGCATGTCTCAACATGCCTGAAAGTATGAAATGCCATTATATAATCAAATCAAAATATAAAAGTTCTACTGGCCACAAGGAGACAAAATGATAATAATATGTTCTACATATGCACTCCGTATGTCTATAAAACTGTTGCCATGTAGTGGAGTGCTACAATTTATTTCTATTGCATTTAGTGTTGGATTTAGTTTTCTTTTAGATTTTTTTCTGAATTTGTAAATTCCCCCCCTGGATTTCAGTGGGGCCTTGCTTTTAGCTTAGATGTCACAACTGAGAGGTATCTATCCTTTCAAAATTATTCTACAGGGTTTCCTTGTATTTGATTGTCATAGACGTGGATTCCATATATTTTGGTGATTTCAACGGGGATTTTGGGCAGTGCCAGCCTTTTGATTTTAATATGAAGTACAATCAGATTGACTTCATTGCTCTAGAACCTGTTTAGTCATCAGAATTCACAGTTCCATACGTTGAAATTGTGTATCATGCCAGGTATTCTTTGTCGTTTAGTTTTTTCACTTTTTGCACTACACTTGTGCCCTACCGACTTGATTAACTGGGCACAACTCTACACTGTACAGAACAGGGTAGATTCATTCCACTAGGCAGAGAGTAACTCTACAGTGTTCCATATGGTGCTTCTGCGCACTAGGTTAATGTGCTTCCCAAGCATCCAGGACAAATAATTAAGACAGGTGTCTATCTGTTCCAATTTATGAGAGAAAATGCCTCAAAGCCCAATTGCATGGTCCTATATCATATGGTGTCACTAATTAATTCTGCAACTAAACCTAATTCTATGAGATGGTGTAGCAAACTAGAAGCTTTGTAATCTGAATCTTTGAAATTTCATCTTTTTACCCTTGTCTTGTTTTCGCAGGATACAGCCATGGGACTGGTACTAAAGGCAGCTGGAGGAACAGGATGGACCACAGGCTCTGGAATGGAAGGGCCTGCTGTATCAGAAGGTCCAAGTGAAAATACTGAAATTGCTGAGAAGTCCATTTATCCATGGTCTCTCTTTACCAAATCCCCTCGCCGACGAATGAGAGTTGCATTTACTTGTGGTGTCTGTGGCCAACGCACAACTCGTGCTATCAACCCACATGCCTATACAGATGGAACTGTTTTTGTTCAGGTTTGTGGTATCTACTAGTCTCAACTCTTGGCCAAAGTGTTTTGGAATGGATACTTTCTTGCTGAAGAGTGATACGGGAGTTTTAACTTGAAGAGTAAGAAATAAATCTATTTGAGCTAAAAGAAAACAATTTCTTGAGTTTTAAATTGTACTGTCCAAGGGTTTATAATTAGTTCTCATTTATAAGATACGGATAAGTTGCGTGAATATTATAGATGTACAATTTTACTAGTAAAGAAATTTGTCAAAATTTAGTACATTGGTCATGACAGTCTCTGATGGCTCTCCTGAATCTATCTGTGTGCAGTGTGCAGGATGTGATGTTTTCCACAAATTAGTGGATAACCTCAACCTTTTTCATGAGTTGAATGGTAGCATATACCCAAGATATGATGAGACAAGCTCAAAAAAGCCACCGCACTTGAAATTTCTGGATATGGATGATTTTCCACTATTCTAAGAGAGATAAATCAAATGTAGATGACACTTCTATGTTTATAGTACAAAAGTCCTACATATAAGCTGAAAGATATAAGCCATTCACATTTCAAAATCTACTAGCTTAGCTGTTTAGAGGTCAAGAATGACCTAATCATTAGGGTTTCTCTGATATATTTTTCAGGGTAGGCAGTACATGTATATTCCTGTTGGTCTTGTTGGCAACTCTTTGACTAATTAACCAACATTGTCCTGTCAAATATTAATGTAAATATGGACTTATGTAATCTCTATATCATACCAATTGATAAGCTCACATGTTGTTGCAACTTGCAATCTTTGCACCTATGAAATCCAGTTGATTTGTGCTTATACCCTCTTGGTCTTTAGAGTTATTCTTGGGCGCTGGTTCGAAATGCAATTTCACCTTAAAATAGGTCAAAGTAACCTTGATTGTTTTGCCTCAATTTTATACTGGATCTATTTTAGTTTCTGCGCAATTGTGGTTATCATACATTGAAAAAATTCAAAATGTTTGGAGTAATTGATGTTCAACATAGTATTTCCAAGCATGAATATTATATTGGATGTTTCATGAATATGCATTCGAATTACAAACATTATTAAAGTCGTCAAAATTCTTCTCCCACTTTTCTTTCTCACTAGCTGCAGTTCTGATCTTTCCATGTCTTGTCATTTTAATTCCCAATTTGAAGTAACTGTACTTGACTCGAATATTTGGCATTATTTGCATACTTGGCAGAATTGCCTGCCTACGATTTAACTTGCTTGAGGGTATTCTTGATGGTTATGCTCTAGCAAATGCTCTATCCAAATACTTGTTTGTATGAATTCATACTTAAGATTTTGTGGTAACTATGTTTTATTCACCCTAGCGATCAGCACACAGTATGGATAATGATATCTGGGCTGTGTTATAAAGCTATTCGCCAATGAGGTCTAACTTTATGACTACTGAGATTCTTATCACCATGATATTGTTGAGGCTGACCCTTCAAATTTGTTACCGATCCTAGACACATAAAATATGCAAGGACGCTGTTTACCAATCCTAGACTCTTCAAATCACGGTTTCTTGAAACAAACCATGATCTGAAAAGGGTCATCTTCTCCCGAGGCATGTCTTTGCATTTCAAGTTAGATTATATGCAGTTCATTTTCTTTTCAATGTAGCTTTAGTGATTCAGCTTTGAATCTCATGGCTGGTACTATGGTTGATTTTGCTCTTTCCAAATCTTATTCCTTTTATATGATTAAGCCTTTGGATAAACCTTCAGCTTCTCAGTAGTTACAAGCATAGCAGAAAAAAATGTAGGAAAAAATCGGTAAATCAAAAGTATAAGATTTTTGGAAAAAATCTGAAAAAAATTGAGAAACAATCGAATTTAAGAAAAAACATAAAAATTTGTAGAAAAATAAACTTTTTTTTTTTTGGTGAAATATAAGGGCATTTCCATAGCATAGAGATATAGAGAGCAAAAAAAAAAGAGTTAAACGCATGAATTGTAGAAAATAGGATTTTATATCGCTGATTACATAGCATTGCACAAAGTATACTTCATAGTGTATAAATAATAACTAGATGGTCACAATCAATAAAATTTCAATTACAATATAGATTGTACAAAGTCAACCTATAAACTAAGGACAAAGTTCTAAAAAATCAAACGAAGCCAATGACTCGTGCTACTACAAATAGAGCTATGCTAGAGGGTTGCAGGTCTTGATAATGAAGCTCCCAGTTCGGAGCTTCTCCTAAGTCGCTCAACCTCATGATATCCAAGTTGGCCTCTAGAATCTCAAAATCCTCAAGCTCAATAAAGTCATTAAAAATACAATTTTCTTTTGCTGATCAAACATCATAGATTACAAAATGGGGATCAATTAGTTCATATTTATGATTTAAGAGTACTTGCAATTTCTAGAACAATGTCAAAGAGAACTAAATGAAGAGTGTGAAAGGGAAATTATATGACAAAAAAAGCAATTACAAAGTTCAAAGTAATAGGTTTTGAATCAAATAGCTCAAAGTAGAGTATATAAAATGCTTTTGAAACAAAATCTTAAATCTCAAAAGACCATAAATGATATTGAAATGTTCTCATTGATAACTATTTTAGCAAATTTGTAAAAGAGCAAAGGAAGTGTTAAATATTTTTCCATTAGATAATAAAGGCCTGCTAGTACAAAAGAAGAGAGCAACTAATTGAGCCACAATTTTAGCTATTATTATTCAAGTAAATTTTCCTTGATTTTGCGTATAAGTGGATGATGGAGTTAAAAACATCAATGGACTTTGAGTTGAGAATTTGAGAGATTATAGGTAAAAGCTTCAATGGAAAATCAAAGCATGAGGAACATTCCCTTTCAATGGTATATTTGCTGCTAAAATCTATCTGGATCGTTAAAGAGAAAATATGTAAGACCTATTTCGGGAGGGATTAAGATAAGCCCACAAGACTAGTGCATGACTTCTCTCAAGACATGTATTAGTTTCCCTGATGCCTATTTAACATGCATGGAATGCTACACTATATGTCTAAAGCATTCATGTACTGCTATTGTACTCTTTGCGGGTTTTTTGAACCTCCATGTATATGACGATCCTAAATGGAATGCAGTTTCTGAACAAGTGCAGGGCATGATTTGAGTAGTAAGTTTCACCAATCAACAAAGCATTAAGCTTACAGAATATATAGGAAATTTAAATATTAACCAAAACAATCCTTCATTTTGATATAAAATACTGCTACAATTTATTTTTTTCATCACTACAAACTGATTCTAATCTTTTGATAGGGACCATTCTGCTTCTGATTCCACAATGCCTATATACTATTATGTATATACTTATGCTTCCCACTTGAGTATACAATTGTCACTACGCTACCCGCTTATCACTAAAACTTGATGGCCAATGTCAAATTGAAGCTCCAAATTATCACACTTTGTTAACATCTGAAAAGGAAATTTGTCCCAACCTAACCTTGATAATCTAAACAACCACCTTGGTATTATTGTTGACAATTGAAATGTTAAAATTATTTTGAATACTCAGTATCACAAGAATTCAAAGAAAACAAACCTTTTTAGGTTGATATATGTTGAGCACACGGTGATATTGAGAGGTGGGGGGAGGGGAGGAGAGGTGAGGGGGTGAATCAATATCTAACAAACCTTTACTTTTCAACTTTAAACAATTACTTCAGCTACACATATGCAAGATTTAGCAATTAAGTACACAATGAGACACACGTTTTAAATGGAAACCCTTTTGAGAGAAAACCACAACACAATTTTGCTTATATATATAAATGACTTCTTTTTCTTGTAGGCTCCAACCTACTAGAGACTCCAATCTCTACTTGACAGTTGAATGGTGGGGGAAGAGTTAGTGACAGCTCTTCCTTGCAGCCATGCTCTCAAAACCATTCAACACATATTAATCCTTACAAAATCGTTGGGGAAAAACACCAAATTCTGATATTATTGCTGCTGTCAAACACCTTGGGTAATTAAAAAACATGAGCTCATGAAGCCTAATTGAAATCTTCTAGAGTGTAGCCATAGTGACTGACTTTAGTTGGATTCAACCAAGTCACATCCTCCATACCCCATTCTACCATTTGACTAGATATTTAATCAAGAACAAAGTCTATTTCTTCTCTTTCCTTCTCTTGTACTTGTGGTTTCCAGTCAAGGAGGTAAGCATATAGCTTTTTAGTGTCATCTACAAGTTCTCCTTCATGGAAATCTTTTAGATTTGCTACATTTAAGATAGAAGAGATATTATTGCCTTCCAGTAGTTCCAGAAAATTGCCTTGAGATTCTACAGGGACCAATCTTTTTCTGTTTGAGTTTGTTGTAGGTTCATTTGAGAAACCTCTCTTTTGTCAAGTGTGCCGATATCCAATCACCTATTTTAAATTTTGTTTTCTTTTTCTTTTTTATCAACATTCTCCTTAAGCAGTTTGAAAAGTTGGTTGACCTTAAACATTCTTGTTTTGTGCTTTTGTCCATAACTTTGTTTTAAAGTTGGAGCACTTGGAAAAGTTGGAAGCACTAACTTTATTTTGATTGTAATGCTTTAAAGTTTCGTTGTTCTTTACTAAATTGCTGGTTTGAATCTGTTATTAAAGGAACCGTGGTGGTAAGTTGCTGGTTTGAATCTATTATTAAAGGAACTGTGTAGTAAGTTTTATGACGGCTTGTGACATATTTCTAATTAAATCAGTTTATGGATTTGGTTAATATGTTAAGATAAAAAATTTAAGTCTCTATGGGTTTGTTCTGCACTCTGCAAATTCATTATGAGTTATGATGTGATAATGGATTAAAAGTACTGTTCTCCTGCATTGTCTTCTGCTGGTACTCTGTGATGGATGAGAAATAGTGAAGCTTCAGTGAACATTGTTGATCATGTTCTGTTTTTAATTCCGAATTAAGATTGATGTCCGTGCTCTATTTTTAGTGCTTTCTGATTGATTTGTATGTTTGTTTTAATAGTTTTTCCTGATGACTTGTATGGAGTAGATCGCATCTTTGGTAGTTTTTGAGTTGGGATTTGTTGTACCCATATTTTTTTCATATTGTGTCAAGTTTCAAAATTAGAGCTTCATTTCTTGGTCAATTCAAATGATCACATTTCAAGGCTTTTGTCTTGTTAGTTCTGCCACGTTTTGTTCAAGCAAGTCTACAGAAATCAATTAGCTGAGAATTGACAGAGAGATTCAAATCATTCAAGAATGGAGAGATATATTAAAAAGGGACAAGTGTCATGTACTAACAGAGAAAGATATATAAAGGCTTTTAATTTGGAGTTTGTAACCATCTCTTGATAGTGCCAATTTTGTTGGTTTGACTTCCACAAAAGGTAATGGGGAAAATTTTGCTCACTTTTTTGTCTTGTTGCAGATCATTCCTCTTTATTAGCAGCAAAGAGTAAACGGATGTTCAGGCTTTGTGATGCTAGTAGCTCTTGTAGATGCCAATGCATGGCAGTCATATTCAAACCTGAACATGTTTTGGTACAGTTGCGTGAAAGTGTGTCTAGATGAATTGAAAGGCGTGCACCTTTGAATAGAGTATTCCAAAGATCATCAAATTGCTAAGTTCCAGGGGTGTACTTGTGTTCACAAGACAAAGAAGACCGAATTCCATTGATAGGGTATTCCACAAGACAAAGAAGACCGAATTCCATTGATAGGGTATTCCAAAGATCATCAAATAATAAGTGTAAGAGTTTTTGATTTGAAAATCAAAAGACATGTTTGTCTTCATAGGGGCACTGGTATACAAGGGTGCACTCACACTAAGGAGGGTCTATTTCAAATCATTGAGTATATATGGCATGCCCATTTAAGGGAGAAACCGCAAATCCAATATCACAAAGTTCTATTGAGTGGTGCACCTATAAAAGGGAGAAGCTGTGAGTTTGAAATCACAGAATTCTATTGAGTGTCCTCTTCCTTATAAGTAGTTTTAGGTATAGGATGATATCATAGGAGGGTGCGCTTCAAAAAGGGAACTTCAAAACAAAGTCACAAAACTCATTAGAATCGCAGAAACTTGGTGAGTCTCAAGGCAGATTGTGCTAGTTGAGGTTGGGGGGACTTGGGAACTGGTTCATCGATGAGATTGATTAGACTCGTTGGGTTCCAAATTCATGGAAAATAGTAGGCCTTGCTGGTAAGACTCAATTGCTTAGGAGTGACATTAAAAACAAAATAAAAAGCAAAAAGGAAAACAAAATTCAAATGTCTTTAACACTTAAATAATTTCTAACACTCTCAAAAGATATTTATTTCATTTGCAACCACAAGGACAAAGGAAAAAGAGTATTGGAGCAAAAATAGAATCAAAACAACAAACAAATTGAGTATTAGTGGTTGATTTAATCCAATTTGAGTAGGTTTTTAGTAGCACTCAATGCATCTAAAGGAGCTTATAGTGCATTCAACAAACAAATTGAGTATTAGTGGTTGATTTAATCCAATTTGAGTAGGTTTTTAGTAGCACTCAATGCATCTAAAGGAGCTTATAGTGCATTTTTGGAAGAGTCCACTGTGGATTTGTAGCTACCCACCATTAAGTTGGAGCTAATTTGAAGAGGTATTTTCCTATTTTGAATCTTTTGCTTTCTTTCTTTTTTATTTTTTCTATTTCATGTTTTCTACATTTGTTTAATTTTTTTTTCATTCTAGATTTTTATAGAACAAGAAATAGGAGGGAAAATGAGTTTTTTTCATTTTTCCTTCTTTTTAAATTTTTCTTGTTCTAATATAGTTTTTTTTTTGTTTTTCTCTTTTTTATGAACATAGCTTAGTGTTATTTTTCCATTTTTTTTCCTTATAAACCATAATTTTTTAAAATTTTAATTCTATCTAGAAACACTAAATGTTAATTTATTTTTCATTTACTTGTTATTGCAGCCTACTTCAAATTTATAGATTGTTGTAATATTAGACCGAGTTATAAAGGACCCTTGTTGGAAACATGCCATCCTAGGGTCAAACAAAGAGGAGTTTATTTGCAAACATTTCATGTTGAAAAGTAATGGTGAAGGAATTAATTGATTGAAATATCGCTTTGCACAATGCCATGTCAAGATGTTACTTTGTGCACAATTGTGCCTCTTGATGTTGTGCGTGAGGTACAAAGTCAATTAGACTTTTGACTAACAAAAAGAACTAAAAAAGAGATAAAGAGAAGATATGGTAGCCATTCTTGGAGAGTTATGTTCTTTGATTTCTTAGCCTTCGTTCCCTAGATCTTCAACCACTAGTGGTGTGGCAATGGTAGTGGTAGTGGTAGTTGTGGTGCTCGTGTTGGGCATAGAGTTCATAGATCTAGATTAAATTCATATATTGTACCATACATTGCTCTAGGTATTAACCATCCTTGAAAGCATGGATTGGAATAGGGACAAACATGATGCAACAAGGAGTGCAATTAGAGACTTTTGGTTCTATTGCTCTATTCCATTTTATGTAGCTAGATTATTACTTATTATTTTTATTTTAAAATACATTGTTTGATTTCTTTGTCTTTTGAATTTTTAAATTTAGGAGTTTGTAACTTTGTAGAGTTTAAAGTTATAAACTCAATTTTATAATATATTTTTTGTTTATTTTCTTTCTTATAGAGTTGATTTGCAAACATTGCATGTTGAAATTACTAGTGAAGGCATTAATTGATTGAAACATCACGTCACTCAAATCCCATGCCGAGATGTTACTTTGTGCACAAATGTGTCTCTTGATGTTTTTGATAAGATAAGTAGGGATTTTGAAAGGGCCCTGATCCCTTTTACATCAAGAAAGATTTAGCAATAAGGCCAGCAAGACAAAAAACAACCACCAGACGAGACAACCCAAAAAGCATAGCGAAAAGACAACCAAAAAACAAAGCAAAACATAACAGGGGATACCACCCCACCAAAACTAAGTCAAGGTGGTTTAAAGAATTGTTCCAATGATTTTTGCTTAATCATAATATAGGGATTTGATGAGCAAGGTCATTGATGTCACTTCTTGCATCATTTAATTTATCAATTATCGAACCAGGTGTGTCTTAGAGCTATATGCAATAAGGGTGTTTCCATAAATTGGGGGTTTTGCACTGTAAAACAGTGACTTTTGGTTGTGGTTTAGCTCCGTCAAGAGCCATCAAGTGCTTTCAGGAGCCATCAGGAGCCGATCTTAACAACAGATTCCTAAGTAATTTTGAAGGCTTAATCCTAATTTATCTCTTAACTAACGATTATCCAACCTCTAACAACTTAGTTCAAACTTGACTTATTTGCAATTTATCCATGGAAGAATTAGGCTAAAAACTAAATCTATTTTTAAGCTAAAACGCAAAATTGAAATGTACTTGGAAAGTAAATCTATTTACGTTTGTAGAAAGAATCTAATTACGTTTGCAGAAAAGGATCTAGTTATGTTTGCAAAAAATAAACTTGTAACCTAGAAAGCATTAACACTAACTTCCATGAACTCATTCCAAACAAGCTTTCGTTTCATCTTTCCATAAGTCATCACAATTCTTTCCATTAAAGCTAATTTAAAATAATCAGTGAATCTAAATCTACGAACATCAATTAAATCTATAGTAAATGATTGAATATAAATCTACAGTAAAGCATAATGAATTATTCTAAGGATTTAATGAATTTAATCTAAGAACCTAAACATTCACATTCACTAGCAATGATTAACAAAGATCTAAATTCCTATTTTCCAATTGAAATGAACAATGCAAAGACTAATTGAATCAACGAAAATAACACAAGTCACCTCCTTTGGTTGAGCAGGCCTTGCTCTTCCTCTGGTGGGACTTAAACACTGAGATTCAAATCAACTCCTTATTTTCATTCCAATTGGCCAAAACAGGCGAGTAGTACAAAAGTACAGATAATCCACATTATAATCTAAAGCGAAATATTAACTAACTTTAAACTAAAGACCAAGCCTAGATATTTATAAGAATATCCGCTTACTTGAATACAAAAACTGGTGAAGCCTGCCAAGATGCAAACGGTAACAACTAAACTTAAACAGAACCAAAGTGTCATAAAGAAATCCACCACATGATAATAGCTGAACATGAAGTCTTCAACTGACTGAAGAAGTCAATTTGGAAACATCCATTAGGAGCCAGCTGGAGCGATCAGGAGCAAGACAAATTTCAAATCCGTTAAACAAGAAGTTTAACACATCCACCTCATAACATTAGCATTTAATCCATTGAACAAAATCCTCAAAGATAGGATGTAATCAAGACAACAAAAGATCTCACTTGCATAAACATTTCATCATTAATCATCATTCAAAAGCAAGACATTTAATGCAAAATACCATTTCTCATATATACTCTAATTAATTAAATATAATGCAACATCAATCAAACATTCAAGCATAAAGTCTATTGCCAATATATTTAACTAACATATAATAAAGTCTTTTGAAACATCAAAAAAATAAAAAATTAAAGTGTATTTTCTTGCTTTCATCAGGATTCCCCTACACCAATCCTTTCAAATTTTTGTTACAAGGAGAGGAAACAAGACCACCACTAGAAACAACCAAGCCCAAAGAATCAACATAGGGGTCCAACTTAGAGGGTTCATCAACAACATAATTCTGAAGCTCTTGACATATAGTGGACTCTTCCACAACATTTGTTACCTTTTCCTTTTTCTTCCAAATAGTGTGTTGTCTTTTATTCTTCAAGCAAGTAAAGGAGGCATGACCCACATTACCACAAGAAAGACAAATAATCAAAGAGTCTTCATAATCAACATGCTGCACCCACTTACCAAATTTAGAAGATAAAGTAATCTTAGTCGGAAGAATACAGTTATTCTCCACTAACACACAAAATCTAGCAGCCAACAAACGCTTCATTGATTTGGTGGCCTTATCCATAGTACAATATTGACCAAAGGAATTAGTGTTGTCAATTAGATTTGCACCCTGCTGAATACAAGATTCAACAATCTATTGAAACATGGAAACCTTCTTCAGATGTGGGTGATCTAAACGAAGAAGGAATCTCCAGAGTGAGCTAGTTCTTCGAATGATGAATATTATTCTAAGTACTTTCTGGGAAAAGGGATAAAAGGATAACTTGAAAATAAAGCCTATGACTAGCAAATGATTCACCAAACTTATGAAAATTCAGGCTTAACCACTCACAACAGTTTCTCTATCACAATAATCCTCACAATCTTATTAGCACATACTTCATCAGTGATTTGCATGAAGATCTGGAAAACTAAACACAACATGCAACCTGAAACATGTAATTCTGAATGAAGGTTTACAATAGCAAAACATATAAGGATTCAAGTTTGAAAACACAAATACATCAGATTGCCATTACAAAATTGAGACAAAAATAAGAAGGAGAAATTTGCTACTTCATTAAAACTGAAAGAGTGTTTGTCTGAACTGAGTACAACTGAGTTTACAAGCTCAAGAATGCTAAGAGCCAGAAACTGAAATCTAAACTGGGGAAGAAGAAGAAAGAAGACTAAGTCCCTTCAAAATATATCTCTCAAGAAACCCTAATCCGAGCTCACAAGGAAGCTCAAGGAAAAAAGCTTCAAACTGTCCCAAAAGATTGCATAAAAGCAGAAAAAAGCACACTGCTTTTATGATCATACTGAAAAGCCTCTAAAAATAGGTTAAATCTACTTTAAAAGCCAGAAAAACACCTTATCTCCCCAAGATGAAACTCAAATTCGACCAAGAGAAAAAGTCAATACAATCTGCTTAAAATAACAAGAAATCATAAAACAATTTATAAGGATTGCTTTATGACTTAGCTTTACATCACTGCAGATTTTACAATTTGTTTTATTTTGCAATTAAAGATTGCTAAATCTTTTGCAAAAAGAATTACATCTTTATCTCACCAATACAATGCTTGATTTTTCTTTAAAAAATCATAAAAAATATCAAGGCAATATTGTTCTCTCAATACTCTAATTGATTTCTCAAAAATCAATTGAAAATAAAAATCCCTAAGTCATGAGTGATATTAACCTCAGGTCATAAGATATTTACCATTTATATTTTAAATGACTACCTTCATAATCCATAAAATAATCCTAAGGAATTGACACTCTACATTTTTCACTTAAGGCAAAATATGAATGCTAAATGTAGAAGCACTAGCCCTAAGGACTTAGACACATTGACCTAGGCATATGAGAATTCAACCATCAAAACATTTGATTTAGACATTGATATTTTAAAAACTAAGGGAAAAATCCCTAAGTCGACCTAGGGTAAAGTAAACCCTAATGAACAAAATGCGAAAATGCCCTATTTTTCGCATCAATTGCAAAATGAACCTTTTGAAGAAAGTAGCTCTGCTGTGGGTGCCGCCATGAGCTAGGGTTTCAGCTTTTTGAAGAATATTTTGGACCTCCTCCATGGCCGCTACTGTCGATTCCTCCAAAATTCTCCATATTTTCTTGACGGTAAACACGTTATTAAGCTTTTTGTAGTGTTTGAAGTTCTTTGCTCTGCTTTTAAAGCTTCTTTTTTTTTTTGGCTTTGAGGTCGTGGCCACTCATGCCTATTCTAATGTATTTCACGGATCTATTTGTACCTTCATTGTTGCATCATTTGGCCGACATGTATAAGCTCAACCTGGGCGCTTTTCACTTGAATCTTCAGGCTCGGTTCGACCGTGGCTTTCTTCGATGGCAGGGGTGAGGGAATGCTCTCCTTTTGTTGCATTTCTTTTCTAAATTCAGTCAACAATACACTCGATTCGAGCTCCATAAATTGCAGGAAATGGATGTACTCGATGTGCATTTTGTATTTTGTTATTCCCCTATTCTTTGAAGGGTTATGGTGAAAATCCTGGCTCGGCCTTGCCATAAGAACACTGACCCGCTGTATTTGAAACCCTAACTCTTTTCATACTTGACCTGTCTTTGTAGGAAATGCATCTCCTTACTTTTGTATATGGAAAAGATACAATCTTGTTAATTTTCTTGTATCACCCTCTTTCAATTTATGTAGAAACTGCTTGATTCGAGCTTCATTAGGCATAGGAATAATGAATGCTTTCATTATTTTGTTCATTTGAGTATTGTTGAGCTTCAAAATTTTCATTATTTCTGAGAGAGAAGGAATTACCAGCACTTGAAACTCACCTATGAAGCCTTCTCCACTTTGATAGTCACGACCATTCTATCCTGCTTACACTCAGAACTAGAAAACAATGAAAGATATATATTAATTTTTTGTATGCATATATTGAGTTGGGGTTTTAGAAGCCCAAGAATTCTTTCCTTTAAAACTTAAATAAGCTTTTGTATCTCTTCATTCCCCTTGCACAATGACAGCTGCACAGTTTATGCCTTTTGCTCTCATATATCTCTCTTTGCTTGCACACAACACCATGTGAGTCTCAAATTTTCCTTCAAAATTTAGCTGTTGTCAAGGCCTAAGAAGCTTGCTCTTCCATGTGCTTGTTTACCATTCTCAGATAACATGATGTTGTCTTCATTTACCCTTGACTTTTATTGTGAGTAGCCCATAGTTCACTATGCATATGCTGTCTTTATGAGATGATCATTCATTGCACTGTAAAGCAAATTGTTGTAGCGATGAAACTCATAACTTCTGTCCACTTGGACAACATGACTTCACTTAAATAGTTGCATCATGAATACTCTGAATTCTTTGTACTGTTTCAATAGTTGCACATTATGCATTGCAAACTCACCTTTTATGAAGAGAAAAGTAGAGCTCCTTTGCTCCTTCAATTATCTAAAGGCATACAACTGCTGCCCCTCATGTTAGCATGCTCTCATTGGGGAATTTGCATGATTACACATGGAGCTTCACTACTGTTGACTGAAACACTCCTTGTATGCAGAAAATGCACTCAAATTTTCATTCTTTACCATAGTTCTATTTGCGTTGTGAGCATAGAACAATGTAATAAGATTCTCCTATGTGCTTTAGTATCAGAATGCCATAAAAAAAAAACTCAAGTCTTTACAAGCTACCTTCATTGATGATGCTATTTTACATTGTACTCACCCAAACCTTGGTGGATTTGAATCCGCAGTCAACAATGTCTTTTCCTGATTCTCAAGCTCCATCTACAGCCACTTGTGAGGTCATTCTTTGATGGAGAAGCCTCCCTCTATACTTTTCACTTGAATACGTTGGCTCCTTCACAACTTAATGGATGGCTGCACTGTCCATGCACACACACAACCAACAGAAAATGATTGCATAGTAGCAATATAAACATGATGAAAGGAATAAAAAAGAAAACAATATCAAGCCTTTAAATGCTCTCTCTTTCTGTTTTGACTTATGTGAAGATTTCCTTGGTGAAGCATAAAACAAGAAAATCAGAATTGTTTGTCCCTTGTACTGTTCGTGCATTGATCAGATGCTGTCACTGTTTCTTATCTGGCACTCTTCATGCATTTTTATGTTCCATTTAACAAAGTTGTTCCATGAATCTGCTCTCTTCTTTGACGAAAATTTGAATCAACTCTCTTCGTTAAGGCATTATGTATGCCTGTTCACTATCCTTGATTGCGAGAAAGAACACTGATGAACTGAACCTTGCATGACATATGATCATGATGAACAAAAAACACTGTAGCAAAAGAACATGAACCATACAACAATGTTCGAGATGAATGTACTTAGTTAAGTGATTAAGCGGATTAAACTCACTGTTCACCTGTAGCTTTCAGAAAGCATTTACCTGATTGTTATGAATGCATAGTTGGTTTAATAGCTTGATAGATAACTATGCTTAACTCTTTCAGTTGTATATCATTTCTTTTTTGATGAATATGATGATATGATCTCTATCTTGGCCCACTTGTAATGAATAAGGGCAGCATGCCGAGCTCTACCCTTGTGGGAGCCCGTTTTTCTCCACATGCTTGGTCTTCGAATAATAATCAGCATTGTGATTTTCCCTATACCTGCACAAGGAAACAAACAAAGTTAGCATAAAAAACAATATATCATGATCATGTTGATGTTTCTCCTTCAGCTCATGCTTCTGTACTTTTCTTGATTGTTTCAGTGCATGATTAGTAGCAGGCTGCATTATTGTTGGTGGTTCATATAGGTACTTTCATAATCGGAGCCTTTGACATCCCTCTCCTCCTTCTTTCAGGTCAACGGAGCTTGGAGAAGAAAAAAGGTGCGCCATTTCAGCATCGACCATTAGCCAATCAGGCAATGATGATTATGTCATTACTTATGTGATTTCTTCTTTCGCATCTTCCATAGTGTAGTGTGCTATTAGTGATGCACTGTGACAGTCCCATCCACGACTTGTGTGGATATTTGATTTCAAACTCATGCTTTTCATTTTGAAAATAAAATGCATCTCAATGCAATGTTGTATTATCATTTGAATTCTTGCAATCAAATGAAGCTCTGTAAATATGAATTATTCCATGAAATAAATGAAAGCATTTAAAATGCTCTTTTGTTTGTATGCTCAATTCTGTACTTTATTTAATTCTGGAACATTGAATAGCACTTCTGAAACTCTAATTCTTCTTTTCAAAGCATGACTGTCCCTTGACGAACAATGAATCAATTAAGATGCAATCAATACTCAAGCATAACACAAAAATAACTATAACTTCACCCTTAAATATAACAGTATTCAGCCAGCTCCACCAATTGAGCTGTAGCGAAAAATTGGTAACAATTAGCAATACACATGAAAATTTGTTCATTCCAAAACTCCAAAGGCAGCCTTGGCAAACAAACCCAAATAGGAAACTTAAAAGTATTTGTCATTGGGTTGAAACCAGAGAACCACATTTGGAGACAAAGTCCATTCGAGCCAAGAAACTAGGGGCCCTCATGAAGGACCCTAGAACAATCTTTAACATAGGGACAAGAAAACAAAAAGAAGCTATTACACAACACAGTAACCTCAACTCTAATCTTCCAAACCTGAAGAGCCCAACTTCTAACAACATGGAAATTACGACGATTTCCACAAAATCTCCCAACCAACGAGGTCTTGAGCCAATCCAAAGTCTCAATAGTAACATTATAGTCAACCTCTAACTACTGGTTAGACAAATCACATACCTCCTTAGCACAAAACTCCTCCGATGCAGGGGTAGTAACAGTAGAAGAAGCAAAACAGACTTGCACAAACTCTCAACCGCACTATCCAACCCATCAGAGGGAGGCTTAGAAATCGAAGGGGTCAAGGGGGAACAAGCCAGAGCTCCAGAAAAAGGAGGAGAAATAACATCCCCCTCTTCAATTATAGGGAGAAGGAATACCTTTTTAAGGCCCATCTTAGGTTTGGGAGCAGGAACAACCACCATAGGTGAAGGGGTAGAAGCCCCAGGAGCACTTACAGGAGAAGCAACTACCTACCCTAGAGCACTAGAACCATCACAGACCAAGCCTTCATTCTTTTGCAAACTACAAGCAACCTCCCCATTCAGGTAAGGGGAAACAAGCATAGCATGAGTGGAAACATCCTCCACTCCATAAATGTTCTACAACAAACAGTCCTAAAGAATAGGAGCATTCTAAGTAAGGAAACCCTTATGTAACCCGAAAAAAAGAGAATGAGACTCCTCCACATTCTTTCAACCCTCCTCACACCCCTGCGACTTCCTACAAGCTTCTAAGAGAATATCAAATAGGAGCTCCTCTTCCTCATCAGGAAGATCATACTCAGACCCAAATCCATCACAGGAAAAAGGGGCAAAAAAATCATCTAGGGTTCGTAGATCCTCATCTAAAATATCAACATTTTCCATCCCCCAACCCCCATGAGCTTGGAAACCCACCTCTTTAGCTTCCACGTCAGATCCATTAGAGCTTGTAGCCAAACCCTCATTAGCAAAAATAGAGCTGCCCAAATTCTCAGAAGCAACAACCTCCATAGCAACTTTGCTTCCAAAAAACCCACTAGAGGAGCCAACCATGGAATGGGAGAACTCATTTCCTCCCACAAAGACCTCTGCTCCAGCACCAACATCAACCTCTTCAACCTCCACGTCGCCATAAACATCTCCTTCCTCTGCTTCGTCTACAACACAAGCCTCGGAAGAGTCACGACTCTGCTTCCTACCTAACTTTCGAGCAACACCCTTTCTCTTCCTCGTTGTTACACACGCATCGTTTGCTGCACCCTTCCATTTCCTCTTCCGTGCTACCTACACGCGCTTCGTCCGCTCCATTCTTGTACATCACCTATGTTACTCAAAGAAACAATGATGTTGGCAATTCTTGTACATCACCTATGTGTCTCTTGATGTTGTGTGTGAGGTCCAAAGTTAATTAGACCTTTGGCTAAAAAAAGGAAATAAGAAAGAGGTAAATAGAAGAGATGGAATCCATTCATCTAGAGTCTTGTTCTTCAATTCCTTAGCCTCCATTCCCTAGATCTTCAACCACTAGCAATAGTGGTGATGGTAGTGGTAGTGGTAGTGTTGGGCATCGAGTTCATGGATCTAAATCAAATTCATATATTGTACCATGCACTACTCTAGGTGCCCAACCTTCACCTAAGAGAATATATTGGAATAGGGACAAGCATGATGCAACACAGAGTACAATCAAAGACTTTTGGTTCTATTGCACCATTCCATTTCATGCATCTAGGTAATTATTTATTATTTTTGTTTTAAAGATGTTTGATTTCTTTTTCATTTGAATTTTTAAATTTAGGAGTTTATAACTTTGTAGAGTTTAAAGCTAAACTCAATTTTATAATTACTTATTTTGTTTTTTTTCTTTGTTGTAGGACTCCTTATTGGAAAAAATGGTAAATGCCATTATTGTTTGTGGGGCGGAGTTCAAAGCTTTTAATTATGTGGAGATAAAGGGCTTAATTTTGACTTAAAATGTGTCTGATGTGAATACCAATATTGAGGAGAAACGTGAGATATGGAAGAAGGGTTGGAAAATCATGACCTATAGTTGGACGAATATGAGGAATAGGGCATTTCTAAATTTACTTGTCTCTTCCTTGGGTACCACTTCTTGAAATCCTTTGATTTAATGATTAAGATTTCAAACTTTTGCATTTGTGATTAACATTAGCATTTTGAATTTGTCTTGTTCTTACTCAAGTGGCACATTTTTCCTAAAATAAATTGATGCTTCAAGTAACACAAAAAAGTTGAATTCCTTTGTGAGGTTTTGGAGGAAGTCATGGTCGAGGTGAATGTTGTGAAAATAGTTATAGATAATGCAACAAATTATGTTGTTGCAAGTAAACTTTTCACGGATAGGCATTTGTTCTTATTTTAGATTCCATGTGTTGCTCATTACATTGATCTCAAATTGGAGGATCTTGGTAAAATATCATGGATCAAAGTATTTTTAGAGCATGGTAAAAACATTAGCAAATACATATACAACCATGCTTAGGTCCTCAACTTAATGAAGTATACAGAAAAGGAGTTTTCTTGTCCAAGAATCAATCCGTTTTACAACAAAATTTTTCACATTATAATCTTTGATTTAGTCAAAGGCTACCTTGAGGTGCACATTTGTTAGCAAGGAATGCTTTACATCTTTATGTGCTAAGGCCAATGCAAGGGTTAATGTGGTTGATTGGGTTTTCAATGAGTACGACTTTTGTTTGGTGGAAGAGATTCTAGATGTAGGTTCGCATCTTCATGTGTTAAGACCAATGTAGGGGTTGATATGGTAGATTGGGTTTTCAATGAGCATGGATTTTAGCTTTTGACAGAGGAATTCATAGATGTAAGCTCATATTTCCATTATATTTTTGTTAATTTTACTAGTTTATCAATTGTAATATTTATTTATTTATAATTTTTATATTTTCTTTTATAGTTCATAAAGCCTTTAGTTGTCCTCCTTCAAGTTAGTGATGGGGAGAAGCTCAGAATGAGCTATAAAAATCAGGGCATGGGACATCATTGATCGACAATGGAAAAATTAGCTTCATAGGCCCTTAAATGCAATTGCCTATTTTTTGAATCCAAAAATCCAATTCAACCTAGATTTCAAGATAGATGAGTGGGCTTTACATAGTCATCGTGTGGATGGAACTTGATCCTTAGTTTGGAGCAAAGATCCTTTTTGAGATTGAGATCTATAGACTTGTGTAAGGAGACTTTTTGTGCGAGATATTTGTAAGGAAACCCGAACAACATTGTAGAAAAGTAAAAGTCTATTATAGGTGTAATTTAAGTTCATAATTTTTCCTTTGTTTATGTTAATGTTGAAACTTGGAGTTGAACAATGATATTGAGATTTTTTCTCATTTTAGATGCATGGTGAGAGAGATTTGGTGCTAAGGTGTTGGATTTTTTGAGAATTGCAATTTGTGTCCTTAAGCAACCATGTTGTGCTTTAGGATGCCACCATAATTGGAGTATGGTTGAACCCATAGACTCCAAGAGGCACAATCATTTATTTTTGCAAAGGTTGAATGATATTTTTTATGTTCATTGTATCCTTCACCTCTATCACAAGAAAACCTTGGAAAACTAATTATCTCCCATCACTTTAGAGGAGTTTGAACCATAGCTAGATTGGATCATTGAGGCTAGGTATCTTATCTTCAGTGTGGATGACCTTGCATGGGTTCATTAGGTGGATCTAGAGGAAAAGATGGTAGCCATTGCATGGAAGGATATAGCACAAGCATTCTTGGATGTTGGTGTCATTGATACATAGGTAAATATCATGGTTGCATCATCATCAAAGACCTATCTTAAACGAGCATGTAGTGCATGCCGTATAACCATGGATGTTGGGGCAAGTGGTGTAGGCTCCCTTGAGCCATATTTATACTTTTAGTTTTGATATTTTGTTTTTATGCCGTGGATTTTATAATCCATGAATTTTGTATACACTTGAAAATATTTATAACATTATATATTTAAAAATGTTGTTTCCTTCAAGCTAAAATCCACTTTTGTACTCATGTGATTGATGTATTCTTGTGTATGTGATCAAAGTAGATTCTATTTCATTAGTTTCTTATGTCTTTAAATTTTTTCTATTGAAGGGTGCATAATAAAGCATTACACCCTCAAAGATCTCTATATTTCATGGTTTTTCAATTTGTCAAGTCTTGGTCTAGTTTGACTGCCAGTCCAAGTTTGAGTTGAGATTTAGCTTGGTGAGTCCAAGTCTTATAACTATGCTTCCAAATATGGGAATCAGGATTAGGGAGTGTTTATATGAAGGAAATCTGTTGAAGGCATATAGGCATGCACTAGACAAGAGCTGGTGCGAAATAAAAAAAAGCAAAAAAAAATACAAAAAAATGTCACCTTGATGAAAACTTGGAAAACAAACATTTTGTGTGACATAATTTTTTTTGAGAAAATTCAAAAACAAAAAAAAAACAAAAAAAATGACAAGCAGACATCATGTGTAAGATCAATTATCTATGTGGACCACTACACTTGGGGGCAAGTTGTCTTATCTTCCATACCTTTTTTTGACATTTCTAGCTATCTATCCAATCCATCTTCCCCTTTCCATCCATATTCCCTACCTATCTTGATCTTGATAAGGACTGGGGCACAAACTTAAATCATGCTTTGGAAAAACTTTGGACATGTCAGTCCTTTGGTCATACACTACCCATCAAATATCATGCCATTACCTACATAGCATTATCCGAACCCATATCTCAAAGAAAAAAAATTATTCCTATGCGACATAGTCCTTGGAGATCATATGTTAATTCCTCCATCCATTAATCCTCATGTCTCATATCCTTTTCTAAAGCAATCCATTATCCTTTCATCCCTATTATGCGACTTGGTTTTCCCTTGTCATTGGTTCAAGGATTCTAATCCACCTAGCCAACATCCCTCCATATCCTCTCTTGTCTTAAGGTAAGTCCATCCAAATGCAACAATCCTAATCCATATAGTCTTGCTATGCAATCTAGCACATTATCCAAAGCATTCATTAGTTTTGTTTCCAACCTTGTTGCAAACCTTGATCCTTTAGTAACATTGTCATTATCGAGATATGTCTTTCCCTTTCCTCGGTGTTTTTCGGATATGTCCTTCCTATATCTATCAATTATCCATAAATTATCAATCAATCAATTATCATATCAATCATCAACCTATCATCAATCAATCAATTGGTTTTCAACTTGACCGGGGGCAAGATCATGTTTGTCTTGGTATCCT
>VDFB02000008.1:22247178-22527323 GCA_007258455.2 Sequoia sempervirens | reverse complement strand
AAAGGTTGGTGCTATCCAAAAAATGATGGAATTCTCCAAGAGGTTTGGAGTGCTCCTAGAATATCGGTTTTGCACACTTGAAATACTGTTGTGTATGTCTTGGCTTCTGAAACTTTGTGCCACTGTTAGAATTTCTTTTTGAAAAAAGTTGGCGCTCTCCAAGAAAGTTGGAGTTTCTAAGAATGTTGGAATGGATAGAAAAAGGGCCTTGATGATATTGATCCATATTTAGATTGGGTTGTTGAGGATGTGGATCCCATGTTTAATGCTAATGATATCGCTGATTTGGAGAGGGAGGTAGCGGAATGGAAAGCAGATGTAGCACCACATGAGGAGGCAAAAGGTGAGCCATCAATGGGGGTTTCGTTGCATTCACATCATAATCCTATGCTTGAGGCTTTTGTTGAGGATGATATTTTTCTTTAACAAGAAACTACAACACTACGATCTAGTTTGAGGAACACCCACACAACTATTTAGAAGCTTTAGTCATAAAAGAAATTTTATAGATTATGAATATTGAAATTATAATTCTTAATTTTTATTTATATTGAGACTGGAAGTTGATATGTATTGAACTTGATTTTTGATTTATGATGTGTATTGAATAGGGTTACACGGGGACGCGTCCCCTGCCCCAAAACCCACTGTCCCCGTCCCCTGCCATCCCCGGGACGGGGGGACGCAAAGGGGACGCCCCCCTGCCGTCCCTGAGACAGCCCAATCAATAGGAAACGCCAGGAAATGTCCCTGGCCATTTGGGGACGGTTCCTCATCCCCGGTACGGATGGGGGACGTTGGAAACATCCCCCATTGTATTGGGGACGGCTAGCTATCCCCCATGAGTTGGGAGGTTCCTGGGGTTAAAAAAAATAAAAAGATCATTTTTTTAAATTTTTATTCCTCCTTTCTTAATCGTGCGGGGCCCACCATCTCTCCCAATGTTAAAATTTTTCCCTAAAGTCCAAAGCAAACATAATATTAACATTTTTATTTTATGCTCATTCTTATGGCATGCGCTCAACTCATTCTCACACACGCGGCTCTCTCAGGCGAATTTGTTCGCAGTCTTGAATCGAACAATTGCAAAAATTAAAGTTTCTAGTAGCAAGAAAGATGAACAGCATTGTGATAAGAGATTTTATTAAATTTTGATTTTCATGTTTGAACTTTGAGACTTCTTGATACATGTTTGAGACATTTGGATATTGAGAGACCATGGTTTTATTGATGTTTGATATTGCTGTGATAAATTTTATAATGCTTTAATGACATTTCTTAGGCTATTATAGTACTACTCTCGCGATTTATTTACATATTGTTATTGTTGTTATCAATTATTAATTTATTGACATATCTATCTCTCTTTCCCTCTCTCTCTCTATAATATATTAATAAATTTTGAAAAAATCATATATATATATATGTATTTTGTATGTCGCCCTCCCCTGCCGTCCCCTAAAAATTGCCCCCCTAGGAAACGTCCCGGAAAGGCGTCCCCTGCCGTCCCCGTTCCCGAAACGCCATGGAACATAGGTATTGAACTTTAATCTATATATGAATGAATTCAGTAATGTGTTCTCTAATTTCAGTAAAATGCATGTTTTTGAAGAATATTTTTTACAAATTTATGTGTTTTTTAATGTTTGAAAAATTTACTGAGTTTTTGCCGAGTTTTTTCCTGAGTTTTTGAATTATGATTCATATATAGTTTTAAAGTGTTTGGACTTAATGTAATATGACATTCATCGATTGTTTTGTCCAATGGATAAGGCACCAGACTGAGATTTATCTTTGTCAGAGAGTCTTCACACATCATAAAGTGACCTGGAGGGCCAAATCATGGCTTTAAGTTGGGCAAATTTGGATAGAAAAGTATAAATATTCGCTTATTGACATGCATGTCTCTTATAGTGTTACTTTTTATTAATCTTTGCAATAATTAGATTTTTTAGGATTAATATTTTATGGAAGTATGCAAATTTCAACTATTATTAGCATTTGCACACAATTATATTTATTCATTTCTCTTTGAAATTAATAAGTTACGAAGTGTGCAAACTTCAGCTAGTCCTTACACATAATCATATACATTTTTTTATTTTTAGAATTAATAAATTACAGAGGTGTGCAAGATATATTATTTGTGAAAATTGTAATCTAATTAGATAAGGTGGAAAAAAACAGGCAAAATCTCCACCATAATAGAAAAAGTAGAAGTGAAGTCACTGAAATTAGAATGATTAAAATTAGGTAAGCAGATTTATTTTAAAGTTTGTTGTGCAAGTTTCCAGGTTGGAAACGACATCGAAAGCTAAGTCACCATATTCGGCCGAATATCAAGATGAAATTCGAAATTCGTCGAATTTCAAGAAAAAGGTTGAAAATCGTTCAAATTCGAACGGTCAAACATTTGCGACTCCACCTCTTCTTTCAAACGATTTTTAATGCAACTGCATTTTGTTTCAAATAAATCCGCGATTCTTTTCTTCAGCGTTGTCACTCAACTATGGCTGGCGGCATCTCTACTTCGGCGTCACTCGTCTCTGTGGCTAGCGGCGTCACTCGTCTCTGCGTCGCTGTTTGCTTCGACGTGTCAAGTCTAACTGCGGACGGTGTCTGGAGTCTCTGCAATTCCCGCAAAATCAACCAACTCTCAGCATTGTTGTCACAGGCTGCAAGTCTTCCGTTGTTATCGAAGGGAGTTTATTTCTATTTATTTTTTAAATTTTAGGGTTCAATTTATTTATTATAAGCCTATAGAAAATAGTAGGAATGATTTTTAATATTAAGTAATAGTATTTAATATTTTTTATTTATTATTTTATTATTTTATTTAGTATTTAATATTTTTATTAAAATATTAGTAATATTAAGTAACAAGTAAACTGTACTTAATATTTTTTATTTGATTTAGTATTTAATATTTTATTATTTATATTAATATTTAATATTTCTATTATTTAGTGTTTTGTTTACTTATTATTTACTAATGTTTACAGTTTATAATTTTATTAATATTTAAGGTTTATTAATATTTATCAATGTTAAATTATTTAGACAATTGTATGGATATATTATTTATTTTTATAAAGCTGTACAAATTGTATAAGGCAAATTAATCCCAATTTTATACTTTTCAAATTTTTCCTGTCGAATTTCATCCGACTTAATGTTGCCAAACTCAATCTTAATTTGGAAATTCGGGACTTAGTCTGTGAATAATGATTTTGTTGTGATAGACATAATTTTATTATTCAAGCTATATATGCAATTTCGTATTTTCAATTTTGTTGTTTAACTTTGTGTTGTAGCCTTGTGAAAATATTATAGGTTTTGGGAAAATAGTTAATAAATTCAAACTTTGTAATGGGTTGATTGATTATGAGATGGTATTTGGTCTCTACATTGCTATTCTTGCCCTTTCATCCATAAAACTTAATGAATCTATGTTTTATCTCAGGAATCCTTGTTTTTGTTTATGTGTACAAATTCTTGTTCTTTGCAATTTACTCAAAAATCCGTATGTGCCTGTTTGTGTTTCTGTAAAACCCATAAAATTTTTGCATGAGGAGTTTAGGATTTGTTTCACCTTAAGTCTTGTGTAAAGGCCCAAAAATATTACGTTGTGTTTTTACTTTTCTCTATTATTCCAAAATCCCAGATCAAAACTTGTGAATATTTTTAAGTATTGTATATAATTTTATTTGTTTGCATATATTAGCTGCCCCTTTTAATGCAAAGGGAAATTAATCTTCCCACGTACTGTGAGTAGAAATTGTCGCTGACCGTTGGGTGAGTTACATACAAATTTTCAGATAGAGAGAGGAGACATTCAACACTAACAAATATCTGTCTTTGTGACTTACTCACTAGGCCAAGTCATTCATGGCACCATGTCAAATGCCAAGACAACTAATCAACCACGATGGCTAAAATTTCACTGTCTTCTCTGTCCCAAGATGTCTCTGTTTCTTGAGCCACCTCACTATTGGGTTGACTCAGTTACACTCAATGGAACTGTGCACCTTCCTTCAACCTTGTAAAGTAAATTGTGTGATCTGCCCATAAAGTAGATGTCATCACCCTACCTTTTGCATACTACATGGTATTATCAAATCTCAAATATTAACATGATAGTTCAAATGAATTTGATCATTGCACATTATTAAATAATCAAAATAGCTCAATTGTTAGAATGCCACATCATGACAATGCTACATTTAAAATAAGTCACATGGTAGCATGTCTCAACATGCCTGAAAGTATGAAATGCCATTATATAATCAAATCAAAATATAAAAGTTCTACTGGCCACAAGGAGACAAAATGATAATAATATGTTCTACATATGCACTCCGTATGTCTATAAAACTGTTGCCATGTAGTGGAGTGCTACAATTTATTTCTATTGCATTTAGTGTTGGATTTAGTTTTCTTTTAGATTTTTTTCTGAATTTGTAAATTCCCCCCCTGGATTTCAGTGGGGCCTTGCTTTTAGCTTAGATGTCACAACTGAGAGGTATCTATCCTTTCAAAATTATTCTACAGGGTTTCCTTGTATTTGATTGTCATAGACGTGGATTCCATATATTTTGGTGATTTCAACGGGGATTTTGGGCAGTGCCAGCCTTTTGATTTTAATATGAAGTACAATCAGATTGACTTCATTGCTCTAGAACCTGTTTAGTCATCAGAATTCACAGTTCCATACGTTGAAATTGTGTATCATGCCAGGTATTCTTTGTCGTTTAGTTTTTTCACTTTTTGCACTACACTTGTGCCCTACCGACTTGATTAACTGGGCACAACTCTACACTGTACAGAACAGGGTAGATTCATTCCACTAGGCAGAGAGTAACTCTACAGTGTTCCATATGGTGCTTCTGCGCACTAGGTTAATGTGCTTCCCAAGCATCCAGGACAAATAATTAAGACAGGTGTCTATCTGTTCCAATTTATGAGAGAAAATGCCTCAAAGCCCAATTGCATGGTCCTATATCATATGGTGTCACTAATTAATTCTGCAACTAAACCTAATTCTATGAGATGGTGTAGCAAACTAGAAGCTTTGTAATCTGAATCTTTGAAATTTCATCTTTTTACCCTTGTCTTGTTTTCGCAGGATACAGCCATGGGACTGGTACTAAAGGCAGCTGGAGGAACAGGATGGACCACAGGCTCTGGAATGGAAGGGCCTGCTGTATCAGAAGGTCCAAGTGAAAATACTGAAATTGCTGAGAAGTCCATTTATCCATGGTCTCTCTTTACCAAATCCCCTCGCCGACGAATGAGAGTTGCATTTACTTGTGGTGTCTGTGGCCAACGCACAACTCGTGCTATCAACCCACATGCCTATACAGATGGAACTGTTTTTGTTCAGGTTTGTGGTATCTACTAGTCTCAACTCTTGGCCAAAGTGTTTTGGAATGGATACTTTCTTGCTGAAGAGTGATACGGGAGTTTTAACTTGAAGAGTAAGAAATAAATCTATTTGAGCTAAAAGAAAACAATTTCTTGAGTTTTAAATTGTACTGTCCAAGGGTTTATAATTAGTTCTCATTTATAAGATACGGATAAGTTGCGTGAATATTATAGATGTACAATTTTACTAGTAAAGAAATTTGTCAAAATTTAGTACATTGGTCATGACAGTCTCTGATGGCTCTCCTGAATCTATCTGTGTGCAGTGTGCAGGATGTGATGTTTTCCACAAATTAGTGGATAACCTCAACCTTTTTCATGAGTTGAATGGTAGCATATACCCAAGATATGATGAGACAAGCTCAAAAAAGCCACCGCACTTGAAATTTCTGGATATGGATGATTTTCCACTATTCTAAGAGAGATAAATCAAATGTAGATGACACTTCTATGTTTATAGTACAAAAGTCCTACATATAAGCTGAAAGATATAAGCCATTCACATTTCAAAATCTACTAGCTTAGCTGTTTAGAGGTCAAGAATGACCTAATCATTAGGGTTTCTCTGATATATTTTTCAGGGTAGGCAGTACATGTATATTCCTGTTGGTCTTGTTGGCAACTCTTTGACTAATTAACCAACATTGTCCTGTCAAATATTAATGTAAATATGGACTTATGTAATCTCTATATCATACCAATTGATAAGCTCACATGTTGTTGCAACTTGCAATCTTTGCACCTATGAAATCCAGTTGATTTGTGCTTATACCCTCTTGGTCTTTAGAGTTATTCTTGGGCGCTGGTTCGAAATGCAATTTCACCTTAAAATAGGTCAAAGTAACCTTGATTGTTTTGCCTCAATTTTATACTGGATCTATTTTAGTTTCTGCGCAATTGTGGTTATCATACATTGAAAAAATTCAAAATGTTTGGAGTAATTGATGTTCAACATAGTATTTCCAAGCATGAATATTATAGTGGATGTTTCATGAATATGCATTCGAATTACAAACATTATTAAAGTCGTCAAAATTCTTCTCCCACTTTTCTTTCTCACTAGCTGCAGTTCTGATCTTTCCATGTCTTGTCATTTTAATTCCCAATTTGAAGTAACTGTACTTGACTCGAATATTTGGCATTATTTGCATACTTGGC
The DNA here is from genome assembly GCA_007258455.2 of Sequoia sempervirens. Lineage (NCBI taxonomy): Eukaryota > Viridiplantae > Streptophyta > Pinopsida > Cupressales > Cupressaceae > Sequoia > Sequoia sempervirens. Next base: position 22,520,741 of record VDFB02000008.1, on the reverse strand, counting down.
AGAATTGCCTGCCTACGATTTAACTTGCTTGAGGGTATTCTTGATGGTTATGCTCTAGCAAATGCTCTATCCAAATACTTGTTTGTATGAATTCATACTTAAGATTTTGTGGTAACTATGTTTTATTCACCCTAGCGATCAGCACACAGTATGGATAATGATATCTGGGCTGTGTTATAAAGCTATTCGCCAATGAGGTCTAACTTTATGACTACTGAGATTCTTATCACCATGATATTGTTGAGGCTGACCCTTCAAATTTGTTACCGATCCTAGACACATAAAATATGCAAGGACGCTGTTTACCAATCCTAGACTCTTCAAATCACGGTTTCTTGAAACAAACCATGATCTGAAAAGGGTCATCTTCTCCCGAGGCATGTCTTTGCATTTCAAGTTAGATTATATGCAGTTCATTTTCTTTTCAATGTAGCTTTAGTGATTCAGCTTTGAATCTCATGGCTGGTACTATGGTTGATTTTGCTCTTTCCAAATCTTATTCCTTTTATATGATTAAGCCTTTGGATAAACCTTCAGCTTCTCAGTAGTTACAAGCATAGCAGAAAAAAATGTAGGAAAAAATCGGTAAATCAAAAGTATAAGATTTTTGGAAAAAATCTGAAAAAAATTGAGAAACAATCGAATTTAAGAAAAAACATAAAAATTTGTAGAAAAATAAACTTTTTTTTTTTTTTTTTTTTTTGAAATATAAGGGCATTTCCATAGCATAGAGATATAGAGAGAAAAAAAAAAAGAGTTAAACGCATGAATTGTAGAAAATAGGATTTTATATCGCTGATTACATAGCATTGCACAAAGTATACTTCATAGTGTATAAATAATAACTAGATGGTCACAATCAATAAAATTTCAATTACAATATAGATTGTACAAAGTCAACCTATAAACTAAGGACAAAGTTCTAAAAAATCAAACGAAGCCAATGACTCGTGCTACTACAAATAGAGCTATGCTAGAGGGTTGCAGGTCTTGATAATGAAGCTCCCAGTTCGGAGCTTCTCCTAAGTCGCTCAACCTCATGATATCCAAGTTGGCCTCTAGAATCTCAAAATCCTCAAGCTCAATAAAGTCATTAAAAATACAATTTTCTTTTGCTGATCAAACATCATAGATTACAAAATGGGGATCAATTAGTTCATATTTATGATTTAAGAGTACTTGCAATTTCTAGAACAATGTCAAAGAGAACTAAATGAAGAGTGTGAAAGGGAAATTATATGACAAAAAAAGCAATTACAAAGTTCAAAGTAATAGGTTTTGAATCAAATAGCTCAAGGTAGAGTATATAAAATGCTTTTGAAACAAAATCTTAAATCTCAAAAGACCATAAATGATATTGAAATGTTCTCATTGATAACTATTTTAGCAAATTTGTAAAAGAGCAAAGGAAGTGTTAAATATTTTTCCATTAGATAATAAAGGCCTGCTAGTACAAAAGAAGAGAGCAACTAATTGAGCCACAATTTTAGCTATTATTATTCAAGTAAATTTTCCTTGATTTTGCGTATAAGTGGATGATGGAGTTAAAAACATCAATGGACTTTGAGTTGAGAATTTGAGAGATAATAGGTATAAGCTTCAATGGAAAATCAAAGCACGAGGAACATTCCCTTTCAATGGTATATTTGCTGCTAAAATCTATCTAGATCGTTAAAGAGAAAATATGTAAGACCTATTTCGGGAGGGATTAAGATAAGCCCACAAGACTAGTGCATGACTTCTCTCAAGGCATGTATTAGTTTGCCTGATGCCTATTTAACATGCATGGAATGCTACACTATATGTCTAAAGCATTCATGTACTGCTATTGTACTCTTTGTGGGTTTTTTGAACCTCCATGTATATGACGATCCTAAATGGAATGTAGTTTCTGAACAAGTGTAGGGCATGATTTGAGTAGTAAGTTTCACCAATCAACAAAGCATTAAGCTTGCAGAATATACAGGAAATTTAAATATTAACCAAAACAATCCTTCATTTTGATATAAAATACTGCTACAATTTTTTTTTTTCATCACTACAAACTGATTCTAATCTTTTGATAGGGACCATTCTGCTTCTGATTCCACAATGCCTATATACTATTATGTATATACTTATGCTTCCCACTTGATTATACAATTGTCACTACGCTACCCGCTTATCACTAAAACTTGATGGCCAATGTCAAATTGAAGCTCCAAATTATCACACTTTGTTAACATCTGAAAAGGAAATTTGTCCCAACCTAACCTTGATAATCTAAACAACCACCTTGGTATTATTGTTGACAATTGAAATGTTAAAATTATTTTGAATACTCAGTATCACAAGAATTCAAAGAAAACAAACCTTTTTAGGTTGATATATGTTGAGCACACGGTGATATTGAGAGGTGGGGGGAGGGGAGGAGAGGTGAGGGAGTGAATCAATATCTAACAAACCTTTACTTTTCAAATTTAAACAATTACTTCAGCTACACATATGCAAGATTTAGCAATTAATACAATGAGACACACGTTTTAAATGGAAACCCTTTTGAGAGAAAACCACAACACAATTTTGCTTATATATATAAATGACTTCTTTTTCTTGTAGGCTCCAACCTACTAGAGACTCCAATCTCTACTTGACACTTTGAATGGTGGGGGAAGAGTTAGTGACAGCTCTTCCTTGCAGCCATGCTCTCAAAACCATTCAACACATATTAATCCTTACAAAATCGTTGGGGAAAAACACCAAATTCTGATATTATTGCTGCTGTCAAACACCTTGGGTAATTAAAAAACATGAGCTCATGAAGCCTAATTGAAATCTTCTAGAGTGTAGCCATAGTGACTGACTTTAGTTGGATTCAACCAAGTCACATCCTCCATACCCCATTCTACCATTTGACTAGATATTTAATCAAGAACAAAGTCTATTTCTTCTCTTTCCTTCTCTTGTACTTGTGGTTTCCAGTCAAGGAGGTAAGCATATAGTTTTTTAGTGTCATCTACAAGTTCTCCTTCATGGAAATCTTTTAGATTTGCTACATTTAAGATAGAAGAGATATTATTGCCTTCCAGTAGTTCCAGAAAATTGCCTTGAGATTCTACAGGGACCAATCTTTTTCTGTTTGAGTTTGTTGTAGGTTCATTTGAGAAACCTCTCTTTTGTCAAGTGTGCCGATATCCAATCACCTATTTTACATTTTGTTTTCTTTTTCTCTTTTATCAACATTCTCCTTATGCAGTTTGAAAAGTTGGTTGACCTTAAACATTCTTGTTTTGTGCTTTTGTCCATAACTTTGTTTTAAAGTTGGAGCACTAACTTTATTTTGATTGTAATGCTTTAAAGTTTCGTTATTCTTTACTAAATTGCTGGTTTGAATCTGTTATTAAAGGAACCGTGGTAGTAAGTTGCTGGTTTGAATCTATTATTAAAGGAACTGTGGTAGTAAGTTTTATGACGGCTTGTGACATATTTCTACTTAAATCAGTTTATGGATTTGGTTAATATGTTAAGATAAAAAATTTCAGTCTCTATGGGTTTATTCTGCACTCTGCAAATTCATTATGAGTTATGATATGTGATAATGGATTAAAAGTACTGCTCTCCTGCATTGTCTTCTGCTGGTGCTCTGTGATGGATGAGAAATAGTGAAGCTTCAATGAACATTGTTGATCATGTTCTGGTTTTTATTCCGAATTAAGATTGATATCCGTACTCTATTTTTAGTGCTTTCTGATTGATTTGTATGTGTGTTTTAATAGTTTTTCTTGATGACTTGTATGGAGTAGATCGCATCTTTGGTAGTTTTTGAGTTGGGATTCGTTGTACCCATATTTTTTTCATATTGTGTCAAGTTTCAAAATTAGAGCTTCATTTCTTGGTCAATTCAAAATTTCAAACGATCACATTTCAAGGCTTTTGTCTTGTTAGTTCTGCCACGTTTTGTTGTTCAAGCAAATCTACAGAAGTTAATTAGCTGAGAAATGATAGACAGATCCAAATCAGTCAAGAATGGAGAGACATATTAAAAACGGACAAGTGTCATGTAAAAACAGAGAAAGATATATAAAGGCTTTTAATTTGGAGTTTGTAACCATCTCTTGATAGTGCCAATTTTGTTGATTTGACTTCCACAAAGGTAATGGGGAAAATTTTGCTCACTTTTTTGTCTTGTTGCAGATATCAGTCCTCTCTATTAGCAGCAAAGAGTAAACGGATGTTCCGGCTTTGTGATGCTAGTAGCTCTTGTAGACGCCAATTAATGGCAGTCATATCCAAACCCGAACATGTTTTGGTACAGTTGCGTGAAGGTGTGTCTAGATGAATTGAAAGCCGTGCACCTTTGAATAGAGTATTCCAGAGATCATCAAATTGCTAAGTTCCAGGGGTGTACTTGTGTTCACAAGGCAAAGAAGACCAAATTCCATTGATAGGGTATTCCAAAGATCATCAAATAACTAAGTGTAAGAGTTTTTGATTTGAAAATCAAAAGACTTGTTTGTCTTCATAGGGGCACAACTAGTATACAAAGGTGCACTCACACTAAGGAGGGTCTATTTCAAATCATCGAGTATACATGGCATGCCTATTAAAGGGAGAAACCACAAGTCCAATATCACAAAGTTCTATTAAGTGGTGCTCCTATAAAAGGGAGAAGCTGTGAGTTTGAAATCACAGAATTCTATTGAGTGGCCTCTTCCTCTATAAGTAGTTTTAGGTTTAGGATGATATCATAGGAGGGTGTGCTTCAAAAAGGGAACTTCAAAACAAAGTCACAAAACTCATTAAAATCGCAGAAACTTGGTGAGTCTCAAGGCGGATTATGCTAGTTGAGGTTGGGGGACTTGGGAACTGGTTCATCGATGAGATTGATTAGATTCATTGGGTTCTAAATTCATGGAAAATAGTAGGCCTTGCTGTTAAAACTCAATTGCTTAGGAGTGACGTTAAAAACAAAATAAAAAAGCAAAAAACAAAACAAAATTCAAACCTCTTAACACTTAAATAATTTCTAAACACTCTCAAAAGACATTTATTTCATTTGCAACCACAAGGACGAAGGAAAAAGAGTATTGGAGCAAAAATAGAATCAAAACAACAAACAGCTTGAGTAGTAGTCGTCGATTTAATCCAACTTGGGTAGGTTTTTAGTAGCACTCAATGTATCTAAAGGAGCTTATAGTGCATTTTTGGAAGACCCACCATTAAGTTGAGCTATTTTGAAGAGGTATTTTCCTATTTTGAATCTTTTGCTTTCTTCCTTTTTTTTTTCTGTTTCATATGTTTTCTACATTTGTTTAATTTTTTTTCATCCTAGATTTTTATAGAACAAGAAATAAAAGGAGGACAAATGAGTTTTTTTCATTTTTCCTTCTTTTATTCTTGTTCTATTATAGTTTTTTTTTTTTAATTTTTATTTGTTTTTATCTCTTTTTATGAACATAGCTTAGTGTTATTTTTCTAATTTTTTTTCCTTATAAACCATAATTTTTTAAAATTTTAATTCTATCTAGAAACACTAAATGTTAATTTATTTTTCATTTACTTGTTATTGTAGGCTACTTCAAATTTATAGATTGTTGTAATATTAGACCTAGTTATAAAGGACCCTTGTTGGAAACATGCCATCCTAAGGTCAAACAAAGGGGAGTTTATTTGGAAACATTTCATGTTGAAAAGTATTGGTGAAGGCATTAATTGATTGAATTATCACTTTGCACAAATGCCATGTCGAGATGTTACTTTGTGCACAATTGTGCCTCTTGATGTTGTGCGTGAGGTACAAAGTCAATTAGACTTTTGACTAACAAAAAGAACTAAAAAAGTGATAAAGAGAAGATATGGCAGCCATTCTTCGAGAGTTTTGTTCTTTGATTTCTTAGCCTCCGTTCCCTAGATCTTTAACCACTAGTGGTGTGGCAATGGTAGTGGTAGTGGTAGTTGTGGTGTTAGTGTTGGGCATAGAGTTCATAGATCTAGATTAAATTCATATATTGTACCATACATTGCTCTAGGTATTAACCATCCTTGAAAGCATGGATTGGAATAGGGACAAACATGATGCAACAAGGAGTGCAATCAGAGACTTTTGGTTCTATTGCTCTATTCCATTTTATGTAGCTAGATTATTACTTATTATTTTTATTTTAAAATACATTGTTTGATTTCTTTGTCTTTTGAATTTTTAAATTTAGGAGTTTGTAACTTTGTAGAGTTTAAAGTTATAAACTCAATTTTATAATATATTTTTTGTTTATTTTCTTTCTTATAGAGTTGATTTGCAAACATTGCATGTTGAAATTACTAGTGAAGGCATTAATTGATTGAAACATCACCTCACTCAAATCCCATGCCGAGATGTTACTTTGTGCACAAATGTGTCTCTTGATGTTTTTGATAAGATAAGCAGGGATTTTGAAAGGGCCCTGATCCCTTTTACATCAAGAAAGATTTAGCAGTAGGGCCAGCAAGACAAAAATCAACCACCAGACGAGACAACCCAAAAAGCATAGCGAAAAGACAACCAAAAAACAAAGCAAAACATAACAGGGGATACCACCCCACCAAAACTAAGTCAAGGTGGTTTAAAGAATTGTTCCAATGATTTTTGCTTAATCATAATATAGGGATTTGATGAGCAAGGTCATTGATGTCACTTCTTGCATCATTTAATTTATCAATTATCGAACCAGGTGTGTCTTAGAGCTATATGCAATAAGGGTGTTTCCATAAATTGGGGGTTTTGCACTGTAAAACAGTGACTTTTGGTTGTGGTTTAGCTCCGTCAAGAGCCATCAAGTGCTTTCAGGAGCCATCAGGAGCCGATCTTAACAACAGATTCCTAAGTAATTTTGAAGGCTTAATCCTAATTTATCTCTTAACTAACGATTATCCAACCTCTAACAACTTAGTTCAAACTTGACTTATTTGCAATTTATCCATGGAAGAATTAGGCTAAAAACTAAATCTATTTTTAAGCTAAAACGCAAAATTGAAATGTACTTGGAAAGTAAATCTATTTACGTTTGTAGAAAGAATCTAATTACGTTTGCAGAAAAGGATCTAGTTATGTTTGCAAAAAATAAACTTGTAACCTAGAAAGCATTAACACTAACTTCCATGAACTCATTCCAAACAAGCTTTCGTTTCATCTTTCCATAAGTCATCACAATTCTTTCCATTAAAGCTAATTTAAAATAATCAGTGAATCTAAATCTACGAACATCAATTAAATCTATAGTAAATGATTGAATATAAATCTACAGTAAAGCATAATGAATTATTCTAAGGATTTAATGAATTTAATCTAAGAACCTAAACATTCACATTCACTAGCAATGATTAACAAAGATCTAAATTCCTATTTTCCAATTGAAATGAACAATGCAAAGACTAATTGAATCAACGAAAATAACACAAGTCACCTCCTTTGGTTGAGCAGGCCTTGCTCTTCCTCTGGTGGGACTTAAACACTGAGATTCAAATCAACTCCTTATTTTCATTCCAATTGGCCAAAACAGGCGAGTAGTACAAAAGTACAGATAATCCACATTATAATCTAAAGCGAAATATTAACTAACTTTAAACTAAAGACCAAGCCTGGATATTTATAAGAATATCCGCTTACTTGAATACAAAAACTGGTGAAGCCTGCCAAGATGCAAAACGGTAACAACTAAACTTAAACAGAACCAAAGTGTCATAAAGAAATCCACCACATGATAATAGCTGAACATGAAGTCTTAAAACTGACTGAAGAAGTCAATTTGGAAACATCCATTAGGAGCCAGCTGGAGCGATCAGGAGCAAGACATATTTCAAATCCGTTAAACAAGAAGTTTAACACATCCACCTCATAACACCAGCATTTAATCCATTGAACAAAATCCTCAAAGATAGGATGTAATCAAGACAACAAATGATCTCACTTGCATAAACATTTCATCATTAATCATCATTCAAAAGCAAGACATTTAATGCAAAATACCATTTCTCATATATACTCTAATTAATTAAATATAATGCAACATCAATCAAACATTCAAGCATAAAGTCTATTGCCAATATATTTAACTAACATATAATAAAGTCTTTTGAAACATAAAATAAATAAATAATTAAAGTGTATTTTCTTGCTTTCATTAGGATTCCAATTCACCAATCTTTTCAAATTTTTGTGACAAGGAGAGGAAACAAGACCACCACTAGAAACAACCAAGCCCAAAGAATCAACATAGGGGTCCAACTTAGAGGGTTCATCAACAACATAATTCTGAAGCTCTTGACATATAGTGGACTCTTCCACAACATTTGTTACCTTTTCCTTTTTCTTCCAAATAGTGTGTTGTTTTTTATTCTTCAAGCAAGTAAAGGAGGCATGACCCACATTACCACAAGAAAGACAAATAATCAAAGAGTCTTCATAATCAACATGCTGCACCCACTTACCAAATTTAGAAGATAAAGTAATCTTAGTCGGAAGAATACAATTATTCTCCACTAACACACAAAATCTAGCAGCCAACAAATGCTTCATTGATTTGGTGGCCTTATCCATAGTACAATATTGACCAAAGGAATTAGTGTTGTCAATTAGATTTTCACCCTGCTGAATACAAGATTCAACAATCTATTGAAACATGGAAACCTTCTTCAGATGTGGGTGATCTAAACGAAGAAGGAATCTCCAGAGTGAGCTAGTTCTCCGAATGATGAATATTATTCTAAGTACTTTCTGGGAAAAGGGATAAAAGGATAACTTGAAAATAAAGCCTATGACTAGCAAATGATTCACCAAACTTATGAAAATTCAGGCTTAACCACTCATAACAGTTTCTCTATCACAATAATCCTCACAATCTCATTAGCACATACTTCATCAGTGATTTGCATGAAGATCTGGAAAACTAAACACAACATGCAACCTGAAACATGTAATTCTGAACGAAGGTTTACAATAGCAAAACATATAAGGATTCAAGTTTGAAAACACAAATACATCAGATTGCCATTACAAAATTGAGACAAAAATAAGAAGGAGAAATTTGCTACTTCATTAAAACTGAAAGAGTGTTTGTCTGAACTGAGTACAACTGAGTTTACAAGCTCAAGAATGCTAAGAGCCAGAAACTGAAATCTAAACTGGGGAAGAAGAAGAAAGAAGACTAAGTCCCTTCAAAATATATCTCTCAAGAAACCCTAATCCGAGCTCACAAGGAAGCTCAAGGAAAAAAGCTTCAAACTGTCCCAAAAGATTGCATAAAAGCAGAAAAAAGCACACTGCTTTTATGATCATACTGAAAAGCCTCTAAAAATAGGTTAAATCTACTTTAAAAGCCAGAAAAACACCTTATCTCCCCAAGATGAAACTCAAATTCGACCAAGAGAAAAAGTCAATACAATCTGCTTAAAATAACAAGAAATCATAAAACAATTTATAAGGATTGCTTTATGACTTAGCTTTACATCACTGCAGATTTTACAATTTGTTTTATTTTGCAATTAAAGATTGCTAAATCTTTTGCAAAAAGAATTACATCTTTATCTCACCAATACAATGCTTGATTTTTCTTTAAAAAATCATAAAAAATATCAAGGCAATATTGTTCTCTCAATACTCTAATTGATTTCTCAAAAATCAATTGAAAATAAAAATCCCTAAGTCATGAGTGATATTAACCTCAGGTCATAAGATATTTACCATTTATATTTTAAATGACTACCTTCATAATCCATAAAATAATCCTAAGGAATTGACACTCTACATTTTTCACTTAAGGCAAAATATGAATGCTAAATGTAGAAGCACTAGCCCTAAGGACTTAGACACATTGACCTAGGCATATGAGAATTCAACCATCAAAACATTTGATTTAGACATTGATATTTTAAAAACTAAGGGAAAAATCCCTAAGTCGACCTAGGGTAAAGTAAACCCTAATGAACAAAATGCGAAAATGCCCTATTTTTCGCATCAATTGCAAAATGAACCTTTTGAAGAAAGTAGCTCTGCTGTGGGTGCCGCCATGAGCTAGGGTTTCAGCTTTTTGAAGAATATTTTGGACCTCCTCCATGGCCGCTACTGTCGATTCCTCCAAAATTCTCCATATTTTCTTGACGGTAAACACGTTATTAAGCTTTTTGTAGTGTTTGAAGTTCTTTGCTCTGCTTTTAAAGCTTCTTTTTTTTTTTGGCTTTGAGGTCGTGGCCACTCATGCCTATTCTAATGTATTTCACGGATCTATTTGTACCTTCATTGTTGCATCATTTGGCCGACATGTATAAGCTCAACCTGGGCGCTTTTCACTTGAATCTTCAGGCTCGGTTCGACCGTGGCTTTCTTCGATGGCAGGGGTGAGGGAATGCTCTCCTTTTGTTGCATTTCTTTTCTAAATTCAGTCAACAATACACTCGATTCGAGCTCCATAAATTGCAGGAAATGGATGTACTCGATGTGCATTTTGTATTTTGTTATTCCCCTATTCTTTGAAGGGTTATGGTGAAAATCCTGGCTCGGCCTTGCCATAAGAACACTGACCCGCTGTATTTGAAACCCTAACTCTTTTCATACTTGACCTGTCTTTGTAGGAAATGCATCTCCTTACTTTTGTATATGGAAAAGATACAATCTTGTTAATTTTCTTGTATCACCCTCTTTCAATTTATGTAGAAACTGCTTGATTCGAGCTTCATTAGGCATAGGAATAATGAATGCTTTCATTATTTTGTTCATTTGAGTATTGTTGAGCTTCAAAATTTTCATTATTTCTGAGAGAGAAGGAATTACCAGCACTTGAAACTCACCTATGAAGCCTTCTCCACTTTGATAGTCACGACCATTCTATCCTGCTTACACTCAGAACTAGAAAACAGTGAAAGATATATATTAATTTTTTGTATGCATATATTGAGTTGGGGTTTTAGAAGCCCAAGAATTCTTTCCTTTAAAACTTAAATAAGCTTTTGTATCTCTTCATTCCCCTTGCACAATGACAGCTGCACAGTTTATGCCTTTTGCTCTCATATATCTCTCTTTGCTTGCACACAACACCATGTGAGTCTCAAATTTTCCTTCAAAATTTAGCTGTTGTCAAGGCCTAAGAAGCTTGCTCTTCCATGTGCTTGTTTACCATTCTCAGATAACATGATGTTGTCTTCATTTACCCTTGACTTTTATTGTGAGTAGCCCATAGTTCACTATGCATATGCTGTCTTTATGAGATGATCATTCATTGCACTGTAAAGCAAATTGTTGTAGCGATGAAACTCATAACTTCTGTCCACTTGGACAACATGACTTCACTTAAATAGTTGCATCATGAATACTCTGAATTCTTTGTACTGTTTCAATAGTTGCACATTATGCATTGCAAACTCACCTTTTATGAAGAGAAAAGTAGAGCTCCTTTGCTCCTTCAATTATCTAAAGGCATACAACTGCTGCCCCTCATGTTAGCATGCTCTCATTGGGGAATTTGCATGATTACACATGGAGCTTCACTACTGTTGACTGAAACACTCCTTGTATGCAGAAAATGCACTCAAATTTTCATTCTTTACCATAGTTCTATTTGCGTTGTGAGCATAGAACAATGTAATAAGATTCTCCTATGTGCTTTAGTATCAGAATGCCATAAAAAAAAAACTCAAGTCTTTACAAGCTACCTTCATTGATGATGCTATTTTACATTGTACTCACCCAAACCTTGGTGGATTTGAATCCGCAGTCAACAATGTCTTTTCCTGATTCTCAAGCTCCATCTACAGCCACTTGTGAGGTCATTCTTTGATGGAGAAGCCTCCCTCTATACTTTTCACTTGAATACGTTGGCTCCTTCACAACTTAATGGATGGCTGCACTGTCCATGCACACACACAACCAACAGAAAATGATTGCATAGTAGCAATATAAACATGATGAAAGGAATAAAAAAGAAAACAATATCAAGCCTTTAAATGCTCTCTCTTTCTGTTTTGACTTATGTGAAGATTTCCTTGGTGAAGCATAAAACAAGAAAATCAGAATTGTTTGTCCCTTGTACTGTTCGTGCATTGATCAGATGCTGTCACTGTTTCTTATCTGGCACTCTTCATGCATTTTTATGTTCCATTTAACAAAGTTGTTCCATGAATCTGCTCTCTTCTTTGACGAAAATTTGAATCAACTCTCTTCGTTAAGGCATTATGTATGCCTGTTCACTATCCTTGATTGCGAGAAAGAACACTGATGAACTGAACCTTGCATGACATATGATCATGATGAACAAAAAACACTGTAGCAAAAGAACATGAACCATACAACAATGTTCGAGATGAATGTACTTAGTTAAGTGATTAAGCGGATTAAACTCACTGTTCACCTGTAGCTTTCAGAAAGCATTTACCTGATTGTTATGAATGCATAGTTGGTTTAATAGCTTGATAGATAACTATGCTTAACTCTTTCAGTTGTATATCATTTCTTTTTTGATGAATATGATGATATGATCTCTATCTTGGCCCACTTGTAATGAATAAGGGCAGCATGCCGAGCTCTACCCTTGTGGGAGCCCGTTTTTCTCCACATGCTTGGTCTTCGAATAATAATCAGCATTGTGATTTTCCCTATACCTGCACAAGGAAACAAACAAAGTTAGCATAAAAAACAATATATCATGATCATGTTGATGTTTCTCCTTCAGCTCATGCTTCTGTACTTTTCTTGATTGTTTCAGTGCATGATTAGTAGCAGGCTGCATTATTGTTGGTGGTTCATATAGGTACTTTCATAATCGGAGCCTTTGACATCCCTCTCCTCCTTCTTTCAGGTCAACGGAGCTTGGAGAAGAAAAAAGGTGCGCCATTTCAGCATCGACCATTAGCCAATCAGGCAATGATGATTATGTCATTACTTATGTGATTTCTTCTTTCGCATCTTCCATAGTGTAGTGTGCTATTAGTGATGCACTGTGACAGTCCCATCCACGACTTGTGTGGATATTTGATTTCAAACTCATGCTTTTCATTTTGAAAATAAAATGCATCTCAATGCAATGTTGTATTATCATTTGAATTCTTGCAATCAAATGAAGCTCTGTAAATATGAATTATTCCATGAAATAAATGAAAGCATTTAAAATGCTCTTTTGTTTGTATGCTCAATTCTGTACTTTATTTAATTCTGGAACATTGAATAGCACTTCTGAAACTCTAATTCTTCTTTTCAAAGCATGACTGTCCCTTGACGAACAATGAATCAATTAAGATGCAATCAATACTCAAGCATAACACAAAAATAACTATAACTTCACCCTTAAATATAACAGTATTCAGCCAGCTCCACCAATTGAGCTGTAGCGAAAAATTGGTAACAATTAGCAATACACATGAAAATTTGTTCATTCCAAAACTCCAAAGGCAGCCTTGGCAAACAAACCCAAATAGGAAACTTAAAAGTATTTGTCATTGGGTTGAAACCAGAGAACCACATTTGGAGACAAAGTCCATTCGAGCCAAGAAACTAGGGGCCCTCATGAAGGACCCTAGAACAATCTTTAACATAGGGACAAGAAAACAAAAAGAAGCTATTACACAACACAGTAACCTCAACTCTAATCTTCCAAACCTGAAGAGCCCAACTTCTAACAACATGGAAATTACGACGATTTCCACAAAATCTCCCAACCAACGAGGTCTTGAGCCAATCCAAAGTCTCAATAGTAACATTATAGTCAACCTCTAACTACTGGTTAGACAAATCACATACCTCCTTAGCACAAAACTCCTCCGATGCAGGGGTAGTAACAGTAGAAGAAGCAAAACAGACTTGCACAAACTCTCAACCGCACTATCCAACCCATCAGAGGGAGGCTTAGAAATCGAAGGGGTCAAGGGGGAACAAGCCAGAGCTCCAGAAAAAGGAGGAGAAATAACATCCCCCTCTTCAATTATAGGGAGAAGGAATACCTTTTTAAGGCCCATCTTAGGTTTGGGAGCAGGAACAACCACCATAGGTGAAGGGGTAGAAGCCCCAGGAGCACTTACAGGAGAAGCAACTACCTACCCTAGAGCACTAGAACCATCACAGACCAAGCCTTCATTCTTTTGCAAACTACAAGCAACCTCCCCATTCAGGTAAGGGGAAACAAGCATAGCATGAGTGGAAACATCCTCCACTCCATAAATGTTCTACAACAAACAGTCCTAAAGAATAGGAGCATTCTAAGTAAGGAAACCCTTATGTAACCCGAAAAAAAGAGAATGAGACTCCTCCACATTCTTTCAACCCTCCTCACACCCCTGCGACTTCCTACAAGCTTCTAAGAGAATATCAAATAGGAGCTCCTCTTCCTCATCAGGAAGATCATACTCAGACCCAAATCCATCACAGGAAAAAGGGGCAAAAAAATCATCTAGGGTTCGTAGATCCTCATCTAAAATATCAACATTTTCCATCCCCCAACCCCCATGAGCTTGGAAACCCACCTCTTTAGCTTCCACGTCAGATCCATTAGAGCTTGTAGCCAAACCCTCATTAGCAAAAATAGAGCTGCCCAAATTCTCAGAAGCAACAACCTCCATAGCAACTTTGCTTCCAAAAAACCCACTAGAGGAGCCAACCATGGAATGGGAGAACTCATTTCCTCCCACAAAGACCTCTTCTCCAGCACCAACATCAACCTCTTCAACCTCCACGTCACCATAAACATCTCCTTCCTCTGCTTCGTCTACAACACAAGCCTCAGAAGAGTCACGACTCTACTTCCTACCTAACTTTTGAGCAACACCCTTTCTCTTCCTCGCTGTTACACACACATCGTTTGCTGCACCCTTCCATTTCCTCTTCCACGCTACCTACATGCGCTTCATCTGCTCCATTCTTGTACATCACCTATGTTACTCAAAGAAACAATGATGTTGGCCATTCTTGTACATCACCTATGTGTCTCTTGATGTTGTGTGTGAGGTACAAAGTTAATTAGACCTTTGGCTAAAAAAAGGAAATAAGAAAGAGGTAAATAGAAGAGATGGAATCCATTCATCTAGAGTCTTGTTCTTCAATTCCTTAGCCTCCATTCCCTAGATCTTCAACCACTAGCAATAGTGGTGATGGTAGTGGTAGTGGTAGTGTTGGGCATAGAGTTCATGGATCTAAATCAAATTCATATATTGTACCATGCACTACTCTAGGTGCCCAACCTTCACCTAAGAGCATATATTGGAATAGGGACAAGCATGATGCAACACAAAGTACAATCAAAGACTTTTGGTTCTATTGCACCATTCCATTTCATGCATCTAGGTAATTATTTATTATTTTTGTTTTAAAGATGTTTGATTTCTTTTTCATTTGAATTTTTAAATTTAGGAGTTTATAACTTTGTAGAGTTTAAAGCTAAACTCAATTTTATAATTACTTATTTTGTTTTTTTTCTTTGTTGTAGGACTCCTTATTGGAAAAAATGGTAAATGCCATTATTGTTTGTGGGGCGGAGTTCAAAGCTTTTAATTATGTGGAGATAAAGGGCTTAATTTTGACTTAAAATGTGTCTGATGTGAATACCAATATTGAGGAGAAACGTGAGATATGGAAGAAGGGTTGGAAAATCATGACCTATAGTTGGACGAATATGAGGAATAGGGCATTTCTAAATTTACTTGTCTCTTCCTTGGGTACCACTTCTTGAAATCCTTTGATTTAATGATTAAGATTTCAAACTTTTGCATTTGTGATTAACATTAGCATTTTGAATTTGTCTTGTTCTTACTCAAGTGGCACATTTTTCCTAAAATAAATTGATGCTTCAAGTAACACAAAAAAGTTGAATTCCTTTGTGAGGTTTTGGAGGAAGTCATGGTCGAGGTGAATGTTGTGAAAATAGTTATAGATAATGCAACAAATTATGTTGTTGCAAGTAAACTTTTCACGGATAGGCATTTGTTCTTATTTTAGATTCCATGTGTTGCTCATTACATTGATCTCAAATTGGAGGATCTTGGTAAAATATCATGGATCAAAGTATTTTTAGAGCATGGTAAAAACATTAGCAAATACATATACAACCATGCTTAGGTCCTCAACTTAATGAAGTATACAGAAAAGGAGTTTTCTTGTCCAAGAATCAATCCGTTTTACAACAAAATTTTTCACATTATAATCTTTGATTTAGTCAAAGGCTACCTTGAGGTGCACATTTGTTAGCAAGGAATGCTTTACATCTTTATGTGCTAAGGCCAATGCAAGGGTTAATGTGGTTGATTGGGTTTTCAATGAGTACGACTTTTGTTTGGTGGAAGAGATTCTAGATGTAGGTTCGCATCTTCATGTGTTAAGACCAATGTAGGGGTTGATATGGTAGATTGGGTTTTCAATGAGCATGGATTTTAGCTTTTGACAGAGGAATTCATAGATGTAAGCTCATATTTCCATTATATTTTTGTTAATTTTACTAGTTTATCAATTGTAATATTTATTTATTTATAATTTTTATATTTTCTTTTATAGTTCATAAAGCCTTTAGTTGTCCTCCTTCAAGTTAGTGATGGGGAGAAGCTCAGAATGAGCTATAAAAATCAGGGCATGGGACATCATTGATCGACAATGGAAAAATTAGCTTCATAGGCCCTTAAATGCAATTGCCTATTTTTTGAATCCAAAAATCCAATTCAACCTAGATTTCAAGATAGATGAGTGGGCTTTACATAGTCATCGTGTGGATGGAACTTGATCCTTAGTTTGGAGCAAAGATCCTTTTTGAGATTGAGATCTATAGACTTGTGTAAGGAGACTTTTTGTGCGAGATATTTGTAAGGAAACCCGAACAACATTGTAGAAAAGTAAAAGTCTATTATAGGTGTAATTTAAGTTCATAATTTTTCCTTTGTTTATGTTAATGTTGAAACTTGGAGTTGAACAATGATATTGAGATTTTTTCTCATTTTAGATGCATGGTGAGAGAGATTTGGTGCTAAGGTGTTGGATTTTTTGAGAATTGCAATTTGTGTCCTTAAGCAACCATGTTGTGCTTTAGGATGCCACCATAATTGGAGTATGGTTGAACCCATAGACTCCAAGAGGCACAATCATTTATTTTTGCAAAGGTTGAATGATATTTTTTATGTTCATTGTATCCTTCACCTCTATCACAAGAAAACCTTGGAAAACTAATTATCTCCCATCACTTTAGAGGAGTTTGAACCATAGCTAGATTGGATCATTGAGGCTAGGTATCTTATCTTCAGTGTGGATGACCTTGCATGGGTTCATTAGGTGGATCTAGAGGAAAAGATGGTAGCCATTGCATGGAAGGATATAGCACAAGCATTCTTGGATGTTGGTGTCATTGATACATAGGTAAATATCATGGTTGCATCATCATCAAAGACCTATCTTAAACGAGCATGTAGTGCATGCCGTATAACTATGGATGTTGGGGCAAGTGGTGTAGGCTCCCTTGAGCCATATTTATACTTTTAGTTTTGATATTTTGTTTTTATGCCATGGATTTTATAATCCATGAATTTTGTATACACTTGAAAATATTTATAACATTATATATTTAAAAATGTTGTTTCCTTCAAGCTAAAATCCACTTTTGTACTCATGTGATTGATGTATTCTTGTGTATGTGATCAAAGTAGATTCTATTTGATTAGTTTCTTATGTCTTTAAATTTTTTCTATTGAAGGGTGCATAATAAAGCATTACACCCTCAAAGATCTCTATATTTCATGGTTTTTCAATTTGTCAAGTCTTGGTCTAGTTTGACTGCCAGTCCAAGTTTGAGTTGAGATTTAGCTTGGTGAGTCCAAGTCTTATAACTATGCTTCCAAATATGGGAATCAGGATTAGGGAGTGTTTATATGAAGGAAATCTGTTGAAGGCATATAGGCATGCACTAGACAAGAGCTGGTGCGAAATAAAAAAAAGCAAAAAAAAATACAAAAAAATGTCACCTTGATGAAAACTTGGAAAACAAACATTTTGTGTGACATAATTTTTTTTGAGAAAATTCAAAAACAAAAAAAAAACAAAAAAAATAAAAAAAATAAAAAAATTGAAAAATAAAAAAATAATAAAGAGAAAAAAATCGTTCAATAGTGAAAACCACTTCAATGGTGCTTTGGATAAGTACCATGATGAAAACTTGACAAGCAGACATCATGTGTAAGATCAATTATCTATGTGGACCACTACACTTGGGGGCAAGTTGTCTTATCTTCCATACCTTTTTTTGACATTTCTAGCTATCTATCCAATCCATCTTCCCCTTTCCATCCATATTCCCTACCTATCTTGATCTTGATAAGGACTGGGGCACAAACTTAAATCATGCTTTGGAAAAACTTTGGACATGTCAGTCCTTTGGTCATACACTACCCATCAAATATCATGCCATTACCTACATAGCATTATCCGAACCCATATCTCAGAGAAAAAAAATTATTCCTATGCGACATAGTCCTTGGAGATCATATGTTAATTCCTCCATCCAATAATCCTCATGTCTCATATCCTTTTCTAAAGCAATCCATTATCCTTTCATCCCTATTACGCAACTTGGTTTTCCTTGTCATTGGTTCAAGGATTCTAATCCACCTAGCCAACATCCCTCCATATCCTCTCTTGTCTTAAGGTAAGTCCATCCAAATGCAACAATCCTAATCCATATAGTCTTGCTATGCAATCTAGCACATTATCCAAAGCATTCATTAGTTTTGTTTCCAACCTTGTTGCAAACCTTGATCCTTTAGTAACATTGTCATTATCGAGATATGTCTTTCCCTTTCCTCGGTGTTTTTGGGATATGTCCTTCCTATATCTATCAATTATCCATAAATTATCAATCAATCAATTATCATATCAATCATCAACCTATCATCAATCAATCAATTGGTTTTCAACTTGACCGGGGGCAAGATCATGTTTGTCTTGGTATCCTTGTGCATAATTTCTCACTTGCTTTTGTGTATCTTTCACATGCATTTGTCACGATCCTTATAATATACCTTAATAATAAAATATCTACATCCCATAATAAAAAAATCACACTCATATCACTCATTATTCACCTTTCACTATTCACAGTCCATAATAAACGTTGTCTTATTCACCACTATTCATTTTCCATAATAAATCTTCTCTTTGCTAAGACTAACACTTTGCCTAATAACAAGAAAAACATCTTGCAAATATTGAGCTCAACAAATCATACAATCACAGACAAACTATCAAGCTAGTCTCCATGTCTAATTGATCAATTGTCTGTCTTCATCATATGGCTTTGTCTATGGTCTTTTGTCTCTTTTCTATTCTTTATCTCTGGCAAGAATATCTAAATGGTTGTTGACTCGTTTGGTCTAGTTTGTCTTATCTT
Organism: Sequoia sempervirens; assembly: GCA_007258455.2. NCBI lineage: Eukaryota > Viridiplantae > Streptophyta > Pinopsida > Cupressales > Cupressaceae > Sequoia > Sequoia sempervirens. The sequence continues at coordinate 22,501,392 of VDFB02000008.1, read as the reverse complement.
TTATATGACTTATCTTTTTTCATGTTCCTATGCTACTCGAGGATATCCACAAGTGATTAGAGGAGAGAGGATGGATCATGATCTTTTTTTTTTTATGGTTTGTCTTGATAATATGGCTAGGGCAATTAAGTTCCTAGTATGAGTCATGACACTCCTTGTCTGCAATGTGTCTGTTTACGCAAAGTGGATAACATTTTGCACCATGATTTTTCCATACCTCAATGTACATCATCCCCTTGCAAAATAAAAATGCTTGATGATGATATATGTGCACTTGTCTAGGCTTATGACGATATATTCATCTCTTCCCTTTCTACATCCATTATTCATCTTACTAATTATTCTTCTCTTCTCACTAACCTATTCTTCTAAATAACATTTATTTTTTCAATCTTCTCCACATCTAATATCGATCTAACTAACCATTTTTCACTTCTTACTAACATTTTCTTCTAGCTAATATTCCTTCTATCCAAACACATTAAATTATCTTATCAAAAAATTTGGCTTAATTTTTCAAATTTCTCACCAAATTTCTTGAGAGGGCATCATAATCTCGTTTCCACTGGGGCACGCTGGGGCAAAACCTGATTAGAATTTTTCTTAATTTTTCTTTGAGACATTTCTAAAATTCACATTGTCTCAAAGAGGGAAAAAATGTACACTTAAAATTGTCTCGAGTTTGCAAGAGCATTTTTTTGATTAATTCTTCGTCTAACCCAATTTTTGTCTAAAACCTAATTTTCATCTAGACTCAATTATGGTTTTTCACATTTCAATAATTAAATAATTATAATTATTTAATTATTCTAATTATTCTCTCTCTCATCATGTCGTCGATTAAATATAATTATTTAATCTCTAATTTAATTTCATCAATGATTAAATAAATATTATTAGTTATTTAATCATCTTAACTTAAGCTTCCTCTATAATTAATTAATTATTCATGACATCAAAAATAAATAAATTTTTATTTATTTTATTTTCGAAAACTTGCCACAATTTCCTTTTTACTTAACTCTTTCATTTTCTATTTTCTTGTTTGGTTAACTCTTTCATTTTGTTATTTCCTTTTTCACTTGACTGACCCTTTCTTCCACTTGACTGCCTCTTTCAGTTAACTCTTCCATTTCCTTGAATTTCTCAACTTAACTCTTACATCTTTCATTTCCCACTCCACATTTTCCTTCCATTCTTCTATTTTAAAAAATGAGCAACTCTTACATTTTCCATTTTCGAATGAGCAACTTTCCCTTGTAAGTTGTCTCATTCGATCCCAGCCATCCATTCTCTACTCAATCTCGTTCGTTCATTTCACCACTCTTCGTCTATAAATTCAAGTTTCGATCTCCATTTCCCTCTAACCATCATCTTTGAATCTTTGCCACCATTATTGTCATAAGCCTTTTACTTTGTGCACTCCCAAAATATGAGAGCAACACTTCAAAATCTTTCAAAGCAAAGAGAAGGGCAATAAAAGTTATTCAAGGATGGCATAAGAGGTCAATTTTTTGTTTTGTGTGTTTTATTTAATCCCTTATGCTCATTTGTTTTCTATTGCTTGATTGAGAATTTTAAACTTGTTACTAATAGTTTGGTGGCCACTGTGCAAGTTTCAAGCTCTCAAAACAATATTTTTCCCATTCGTACAGTTATTTATTGCATAATCATTCAATTAGGTATCTAAAATTTAATTTTAGGGTATATTATTTCCTTATTATTTTAATTGTAAATATTCTTTTTAAAATTAATTATCAATAATATTATGCAAAATTTTATTTTAATTGTAAATTGACAAGTAATAAAACTATTGCTAGTTGTAAAGTATCACATGCAAATGCAAGGAAAATTTAAATCTATCAAATTGGAGATTATGACTCAAGGTACAACTAGAAAATTATCCTACAACAATTTAAAAACATAATATGATGTAATGGTGGATAGAAGTTGGAAGTTTTCTCGGAGTTGTTGGTTCGACTTTTCAATCTAGATTCTAGTAGGTTCTTTCCTCAATGCCCTTTTAGAGGGCTTGCAAAAAAAATATTGTTGTAAATTCCTTGGTATTGTTAATAGGTACAATTTTCAACATGATAGAATTCAATGTTTCTCATAATAGATGTGGTGACTTTTTCTTTTATTAACTTCATTTTGTTGTTCACGAATAAGAATTAATCAGGTCCATTAAACCATTTTCAGCTATATGTCATGCATTCTTCCTCTTCCATCCCTCATGATGTAGGTTTTGAATAGTGAAGCTTTGTATCCCCTACATGTAGCCAAATCTAATAAAAAACTTTGGTGAATGGTGTGAATTTAGCTTTCCCATTATATAAATCACACGCCTATCTCCACTGATATTAGAGACAAGGAATTGATATGTTTTATTTTTTCCCTTTGGTCCACTCAATATTTCTCCCTTTTTCTGCCCTTATTTTCCTTTTCAATTTAAAAAGCACAATTTTTACCCTATTCATAGCGATATTACCACATACTGTTATGGAATTTGTTGCTCTATTAGGTGAGCTACAATCATTTTGTAAAGGATAGAGGAGACAAATTCAAATGTAACATGCCTTCTATTTCCTTGAGAATTTCAATGGGTTTGGTATGTAGGGTCATTGATATCCAAAGTGATAGTGTGCTAATATTTTATCTCAAAACTCGTGCAAGTGGTTCCAAATATGAGCCTTATGGATTGGTTGCTTAGAATTATTATTGGAAAACAAATTCAAAGGTATTTTTATTTCCCGTAAGGTCATTGTTGATGTGAAGACCAATTTTTTTCTTTAGGAGCATGAGAAGTTGGTATGCCATCTATAAAGGTAGAGATTTTTTTTTTCAACACAAGATCAATGTTATTTTTGCATATTATGCATACATGGGAAAATTTGTGCTTTTGTTGATGGTAATGCATAGCAAAGGATTGTTGGAAATTATAGGTGATCACATTCTTCTTATCTTTTTTTGGAAATCGATTTAAGAGGCCAAAAAGAGAGATTATTCTTGGATTATGGTTTTCTTCTTAGGACTAATAACTAGACAAGTAGGCCACATAGTAGATGATACAAGTAAATAGGAAGGAGTTGTGGCACTAAGTCCTATGCAACTCTTGTCTAGGGCATGGATAGGTTAGGGTCAAGTTGGTATAGAGCTATCTAGTTTTTGGCTACTCTAGAGTATGTTTTAAGGTTGTTGTTTGTGTCACAAATAATTTTGCACATAGTAGATTCATAAATTATTATTGTTTTTGGGTTTAGTGTATTTTTCTTTTTTTCCTCCAAGGTGACAAGGTATTTTGTTGATGCTAGTATTTTTTATATTTCTATGTTTCAACTTACTGGTCAGTTTATTGGAATTATGTTTTTCTTTCATGTGAAAAGCCTTACTAAATCCCTTAACTATTTAATAATAATAAAAAAAAGGTACCATCCCAATTTAGTGGGAGAAAATATTTTGATTATTTTTATATTTGACCACTTGAGCATTATATTTTCCTTTGTGTGCATTCATACCTCCCTTTCCACCCTTTCCACTTCTAATTCCTATAATCCTTTTTCCATTCCTTTCACCTCCCTATGCATTCATTCATAACTTCATTTCTTCCTCTAGTACTAAAAATCCTTCACCCTTCCTTCACCTCCCAATGTGCTCTTTTCTCTCTACAAGCCTTACCTCCTTACCTAGGCCTTGTACTCGCTTGTTCTTAAACTTTCATGACCAAGGTAAGACCATTTTCTCAAGATTCCCTAGGTTTGATCTTTTTGTACCTTACCTTTTTCAAATTTACCCTTCCAAAAAGTGAAAAATTCATTTCCAAAATGTTTAAAACTTGTGTTAGACACACTTTAAGCTTTGAATATAACTTTCGAAAGCATATCCAATCTAGCCATAAGTTTGATTTCTCAACCGTAGTCCAAAATCCCTATCTCATACACCCATCCAACACATGTTTGAACCCAATTTGGTGAATGTGAAAAATGATAAACGGCCCGAAATATCCTCTAGACATGTTTTCCTTTTAATTTACATAATATTATTTGTCATAACTCTTGGATCTAGGATTTATTTTACACCATGTTTGAAACATAGGAGATCTATTCTTACAAGCTACATGGTGAAGTAATTTTAGTTTTGATTAAAGATGCACTATAATTAAATTTATCATAAGTCCTTATTATTATCCTTATTTTTAATCATATGATACATGGTTTCACCATGTGTGAACTCCCCAAATAGAATTTCCTTTTCATTTTTCATCACTGCACCCCATTCTAAAGGAAGGTATATGGCATCAATTTTGTTATGTGCATTTGATTAAAAAATAGTGATATTTCATTTGACATAAATTTAATCAACTTTATTTCCCAATGCATCAATCATTAGGTTCACATTCTACTTCAAATGGTGCATTGGTCTATCAACATGCATTGTCAATTGGTTAAGTGATCTAGTGATACTATCATCATATTAAACTTGGTCTAGTGTATATAGGAAGTCTTATTATGTACTTTATCATATAAAAGGGTCCATTTTAAGTTGCATTTCCTTTACACATGAATAGGGACTTTATTTAATTATTTTTATAACTATTTATCAAATAAAACATGAAAATGTTTTTGTAAGTGGTAAATTTATTTGTATTTTCATAAATGTATTATTTTAGTGTTCAATTTGTCTTGTTTGGAATACAAATTGACCTTATCTCTAAACCTAATATCTAACCAACCATTTCAATTCCCAACACTCCAAATTAACCACTATGTACTACCTTTTCCTTTCCAAGGACTATACCATAGTTGTAGCTCTACGAGTCATGTCATGGACTAGTCTACCCTTATTAAATCCAAAATTATCACTTATCTAGCTAACCTTTCAAAAGTTTGACCTTTCCCTATCAACTTGCACACGAAAACACCTTAAGTTGATTATCTAGATTATTGTATTTATAGAAAATTTCATTTCATTACTAATCATTAGAAATAATTAAAACATCCCATTGCATAAGCATTGTACCAACATTTACATCAACATTAACATAATAGATATTGCAACACTTATTTGGTGTGTTTTTATTTTGTATCCGTTGAAAGAATGAAGAAGGTTGTCATTAATGAATTTTCATTTATGTCAACACTACATGATGGATGTCAGAATAATATGAAGGATGATTATAGAAGAGTTATTTTTCAAGAAGGTTTGATCCACACACCAAAACAGTTAAGTACTTTTGCTAAGCGTCTACACTAGTAGATCTTGTATACTGAGCCATCCAATAATTTGGATCAATTTTTTCACCCATACAAATTTACTTATGTGATTATAATATGTTTTTCATGGACATCAGTAGCATATTAATTCAAAATTTCAATTGACTTGGATAAGTGGTTCAAAATTTGCAAGTAAGAGAAGATCGACATACATGGTTTACACAGTTTTCTGTGTATTGGCTATGACCTAACTGGTCCGCACTCCTCTACAGATTTGAGTTAGACTCTTTGGCTTTTGGAGAATGTTAACAAGTGTTAGAGAATGGTATTTTCCCATTGGTATGATATTTTGAGGTCCACGTATCCTATGGTGATGATCAGTTGGAGTATTTTTGCTTTTAGGTCCTAATGTTTGGTGGACCTAATGTATGTAAAGGGTTGTGGATATTAAATATGTGATGTGAAATGGAAGAGGGAGTTATTATAGGTCCATGCTGACCTATATTGCATATGTTTGGGCGTGAAGGCATTTTTATTTGAATTGGGTACCAAAAAGACATATTTTTGTATAATTTGGGGCTACATCTAATTAGGTTGACCTAATTGATGTTTGCGATGGATTTTGGTAAATATACAAGGTTGATTTGAGTTTGTGATGTGGAGAACATGAATGATTAAATGATCTGAATGCAAGTTGAGATGCAAAATTTTGTAGAATTGAGAGAATAGGTTGTGAATGTTGAGAAAAGGTGTGTGAATATAGAGTAGAGCATAGATTTTTAATCTAAGTTGAATAAAGAGTTTTATCAGTGTATTGAGATTCAAAGGAACTAAATCCAACATATGTTAGATGCATTTTTTATCAGTTCAAATCTTGGTTGTGAAGCCACTTCTTTCTATCTTTATTTTCTCTATGAACAGTGAGTTCACTTGGATAGTGAGTCCGCTTGGTAGTGAGCCTTTCTGTAATATCTTATAATCATTTATAACATATTGTGAGCTAATCCTCATTGTGGTTTTTCCCATTTTGGGTTTTCCATGTTAAATTCCTGATGTTCATGCTTTCATTCCTTATAAATGTTAAGTATGCTTTGAAAATTGGATGGTTTAATAGAATATTGATTCACCCCCCCTTAGTATTTTGGGTGTTCAACAATTGGTATCAGAGCTTGGTTTCTTGGAAGAAGCTTGACCACTTTGGGAAGATCTTGGAAATTGAACACATGACTAACAAAAAGTTTCCCATTTCTCTAGAATCGATTCCTGCTATTAGATACATAGAAGAAGATTGCATGCTTGACAAACATGGAGAACTCAAAGTTGCTCCTGAAGATCTTGAAAAAATTGAAGTTAAAAACAAAGATTTGAAGAAAAATAACAAACAAGCAAATGACTGCATCAAAAAATTGAGAGAGAAAATCAAGAAGTTCAAAGAAAGACATAAGGAGGTCAATGAACAATTTAAAAAAGCAGGTGAGAACATCACTGGATTGAAAGTGCAAGTGGAAGAAAATAAAATAATTGAGGAATGTTTGAATGAAATGGTAAAAAGAAAAATTGATGAGTGCACAAGGCTTGAGAAAGAAGTGGTAAATTTGAGATCAGATATAGAGAAAGCAAGAATTCACGGAGAAAAATTCAAGACAAGTACTACAATGCTTGATGAATTAATTGCAGGTCAGAAAGAATTTAAAGACAAAGATGGTTTGGGACTTGAAAAAGGAGAAAGCTAAAATGCAGATCAGACACCTAATGCAAAGAAGATCAGAGAACTAGAGAAGATTGAAGACAAGAACAATGACAAGTTTTGGAATCAAAGAAACAATGCTAGAAGATCTCCAATCAGACAACCAGATGCTCAAAGGTACCCATATTGCAATGGTATTTGTTATTCTTGCAATAAATTTGGACATAATGCAATGGAATGTAGAAGAAAAGTGAATTAGAATGTTCCATCCTTTACTAGTCAATGCTTTACATGTAAGAAGTTTGGGCATAGAGAAAATGAATGCATAAGTCAAATGATGAATGCATATAATAGTGGTAGAATGATTCAATCTTTCAATGGTTACTGCTATACATGCTATGGGTTTGGACATAAGGCTAATCAATGTAGATTTACAATGAATGAAAGGAACAATGTTTAGAGAAATGTCATATGCAACAATTACAATAAACCTGGACATATTGCTAGATTTTGCAGGAGCAAAAGTAAAAGGAAAATCCGGTAAAGATAAATGAACCAATTAAAAAGATTTATCCGATTGAAGTAAAGAAGGAAATGGAAAAGATCTGGAGAAAGAAAGAGGATCCTGAGAACAAGGAAGAATCAAAGACTACAAATGAATCTGTACCACCCTTCGGTGCAATTAATTCCTTCGAGAATTGAACCTAGGCAATGGCTTAGGGGAGCAATAATAGAAAATCAAATAACCCCCTGCAAATATGTGGTGTTATGGTTAGGCACAAAGATATGAGATGGAAATGGATAGTATGGATCTTTTGGAGAAGACTCTAGAAGAAAATATGCAATTACAGAGATTTACAAAGTGATTTAGGGTTTATTGTTGCATAGAGAGGTTTTTACCTGCTTTATTATTTGGTGTATAATACAAATTAGGGTAGAATTGAAGGGTTAGATGTACCTATTCTTTATCAATTTCATTTAATTTTATGCAATTGGAGCGAGTAGAGTGAATTGAAGCGAATTCAAGAGTTTGAAGGTGATTTGTGAAGCAAAGCATCCAAACCCTAATTCCTGGTGAGCAAGAAAACGGTATTTACTGTTGTCCAAAGTTGTAATAGAGTTTATTTTTCGAAGCATTTGAATTCAATAGAAATGGATACACCTATTGTAGTGAATGTGAGTGAGAAACCCCAATCAAAATTCAAGAAATGCCCCATGAAAGTGTTTGAGAACAACCCACTCAGAGGATTTTTGAGCATTCCATATAGGGTTTTTCCTATAGACAGAATTAGGGCATACATCCATGGGAAATGGAAGAGTATAACCATACAAAATTTATAGACTTGTGGATAGATCAATTGATTGGAGATGATTTCAACATCAAACCTGAGTACAAAAACCTAGTGAAGAAGAAACTATATGTCTGGCAATGGTTTCCATGCTTCATTTATGATGATGAAATTAAGTATGTGAGAATGCTATTAAGTAGAGTGCATGAAAAATTCATATGGACTGACATGCTTGGTTTGGTATCTAAGGAAGTCATAAGGGAAGTTACTAGACTTTGTGCCACTGGACCTATAACTGTACTGAAATCTATGAAGAACAAGGATGTGATGGAATTAGCTGGAGCTACTTTTGATCAAAGGGCTCTCATTGTGGAAACTATACATAATCTTATAGTAAGGTATGCAACTATGGTCATAGGATATAAGATATACTACACCAACAGAGAGAATTTGAAGTGTCAGCTACAACAATTCATGTAGCCTATGAAATGGTTGAAAATGGAAAGGACTATGATTTGTGTGAGTTTCTCCGATGAAAACTCTTTGACAACTTGAAGCAAACTAAAGAGAAGAAAACCCCTTCAAGTTTGGTTCTTTAGTAGTTTTTTTGTTGCTTTAATTTTTGAGGGAGCTTCCAGGAAGAAGCAATATCATATGGAACAAAAGTAGACCCATATCCCATCAAATATTTGAACATCTACATAGAATTGGTGATATGAAAGCTCAAGATGAAGCACTTACTACATTCTTTGAAATATTTCATAAGAGAATGCATGAAAGGGATATGATCCCTAAGTCTATGGTGGAGAAATATTGAGATGATATCACATTTTTGGTCAAAACTGATGAATGCATTATTGAAGCTGTGGAACCCAAAATAATATGGATTCTACCACTTGGTTATGAGATTAATGAAAATGAAGTAGATGGTTATGTTGATATATTATTGAGGAGTCCTAAGGACCCTACACAAGAAAGATATGGAACATATGAGGAGAAATCCTTGAAAATGCATATGGAGCTAAAAAATCCTAAAATAAAAAGGAAGGTGAAAAAAATGGTAAATGACCAACTCAAGGACAAGGGATTCACAGAAGAAAAAATACAAATTTTATGAGAAAAAACAAAGGGAGAAATGAGCATAGCAAGTGGGGCCACTGGACCTAGAAGATCTAGAAGAAATTCAACAACCCTCTGGATTAGTTTCTACCACTAGTAGAACCAAGAAAATAGAGATCAATGCTCTGATAATAGAGGAAACTCAAGTGAAGGAAGCCACAAGGCCTGATAAGAGAAATAAAACTACTTCGGTAGCCTCTACTACCACTACATGTAAAATAAGAAAAGAGAAAGCTCAAAGAGAAAAGAACTTGAGTGTACTTTATGAAGAAGACGAAGAGGATGAAGAATCCTCATTGATCCTAGAAAGAAGTAGCACTGTTTCAAAGAAATAGAAAATAGATATTTCTGATACCTCAGATAAAGAAGAGATTGAGAAGGAAAAGAAAGCCTTCCAAATACACATGCATAAGTGGATGAAGGAAGGGAAGAAAAAGAAATTAGAAATAGTTGAACTGGAGAAGAAAAAGAAGAAGAAAGAGAAGACAACTTCAGAGAGACGGCACAATCCAATGAAGTTGGACTTATTGGTTCAAGACATTTTACATCATGAAATATTGAAGGAGACAACAATAATGTACCAAAATGCAAATGAGGTGGACAGAGCCACCATAATAGAAGTAAAAATCAAATTCATTGTCACTATTAAAGCTGATATGGAGAACATTAGAAAGAATGTTCTTGATGATGTGTGGAACATATTGTAGAAGAGAAGAAAAGAGGCCACTGAAAAGGAAGAGAAACTCATATTAGATTCCGTGGAGAAAATTGGATTCTCCCTATCTGATGCTATGGCCCAAGTTCTTAGGGAAGAGTTTAGAACAAAACAAAGGGTCACACTTCTGATGGGAATAGAGTAGGATCAATTTGAGAAAATGTAGAAGGAAAGAGAGGAAAAGATTATTGATATGGCATAGAAGTATGCCATGATTCCCATTGCCTCTATCAGCGTAGAACAAGATCTGATAAATGAAAACATAAGAGTTATTGATATAGAAGAAAATCTAGATAATACTCCTCCAAATACAAATGAAACAATGCAAGAAAATGTTGAAGATGAGAATGTTGATGTGATCAGAGAGGAAACCACAAAGGATGACACTCCTATTCCTCTGATGAATCAAGTGACTGCAAATCAAGGCAACCCAAAGACATTTGTTCCTTTGGTAGATATAGAACATAACACTGGTGAAGGTGAAAAGCATGATATAGTCAATGAGCGAAGGCATGAGAATGAAGAGAATCAAGAAAGAGAGAATGATGGTGAGAAGGAAGGAGGAGATAAAAATGAAGATAATGAGCAAGGAGAGAAGGATGAGGATGAAGGAGATGAAGAAAAATATGAAGACAAAGATAAGGACAAGACCTCTAGTGAAGAAGAAGAAAAGACAGATGAAGAAGCAGAGAAGTCTGAGGATTTACCTAATCCATCTGGTGAATCCTCCTCTGATAATTATTTAAAAGGTCTATTGTCTAAACAGTTAAAGTTTCAACTAATTGTTTTTCTCAATTGTTGCAGTTGCCCATGCAGCAAGGCAATGTTGATTTAGATAAGATATCTCTTATACATAAGTTGTAGCTAGGAGATGTGTTTTATACATCAACAAGAAAATAAATTATTGGAACATACCAAAACAACAATGAATTAATGGATGAATATGTAAAGGCATTACAGGAGATTACACTAGGAACTAACATTGATACATCTTTATCTGGTATGGAAAATTTCAAATTATTGATTGATTCCTTTAAGGAATATGCCTCTAGATTGAAAGGACAAGTGGAAACATAGGTTGAGACAAGGATTATAGAGAAGAATCTAATGGATATCATAGAGAAATGTGCATCTGCACATACCAAAGTTGAAGAATGTTTGAAGGAAGTACAAGCCAGTGAGAAAGGAGCAAAAACATCATTTTTGTATTGCTTGAAGTGGTCAGGTGCCACACAAGGAATAAAAGATGAAATAGACTTGATTGAGTCCCAGATAGCTAATGCATCAAGTGCCTATGATCTGACACTAGACAAACATGATAAGACCTATATTTCTATAGTAGACTTGCACGACAAATTATTCACTTTACAAAGATAGAAGGAATAGATTATCAAACAACTTGGGAAGCTAAGGGACTTAGTAAAAACAAAGCACATACCTATCTCAAGAGCCCTTTCCAATATTAACAAAATATCAAAGTTAAATCTTATCACTAGTACTATAGAAGAAGGAGAGGAAACATTGATGGAGCTTGAGTCTCTACACAAAATGCTTGTAGTAGCGAAGAAGAGTTGGGAAGAAGGAATATTTGCTTGGCAGGTTGTTCTTTAGAAGCTTCAAGGGTCAACATCTTCGGGTTGACCATTTCTATCTCTATACATTTTTTTTTTAGATTTTTTTGTACATATGTGGATGTATTAGGAGTTTTTGGTTAACTACTAAGGGGGAGCTAGTTTAGTTTTGTATATATATGAGGGTCGCACCCTTTGACCTTGATGTCAAAGGGGGAGAGATACTTGTGGAGAGATTTTTTGGGGAGAGATGTTTTGTTGTGGCACATGTTGCCATCGGTGACAAAGGGGGAGATTGTTGAAAGAATGAAGAAGGTTGTCATCAATGAATTTTCATTGATGTCAAACTACATGATGGATGTCAAAATAATATGAAAGATGATTGTAGAAGAGTTATTTTGCAAGAAGGTTTGATCCAATTCTTTCTTTCTTTTCTCTATGAACATTGAGTTCACTTGGACAGTGAGCCTTTATGTAATATCTTATAACTAGTTATAACATATTGTGAGCTAATCCTCACCATGGTTTTTCCCATTTTGGGTTTTCCATGTAAAAATCTTGGTGTTCATGTGTTGTGTATGTTATGGGTTGTTCATACTTTCATTCCTTATAATTGTTAAGTATGCTTTGGCAATTGGATGGTTAATAATTAGATGGTTTAATAGAATATTGATTCACCTCCCCTCTCAGTATACTGAGTGTTCAATAGTATCATCCACAAATGGGCTTGATTTTTTATCAATGAAGTTTAAAAATATTATCTACTCATAATAGGCCCCATTGTGCCTTTAAGTATTACAAGCCCCTATATTCCTTTAAGCATAACATCTTATTGAAAAATAGATACCAAAGGCAATAGAGAATGTCACATTGGTAGAGGATGAATTTGAAATAGGTGAATTATATTGTATGGAAGAAATTATAATAGACTATAATTTAGGTGCATCCTAGTCTAATACCAATCTAATCTCTATCCATTTTCTATTACAAGATCTATAGTAAAAATCTAGTTCCAAATTTCTAATTATGATTGTCAATCATAGTCAAACAATTAAATCTTCACATCAACAACAATATATTAACAAAAGTGTGTCTAAACTCACATTTTTCATTTTCATATTTTTATCTCAAATTTGATTAATTTAAGTATGGTTATTTTCTATTGCTTAAAAATTTAATTTGGGGCATCTTTTATTTCCCTATATTGGTAGTGCACCCATTATTCGTACCCACCTAGTGTAAGGAAGTTAAGGTAGTGGAACAACTTCCTACACTAATCTTGAGAGTAGAAAAATGAAAAACTTTATAGATCTTTAACAATTACAAAAACTTAAACAAAAATAAACACAAATATCATGCATACCACAACACAAAGATTTACGTGGGGAAAACCCTTTCGGGGGAAAAACCCCTCACTCCAAAAGCCGCCCAATATATTATTCATAAATCAAAAGATTACAATATACTTGCAAAGCAAGATAATCATAGGAGTATCACCACCAGAGACTGCTTATAACAAGGTTTTTGAAACATTCTAGAATTAGGGTTTTACAAGGCCATTTTTCATTTGACATGTTAACAAAAAGACCTTGATGTGTCAGCGGGAAAAAACCTTGACGTGTTAGCAGGAAAAAACCTTGACGTGTCAATGAGAAAAAACCTTGTGTCAGCGAAAAAAAATTAGGGCAATGCCCTGAACCTCATGTCTTGCTACGAGTGTACAATATTTGCATGATTAATCGCCACATACCAACATACATCCTATCAAAAATAAACTGTATATAATTGTAAGGTTGAGACACATTTTCCCAACAAATCTCCTACTTTTTGAACACCTTGCAAGAGCAATGTGAGGGTGTAACCATCGTCTCTTTAATTGCTAGGGGCCGAAAGGCCCATAGTCTATGAATACCATCTGAACTTCTCTATGCTCACAGGCCTAGTTAAAGAATCAACAACATTCATCAAAGTATTTACCTTAACCAACTTCACCCTGACATCTTCAACCATATCTCTAACAAAATGATACTGTACATCAATGTGCTTGGTCCTGGCATGAAATGTTGGGTTCTTGGCTAGACATATCACAATCTGACTGTCACAATAAATTGTCACTGTACCTTGTTTTATTCCAATATCTAAACACAATATCTTAAGCCAAATGACTTCTTTACAAGCATGAGTTGATACCATATACTCTGCTTTAGTAGTGGAGAAAGCAACCATAGCTTGTCACTTACTCATCCAACTAATTGCACCACCAAATAAAGTAAAAACATAAGAACTGGTGGATTTTCTGCTATCAACATCACCTGCCCAGTCTGAATCCACATAACCATGAATATCAAGGGAAATCTCATCTTTAGTCATATTACTATGATAAAATAAGGAATAATTTGAGGCACCCCATAAATATCTGAAGACTCTTTTAACTGCATCCCAATGAACTCTACCAGGATTAGGCATATGTCTGGAAAGAACTCCCACTTCTTGAGCGATGTCTAGTCTAGTACAAACCATAACATACATCAAAATTCTGAATGCACTCAGGTAAGACACTTTTCTCATGTCTTCCATCTCTGATGGAGATGTTGGATAATCTAAAATAGATAACTTTGTTCCAACTGAAATAGGAACACACAATGGTCTACAATCCTACATATCAAACCTCTGTAAAATTGAGTTGAGATACTTGCTTTGGCCAAGCCATAGCTTTTTTTTCACTCTATCTATTTTAATTTCCATCCCAAGAATTTGTTTAGCTGCACGAAGATCTTTCATTTGAAATTTAGTAGGAAGTTGAGATTTTAGTTTTCAAATCATACCTTTCCCTCTACCAATAAATAACATACCATCAACATATAATGCAATAAATAGGAAACGATCACCATCAATTTTATAATAAACACAATGATCTGATTTAGAATGCTCAAATCCAAAACTCAACATAAATGTATCAAAATTATGGTACCACATCCCAGGACTCTGTTTTAAGCCATACAAATATTTCTTCAATTTGCAAACCAACTTACTTTTACCTTTCACCACATAGTGCTCTGGCTATGTCATATAAATATCCTCCTCCAAATCACCATGAAGGAAAACAATTTTCACATCCATTTTCTCAACCTCTAGATCATAAGCAACAACAATAGAAAGGAAAAATCTAATGGATGTCATTTTTACAACAGGAGAAAATATCTCACCATAATCAACACCCTCAACTTTTGAGTAACCCTTGACAACCAAACTTGCTTTGTACTTCTCAATACCTCCATTTGAACCAATCTTTTTCTTGAACACCCATTTATAACCAATAGGTTTTCATCCTTCAAGAAATGATACAAGATCCCATGTATCATTCTTTTTCAAAGATGCCATTTATTCATCCATAGTAATCTTCTAGGATTCTGCATCATTCATACCTAGTGCCTCTTCTACAAATCTGGGTTCATCTATGTTAGTATTCAAGGAAAAAATACATCTCCAATCATTAGGTGAATACCTTTTAGGTGGTTGTCTATTCCTTGTAGACCTACGAACAAGCCAAGTTGGAGGTTCTTCCTCCTTTTCTAAAGATCTAGAGCTAGATTAGCTCTCCTCAACTTCTTGTCTATTCTTGGGCCTCGATTCAACTTTCTCAGGTGTAGAAGGAAATTGAATAACATCTTCCTGTTTACTTAGTTCTGGCTGCAATGTAATAGAAGAAGGCTTAGTTTATCTAAGAATAACACTTCTACTATGTATTACCTTATGTACAACAAGATCCTAAAGCTTGTATCCTTTCACACCATAATTATATTCGATGAAGATAAATTTCACAACCTTGTTCTCCAACTTTGTTGGCTTCTCCTTTGGCACATGTGCATATGCCTCACAACCAAAAACTCTAAGATGTCTTAATGAAGGCTTGTGACCCAACCATTCCTCCATAGGCATCTTATCAACAAGAGCTAATGTAGGAGACTTGTTAATCAGGTAACAAGCAGTGGCAACAACTTCAACCCAAAACCTTTGTTTTAGGACAACACCACTCAACATGTTGCTCAATTGTTTATGGATTTAGATTGTGTAAGTTTTTTTGCATCAACATTTCAGATCACACTCCATGATCCATCATTAGGATGAAAGAGAGAGATTAGGAGAAAATAAACATACTCCTAGCCTTCTCCATTAGTGTCCTGTTCATTCTTTCTGCAACTCTAGTATGTTGTGGAGAATACAAAGTTGTCTTATATCTATGAATACCACAATATTTACAGAATCTATCAAAATCATTAGAGAAAAATTCACTGCCTTTATCAGTCCTCAAGCATTTTATTTTCTTTCCAATTTGCAACTCAACCATTGCTTTAAATTCTTTAAATCGACTAAAAACTTCATATTTATTCTTTACAAATTATACCCATTTCCTACTATAATCATCAATAAATAAAACATAATATGTGTATTTACCAATTGAAGGAACATCTACATGACCAAATACATTAGAATGAATAAGATCCAATACACCACAAGATTTATGAGTACTCGAGTGAAACTGAACGCGGTTTTGTTTTCCCTAAATGCAATGCTCACAGAAATTGAATTCAAGATTACAATCAAACAAACCTTCAACAAGATTTTTATTTTTCAAGGTCCTTAGACTGTTTTCTCCAATGTGGCCAAGTTGTTTCTCTATAGGTAACTATGTCTCAAGAGAAATAGCACCCTTGGGTACCCAAAAGCCATGACCATCTGTTGAAGGTGAAACCCTCACTTCCTCTACAGACTTTTTTTTCATAGAAGTACTATTGCACTCAATAGTACATGCATCAAGCTTATACAATGTCCCATATCTGACACCTCTAGCAATCACCATAGCACCTCTAACTATCTTGCATCCTATATCAAAAAATACTACCTGCACACCCGCATCTATTAGTTTGCTCAAAGATAACAAATTTTGTGCTAATCTAGGGATATGCAACACACAATTAATCCTTTTTATTCTACCATCAGGAAACTTGATTTTAACTTTACCATTGCCAACAATGTCTAAATGAGAATCATCACCCAAGTGCACCTTACCTCCATCAAATTCTTCATATTCACAAAATCAATTTCTATTAAAGGTCATATAAAAAGATGCACCTGAGTCAATTAACCATGTTGATGTTTACAACGTCGGTCTCCACTTCCAATGATCTCCTTGTGACAAGATAATAAATTAAATAATAGCCTAAAGCTATTTAATTTATAGAGTCAATGATTTATCTTGAAGAGGAACTATCTATTGTGGAGGTGCGACTTAATGAAGAGGTTCGATCTCATTGCTAAGGTCAACATCATGTTTAATGTGGGTGTGATTTTTTATGAAGGGGTGTGAATTTATGTGGCCGACCTCTTGCATTTAAGAGACACAACTTTTGGAGAGGCTGACTTGTTGATTATGAAGAGTCACGTCTCTCTCCTCATTGTGTATATATGTTTGATGAGGATTCTTCATTTGTTATTCAGTTTTCATTCATTCAATATCCATTCATAGTTCGTCTACTCAAGTGCAAATTTGTATCAAGTGTAGATCAACTTTTGTGTAGAAGGCTGAGATCATTATCAACAGATTGCATCACATAGTTTTTGTATTTGCATCTGATTGTGATGTTGTTCTTGGCCTCATTATTGGGCTCATTATAAAGGAGATATTCTTGTTGTGATTCAATATATAAGTGATATATTGTTGTTGGGTTTTTCTCCCTCAAGAGGAGGGTTTTCCCAGGGTATATGTTGTGTTATTGTGTCTGATTTTAAATTAAATTTTTGTGCATTAAATCTGATCATAAAAACTAACATGGTATCAGAGCGGGTTTGAAGAAGATCTTGATCAGATTTTGTATTACAACGATACTCTTTATTCTCTTTCTCATTGTTGATTACTTCTATCTCTTCATCAAGATGGTGAACGGTCTCAAGATCGAGGAAAAACTTGAGGGAGCAACAAACTTCACATCTTGGAGATTCAAAATTATGCTCACCTTGGAGGAAAATGAATTGGCAGAGTTCGTGGAGAGCAAAGTCCCCGAGCCTACGGATGAGGAAGAGAAAGTTAAATGGAAGAAGAAAGATACTAAGGTGAAGAAGATGCTAGTTGATTTCGTGAAGGATCATATTGTTCCTATCATCTCCAAGTTGAAGATAGCAAGAGAGATGTTTAAAAATTTGGAGGAGATGTACGAAATCAACAACACAAGCCATGCACTTACATTGAAGCAACAACTTCATCATGTGAAGATGATGGAAGGAGAATCTGTCATCACTTACTTCATGAAGATTTCTGAATTGAGAGATCAACTCTCTACCATTGGTAATATTGTTGATGTCAAGGATTTGGCCATGTTGGCTCTTAATGGTATTCCTTCATCTTGGGAGTCTTACATTTAAGGAATCAACGCGAGATCAAAACTTCCCAAGTTTGATCGTTTGAGGGCAGACTGTATTCAAGAAGAGTCTAGGTTGGCTATGAGAGGTATTGGTTGAAGCTCTACAAATGAAGACATTCATGTTCTTTTTGCTCAATCATCGGAGAAGAAAGTAAAAGGAGGAAAGAAAGGATGCTTCAAGAGGAATAGAGATAAAGGGTCAGATGGTGCTCCCACATTCAAGAAGAAGTGGGACCTCTCCCAAGTCCAATGCTTTCGTTGTGACAAGTTTGGTCACTATGCAAAGGATTTCCCTACCAGGCCTAATCAACATGCTTCATTTGTGATGTGAATGAGATCTCTCCTCAGAAGGATTCTAGGGAATTTCTATTCAAAGTCATGGGCCTATGTTCAAGCCGTGAAGGTTGTGTGTTGATCTGTGCTCAAGAGCAACGTATCTTGCATCCATCAGAATATTTAAAGAGATAAGTATTCTTTATTTGTTAAGTTATATCATTTAGTTGGATCTTGTAATTAGTAAAGAGAGATAGTGGTTTCTCTTGAATTGTGTTCACTAGCATAAGATCCTTTGTAGATTTCCTTTATTGCAAGTTATTTCATGCTAATTGTGAAGATTTATGAGTGTGACTCTGAAATAAAAAGAGAATTACAACTTCAATGGTGATTAGTTGGTCACATCGATATCATTCTCTAATGCATGAACTATGATAGAGCCTTGAACTCTTGGAGAGAGTTGGTTCTACATGCTAACTACATAATGCATTTAAGAAATCTATAGTTGTGCAGATTGTCCTTTGTTGTGCTGAGTTTAGCACTCTCGAGAGGAGTAAAAGATGGAAGAAAGAGTTATGTTAGAATTCAATAAAGATAAAGATAAGTTTATTTATCCCTTCATTCTGATCTTTTGATGTATTTCTCTTATAGGTTGATTTATTTAATTCATGTTTTAATATTGCTCATAAACTCTTATGTATTCATGTTATAACCTGAGATAGTAAACCTTGTATGATTCTAGTCTTGGTATTTCTTTGGATAGTTATAAAATGTTGGTAATCTCTATCTAAAATGCTTCCAGGAAAAATCTAGGAGCAAGAAGGTGATGAGAGAATGCTTAGTGATGAAAAGCTTGAGGCATCTTGAGAGGAAATCATGCCGACCATAGAAATGATCAAGCGTGAAGTCACAACTTGCAGGCATGGAACTGGGTTGGTGGCTAGAGGGAGTTCACTTCTAGAAGTCTTCTTTGCAATCTCTGAAGCAGGGATCAAGAGGGAGTTTTGTAACTCACTGAGAAGAAGTGAAGATTACTGTATTGCAATGCTAGGTGCTAAATCCTTAGAGGATCCCTTTAGCTGCTGAAATCGGAATTGCTCAAGATAGTCATTTGGTTTTGATATTGGGAGCTCCACAAACCTATTCAGAATAGAGTGATCTGCAATGAGGTCAAGGAGGTCAACCTTGAACTCTCTACAATACCAAAGGTGTGCACTAGAAAACATTTAACTAAGGAAAGCGTTGTAGGAAATCTTGGACGATGAGGTCAGAAGGTTGATGCAAGTACTTAAGATTCAGAGGGAGCCTATTGAACCTAAAGAAGATGCTTAAGGAAGTTGTAGCTAGTTCAGATCTGGTGGATCCTACTATGTACAGACAATTGATTGGATCGTTGATGTATCTAGTCAACACTAGACCAAATATTTGCTATGCAGTGAGTGCACCTAGTCAGTTCATGTGTGAATCGAGGTAGGTACATCTTGTTGCAACAAAACATATCCTAAGATACTTGTGTGTCACAGTTGGATATGGGTTGAGATATTCTTCAGATGTGGACTTTGAGCTGCATGGTTATATTGATTATGATTGGGCAGGGAGTGTTACTGATCAAAAGAGCACCTTTGGATGTTGCTTCAGTTTGGGATCTGCTATGATTTCCTAGTGCAGCAGGAAGCGGTCATCTGTAGCATTGAGTACAACAAAGGCATAGTATATTGCAGCTTGTGTGGTAGCTCAGGAAGCAGTGTGGCTTCGTAAGCTCCTTGTAGGATTGTTTGGACAATCAATGGAGCCTACTATCATTCATTATGATAACCCGAGTTGTGTGAAGCCTTTTGTCAATCCTGTGTTTCATTCAAATACCATTATGTCAGAGATATGGTATTGAGGAAAGCTATACAATTGAGGTATATCAGCACTGATGAGTAGACGATATACATTCTCACCAAGCCTCTCTCCAGGATAAAGTTTTTTTACTTTCGAGATAAGCTTGGTATGGTGGAGAATACAACCCTAACTGAGAAGGAGTCTCAGTATTAGTGATCCTCTTCAATGATTTATTCTTTGTGAGAGAAGTTCGAGGTGAACTACCTTGTTAATGAGTTCTCTCTATGAGAGAAGTTCGAGGTGAAATCCCTTATTAATGCATTCTTCTCTGCAAGAGAAGTTTGAGGTGAAAACCCTTGTTCCACCCTCTGGGAGAGCCATGGTGGATGTCATGTGTGTGACTCCATGACAACATCATGTGAGAGAGTCCATGATGATTTTCTTGTACTTGTGTTTCACCCTCTGGGAGAGCCATGGTGAAAGTCATTTTGAGGTGACAACATCACGCAAATGATGAACACTTGTACATACCATACATGGTTGTAGCCATTATGGTTGATATCACGATGAGGTGATATTTTTCTTTTCCACATATGGTTGTAGCCATTGTGGTAGATATCACAATGAGGTGATATTGTTTCTTTTCCACATATGGTCGTAGCCATTGTGGTAGACATCACGATGAGGTGATATGTCTTGTGCAACTGGAAGTGTTCTCCCTAGCTGAGAGGGAGTGTTGATATTTATAGCGTCGGTCTCCACTTCCAGCGATCTCCTTGTGACAAGATAATAAATTAAATAATAGCCTAAAGCTATTTAATTTATAGAGTGAACGATTTATCTTGAAGAGGCACTATCTATTGTGGAGGTGTGACTTAATGAAGAGGTCTGATCTCCTTGCTAAGGCCGACATCATGTTTAATTTGGGCGTGATTTGTTATGAAAGGGTGTGAATTTATGTGGCCGCCTCTTGCATTTAAGAGACATGAATTTTGGAGAGGCCGACTTGTTGATTATGAAGAGTCGCGTCTCTCTCCTCATTGTGTATATATGTTCGATGAGGCTTCTTCATTTGTCATTCAATTTTCATTCATTCAATATCCATTCATAGTTCATCTACTCAAGTGCGAATTTGTATCAAGTGCAGATCGAATTTTGTGTAGAAGGCTAAGATCATTATTAGTAGATTGCATCACATAGTTTATGTATTTGCATTTGATTGTGATTCTATTCTTGGCCTCATTATTGGGCTCATTGTAAAGGAGATATTCTTGTTGTGATTCAATATATAAGTGATATATTGTTGCTGGGTTTTTCTCCCTCAAGAGGAGGGTTTTCCCAGGGTATATGTTGTGTTATTGTGTCTAATTTTAAATTAATTTTTTGTGCATTAAATATGATCATAAAAACTAGCAAACCATGCATCATTACCTGCACGAGTTGCCAAAGCTACAATGAATGCGACATCATCTTCCTTCTCATACTCAGATCAAAATAAAATTTCTTCTTTTTCTTCTTCTTTTCTTCTTTGCATTCCTTACAAACATGTCCAGGCTTACTGGAGTTCTAGCAAATAACTTTGGACTTTCCAGGAGATTTAGATATTTCCTTGGACTTGGATTTGTCACACTTATCATTCTTCTTTCCTTTTTCCTTAGGTCTTCCACGAACATTTAGGGCCTCCTTGGCAGTGATGGATACCTTCCTCATCATCTCTTTAGAAAGCAAAGAACCCACCACATCTTCAGTCTTCAATATAACAAAAGTACTCCCAATAGCCATAACAAGAGAATCCCACAAATCAGGCAAATAACAAAGTGATATTTGACATTTCTCCTCCTCATCCATTTTGACACCAATTGATGCCAATTGAACCACCAAAATATTGAATTCTTTTATATGGTATGTGCTTCGTACACCCTCTTCCATTCTCAAGGATACAACTTCTTCCTCAAGAAAATCTTGTTCACTAAAGATTTGGCTTGATACATCTCACCAAGCTTCTTCCATAGTTTTTGTGCAAAGGTCTCTTCATGGACATTAATTAAAATAGAGTTTTCCAAGCACAATATGATTAGAACCTTGGATTTATGGTCCATAACATCATATTGAGCAGCTTGAGTAGGATCTACAGGCCTTGAAACATTCTCATCAACATCTCACAGATCTCGATCTATCAACAAATCCTTCATATTTAGATTCCACATCTCAAAATTATTTTCAGAAAATTTCTCCACCTCTATTCTCCCTCATGAACTTGCCATCTAAAAATTCCTATAACAAGATCAAAAAGTGTCTTCTACACAAGCTCCCACTCAAATCTAGATTAGTTTAAAAAACCCAACAACCTACGATTGAAACCAAAGGTGATCAAGCTCTGATACCACTTGTAAGGAAGATAAGGTAGCGAAACAAATTCCTACACTAATCTTGAGAGGAGAAAAATGTAAAACTTTACAAATCTTTAATAGTTACAAAAAATCAAACAAAAATAAACACAAATATCATGCATACCACAACAAAAATATTTACATGGGGAAAACCCTTTCGAGAGAAAAACCCCACACTCCAAAATCCACCCAATATATTATTTAGAAATCAAAATATTACAATATACTTGAAGAGAAAGCTTCTCATAGAAGTATCACCACTAGAGACCAAGAGACAACACTACCGCTATCAAACTCTCAAAATACACCCTCATCTACATACATCCCAACAACTTATAACAAGGTTTTTGGAACCTTCTAGAATTAGGGTTTTTCAAGGTCATTTTTCATTTGACGTGTTAACAAAAAAACCTTGACGTGTCAACGAAGAAACAAAATTTGGGGCAATGCCCCGATCCCCATGTCTTGCTATGAGTGTACAATATTTGTATGATCAATTTCCACATACCAATATACATCCTATCAACAATAAACCGTATATAATTGCAAGGTTGAGACACATTTTCCCAATACCTAGTTCTTTTCCCTTTTGATTTTCCTTATTTCATTTTTTATTTCCCATGATACATGTGCACTATATGATTATAATGATAAGCATACTTTACACATAGCCCATGATTATCCCTTAGCTCCAAACTTGTCGCATATATATGATGATATATCTAACATGATGTGGTTGGAAATGGTTGATTTTCCATGATGATATCTTGATCTATCTTCTCTAATTCCTTGCTAGGCTCATGCTTCTTAAGATAAACATCTTCAAAATGTAGGAGTTGAAGATTAGCTTGACACCCAAGACCATCTGCAAAAAAAATGAAAACCTTCCACTAAAGAGTGCAAGCAATGAGCTTGTTTGATATTAAGATCTATCAAATATTATGATGAGGTATATTACAAAGTGTACAATGACCTTTCTTATATAGACAAGGTAAGAGATATGATTAGACAATATTATGACATGTGTCTCAATCCTATAACATGTGACAACTTAATCAACTTAGTATTAAATGACCTACAAAAAAGTATTAAATACCAAAAAGATAAGATAAGATTGTGTGAGGGGGAAAATCATGGAGCGTAAAAAAGATGAATGCAATGAAATAGAAGCTAATCTAAATAAAAAATACTAATCTAGATCTATTCCTTCACTCATGAAATGACTTTCTAAGCTATTGAAAACACACAATGAAATCCTACAATTATCAAAATGAATTCAAAAAAAAAGGAAAGGTTACCATCCCATGTCAGAGTGTGTTCACAAGATGTCAGGTTATTCATATCACCACGAAGCCTCCATTGTTGTGTGCGAGAAGCTTTGATCCGATGTGTGTGTTGATCGAAGAAATGTGTTGAAGCATTATTAATGTTGGTTATGATCTTAGTAGTACTTCGTTGTGCAAGATAGGTTGATTCTTCAATCCTTTTTTGTGAGGAAAGAGGTTTGTTATATAGAATTTGTGATTTAAAATGGACAATCAAGATTGCGTAGAAGAATATCTTGATTGACGGTCGAAAGATGTTGAGAGGATTTAGACATGAATAATCTATGCAAATAGATTACATGATTAGTGTGATTGAAGAAATAGATTGAATAATCTATGGGATTACGAAATAGATTGATCAGTCAGGAATAGATTGAGAAATCAGGGGATCATAATTTTCTCAATCAGGAAAGTGGTTGAGAATGATTAATTAATTGATTTAATTAATTCATTCATTTTGGAGTTAAATGTGCAAATCAAGTTTTACTTTTGCAAACAAAGTTGCATTAGTTTGATTTGATTTTTGATGATATTTGAATAGTTTATTCAAATTTGGAGGGAAAGTGAGTTAATTAAATTATTATGATTTAATAATTCAATCGACTTAGGGGAATAAAGTGATTTAGTGACGTAATTAAATAATTGGTGTTATTTAACTAATCAGGAGATATAAAGTTAGATTAGGACTTTTATTAAATAAATGAAATTATTTAATTGGTCAAAAATGATGAAAAAGTGAATTAATTAAATAATGACATATTATTCAATTAATAGCAAAAATAGGGTTTTAGGACTTTATTAAATAAATGGAATTCATTTAATTCGTCAAAAATGATGAAAAAAGTGAATTAATTAAACAATGTCGTATTATTCAATTAATAGAGGAAATTAGAGGTTTTGATGCAATTGATGTGAAATGCAGTGTTATTCGATGATAATGATGTTGATGATGTGAAAATGTCATTTAGTATGTGTGATGAGTGTTAGGTCAATTTTACATGTCTACATTTTGCTCCTCTTTGATACAAAGTACAGGTTGCTAAATGTTTCAAAGATTTGATGTTAAGATCAAGATTTTGAAAAAAAATTATGCCCCACTATGCCCCAACGGTTAGTGGAATGATGGTAGGATTCTATGTTGCCCCCTCGACAAGTTGGCTGAAAATTTCAATTTTGAGATCAGGCTCACAACACTGTTCTATTTCAGTTCAAATGCATAGAGAGTGAAAAATTAGGTCTATAGGTTCCTCATTGCTCGTTCAAATGCTCCTGGGAGCTCCTAATTTTAACCTAGGAAGGTTCCTTAAGTAAAAATTAGGGTTTCCTAAGTAAAAATTAAGATTTTTGAGGGTTAAAATAGGTAATTAGGGTTATAATTACCTCATTTGCACTTTGAGCCTATAGTGAATTCTTGTCTTTGGATTTCTTATTTTGTCAATTGTTGAGGAGCTATGGTGTTGATTCGGGGAGCCCCACACCACGCAAACGTGGTTCGAGAGTATGGATGGCTCGCAGGTGTCGGTGCCCTGGTATGTACTCTCTCAATTCTTGTTTTCATTTTTACATGTTCCTATAATTAATGTTTAAATTCCAACAAGTCAAAAGCGTAGGTTTTAGGTTTTTAGCGCTATTGATCAGTTTGCTCGCTTTTGCATCTGTGAACTAAGCGCTTTTGCAAAAATTATGTGCACTTGACTCCCTTTTGCACCTTTGACCTACTTTTTCACTTTTGTAATTTGCTTTTGCTATAGACTTTTGATTTTGATGGATTTATTTCGATTTTCTTGCTTTTGTGGTAAGTTTGTGCTTTTGCAAAAACATTGCTTTTGATTTATTCACCTTTGATATTCTTCATCGATTTTGACTAAATTTTCTCGCATTTGCCTGTTTTCTTCACTTTTTCCAAAAAATCCATTGCTTTTGCTACAATTTTTTTGCTTTTGACCTTTTGGAACCCCAAGTTAGTTTATTCATCATTTTCGTTTCGACTTGCGTGTTCAAAGAAAATCCCTAACATCGTGTGTTGAATGATTGTAGGTGGTCCTTAAACCAATACAGTCGAGGGGGCGACGACCCTGAGATCTATTTGATTTGATTTCCAATTTTAATATTTTGGAGCAAGATTTTCTAGATGCAATCGGGCTACATCACATTTTTTACATGCCTCCCATCTGATGTCACACTGTGATTATGACCATACTCATGGAATGGTGGCATTCAAAGACTTCTTCATTCCATTTACCTACAGGGGAGGCCACTATTACTCTCGAGGATGTGTGGAGGATCCTTCGCATACCCATCCACAGAGATCTTGTTACATACCATGTTTGCTGGGGTACACGTGCTATGTGGCATGTGCTTGGTGTAAGACATTTAGAGGTTCGCCGATCAGAGATTAATTTATCAGAGTTTGTTGGTAGTATTGACCCTATTTCCCTTGTTCTTTGCAGTTTGGTTTTGGGGCTAGTTGTACTTGATAGGAGAGGTTGCTAGTTTCTTGTGGGATGGGGTATATGTATCGAGGAGATGTTTGAGCATGGGACTAGATATGCATGGGGTCCATGTCTCCTTTCCTACCTATATAGAGATATGCATGAGCTTGCATATCGAGGTGGGAAATCTATTTTCGTCGGTGTTTCTCTTTTGCATGTATGGGCCTAGGAGCACATCACAATCACATGGCCTAATGGTATATAGGTTCATACTACTGGCCGTGATCCGCACTCCTGTTGTTATGGAGATTTTCTACATTATACCTTGCCTGGGGAGCTTTCGTACTGACATCGTGTATTCGATGACATGTCAGGTTTTGTATGGAGACCATATATGGATTGTGAGGCCTGGTCAGAGGATCGGGAGCAACTAGTATACTACCAGTAGACTAGATGGTTGATTGGTTGCTTTCACTCTCTTTTGGAGAGGTATCTTCCGGACAGGCCTGCAAGTAGTTTGGAGAGAGACAAGGTTGCTTTCTAGACACTTATAAGGCTCAGTTTTGTTAGACCATTAGAGAGGTATGAGTATGGGGTCTACAGGCTGACTGAGATGCTGCTATTGCTACATTTAGAGCTATTTCCCTAGTCAGATGGGGTTGGCCAGTGGGTTTAGCAGATCCGGGTACCACTCCTTATTTTGATCAGTGGTGGTCATGACGTGTTCTTGTGAGATTTACAAATCCTGGCCATGATCCTACAGTAGGAAGAGTAGGAATTATAGGTCAGTGCAGAGAGAGACAAAGTATTGAGATTCTAGTCGAGCAACTTGGTCGGGCCCGGTAGGATGGGACACAGGGTGGTCAAGGTGATCAAATGCATTAGGTTCAGGGATAGGTTCCAGGTCCCCCTCCACCACCTGGGTATGGAGGTGCACAGTTGGCTACGGAGATAGGGCAGCGAAAGGCTACAAAGGCACAAATTGCTATATTGACAGTAGAGCAAGATGGCTTCAGATCCGAGTGAGATACAAAGATTGGGCGTCATCTTGTTGCTAAGACATAGTTATAGGCCATTACCATAAGGAGGGATAGTTTGAGGACTGAGCGTGATATTCTTCACATTGAGTGGGATCAGTTATTACAGAGGGCTACATACTACCAGACTATGTATGATGCTTTTGTTCCTCGTGCACAACGACAACCGAGATTCAGAGAGCCTAGTGTTGTGGGAGGTGTTGCCGAGTCAGGTGGTCATTCTGTCAGATAACTAGATTTAGATGGTGATCTGCAGCCTGGTCTATAGAGTCCTCCCTTTTCTACTAGGTAGTGTTATATATGTACTTGATCTTTTTGATGTTTATTGCTCAGAGACTTCATATTGTAGACATGATTTTGTATATACATTCATCGGCCTAGTTGAGGCCTCATATATATGTATTATTTTGTATTATCCTACTCACTTGTTTCACTAATGATGATGTACTATGACATTCTCCTTTTTTGATGATGATATATATGAGATATACCTTCTTCAATTTGGTTGATTTATATGTTAATGTGATGATCATGGATGACTATGTATGATGATGTATGTTTATATATGTTTTTATACTTTTTTGATGTATGCATATGATATGGATGGATGGATCATATTTTATATCATATGATGTTTTATTATGGATGATCAATATATCGTTTTGATACATGATGTTTATATGATGTTGATATATGATGGATGTATGCATTATACATGATACATGATGTGTTCATTACTTTATTATCATCATGGTTTGTATTGACGAAATTGTGGATGCAGGATGGATACGATACTAATGATATTGTGATGCAGGATGGATGTTAGAAGAAATATTTGATGACAAATAGAAATTTGACGTTGTTAGTTGTTGATGTGTTGCTTTCAATTTTCTTGGAGGCTTCACAATTTGAACAATCCTGTTTGATGTAGCAAACATATACGATACACTAGGGTAATGACCAAGTTGACTTTGTATCCATTGTGTGGACTTTGACTCGACATACAAAGAATATTCCTATTTATACCAGACATACAAAACTTTGTTTAAATTATATAGATGGTTTGTGTTAAAAAAATTTGGACCAGTTACACAAAGAGGTATAGAATACCTAACATGCAATTGCTACCCGAATTGTCATAAAAAAACTTCCATACACTTAATAAAGCAAGTATTCTCCATGGTAGTATTACAAAAAACATCGTACAAATAAAAAACCGAAATGATGCTCAATTTCCCCCATTCCTTCTTCTCTAAATCCTTATGACATCCTCGAGAGATCCTGGGAATGAGTCAATAAAATAAATCATAAAAATAAGACTATAAAAAGATAAAAAATAAAGTTGCAGTATCACTTTCCATATTTGTTTGAGGTTTCATGCTATTATCCGTTGTTGATCATGTTTATCATAGGAACTGATCCGTAAAGGCATATCTCAAGATATTGTTGGTGAATTGTCAAAAGATAGGTAGGCAGTACTTTGGCATTGTTTTCGTCTGTTTTGTAATAAAATATTTGTGATTGTTCTGCTTGAAAGTTCTATCTTGTTGTTGTTTGCTTTGTCAAAGGGTGAGTGTGACAATTTATTTATTATGGGTGAAAAGTTTATTGTGGATTTGGATGACGGTTTGATTTTTTGAGTTTTATGATGTTGTTTTGGTTGTTTTCAGGGGACTAACCTATGGCCTCGGGGGCTCATCAAAGATAATCCTTGCCTACATTGTACATGCAGAGACTCGTAGCTCGCTTGGTTTGAATTTTTTTTACCTTTTTTGTTTTGTGAATGTTTTTGGATTTTGTATTTTAAAATTTTTGAATGTTTTGGATTTTGAACTTTTCTGACTATGTTGAAAGAAAGCATGATAGAAACCTAAGAGGACTGACCTAAGGCCTTGGGGCTGATCAGAGATAATCCTTTCCTATGTTATACATGCAGAGACCACATAGTTTGACCAATTGACTCAAAGCATAAACTTTTTTTTTGGATTTCAAACAACATTGTTAACTTGGATTGATATTCCACTTCTATTTCTAGAGGATATGTTGCAGGAAATCTACTTGAACTAGCTGTGAGGTTCAAGAAAATGTTGATATCTTAGACTGTTTGAGTGAAGGAATAATCCAAAGTTGCTATTTTGATTTTTTTTTGTTGTTTTCTAGATGTTTTTTTTTTTATTTTTGTTGTTTTTCAGATGTTTTTTATTTTGTTATTTTTCAGATGTTTTTGATTTTGTTGTTTTTCAAATGTTTTTGTTTTTTTTGTTTTGACCATGATAGGATGCTCAAAGATCTAATCCACAACCAACTTTGGGAAGTTTCCCTCGGTTGGAGACAATACTAATTTCCTCTATCAGTAACAAGCCATGGTTGGATACATGTTTTATTATGGAATGAATGGGTGAATGCTTTGATAATATCGATAGAAAATGGTGCAAGTCTTATTCAAACATAACACCTGTTTTCCAGGTTTTCACTATGGTACCTTTTCTAGGAGCTCCACAAAGTGGTTTTCACTCAAGGAATGTTTTATTTCTGTTTACTATTTTCTTGCTTTTTATTTTTTTTTGTATTTTTTACCTTTTCCATTTTTTTTGGATTTTTATCCTTTTTCCTAGGGTATTTTGACATGCTTTATGTGTAAAAATTCTTGAGGTTGTTGTTGTTCAGCCATTCAAATAAGGGTTCTCCTTCAGGAGTAGCCAACTAATAAGCCCCTGAACCATAGCTTGTTGTGATGATAAATGGGCCTAACCTGTTGGGTTCAAATTTTCCTTTGCCATCCTGATTTAGTTGTACCTTCTAGTTCTCTTTAAGCACTAGGTCACCAACTTGAAAGTTCATGTCCTTGATCTTTTTGTCTTAGCTTCATTTGAGTCGATTCTGATAAACCTAAAGATAGTTTAATGCGTTCAAACATCTTTCATCTAGGAGCTCCAATTCATTTAGCTTGGATACCTGGTATTCTTCATTGCTGACCATGCCTTTTAATGAGATTTGCAATGAGGGGATTTTGACCTCGATAGGTAAGAAAACATCTGATCTGTAGACCAAGGAAAATTGTGTGGCACCTGTAGGTGTTCAGATGCTGGTATGATAAGCCCATAGGGTTGGGTTTAGCTACAAATTCCAATCACGGCCGGCTTCATTAATGGTCTTTTTTAGTATTTTCAGTATGGTTTTATTAGATGCTTTAGCTTGACTATTTCCTTGGGGGTAATAGGGCATGGAAAATCTATGTTGGATAGAAAATTGGGAGAAAATTTCTTGGACGTCTTCATTTTTGAATGGGGTTCCATTGTTCATTATGATCCTTTGGGGAATTCCATACCTACAAATTAAATAATTCAAAATGAATTTTGATATCTATTTTCTAGTGATGTATGTCAATGGAATTGCCTCTACCCATTTAGTGAAATACTTTGTTTCTGTGATAATAAACTTGTGCCTGTTAGATGAAGCTGGAGAAATCTTACCTACTAGGTCTAATCCCCATTGCAAGAAAGGTCATGGTGTTGTGATGGGTCTCAACACCTGTGCTGGTGCATGAACAAGGTGACTATGTTGCTAGAATTGATGACACTTTCTAAAATACTAAATGCATTCTTGTTTCATGGAGGGCCAATAATACCCCGTTCTGAGTAGTTTTTGGACTAGGTTAGGTCTGCTAGAGTGGGACCCGCAAACACCTTCGTGTACCTCTTATAAGGTTATTTATGCTTCTTCTATATCAAGATGCCAGAGTAACATACCATCTAGACTATGACAGTATAGGGTATCTCCTAGGATTGTAAAGAAGGAAGTTCTACGAGTGAAAGTTTTCTTTTGAGTGGTCATTAGGTCAAGTGGTATGATATCGTGTTGGATGTAGTTGAATGTATCTTGGTGCCATGGGGAGTTAGCACCAACAACAACACATACCAGTTCTGATTTCAGGATGTCAAATGTAGGTACGAGTAGTTGTTCCACAAGGAACTCATACTTGGAACATTTTGTGGAATATCAAGAAGTGAGTCTATTGTTGCCATTGTGTTAGCAACTCTGTTGTTGATCTAAGGAACTTTTCCAAAGGCTATTGTGACAAAATATTCCTTGAAGCTACCCACCATCCTTTTATATGGCATCAACTTGTTGTCTTTTGTCTAGTATTGATTGTTCACCTGTTTGATCACTAGTTGAGAGTCTCCAAAGATATGTAGCTCTTTATTCTCCATTCAATAGCCATTTTGAGCCTAATTATTAAAGCTTCATACTCTGAGATATTGTTCATGCATGGGAAAGTAATCATGTATGCCTTGGGTATACTATTTCCTTGTGGTGTGAGAAATAGAATACCTGCTCCAGAGCCATGTTGAGTGTGGGACCCATCAAAGTATAGAGTCCAATGGCTTGTTTGTTATGTCATTAGGATACTTTCATCTAGAAAGTCCACTGTGAGAGGCTTGTGATCATCTATGTTTGCTTCAACCAATTGGTCTGCTATGATCTATCCCTTGATGGCTCTTCTATCCATATTCTATATCAAATTCACTCAAAATCATCACCCATTTGGCAACTCGGCCTGTTAGGGCTGCCTTTGCTAGTAGGTACTTTAGTGGGTCTACTTTTGAAATCAACCTCACCGTCTTGTTTAAGATGTAGTGTCCCATATTTTGTGTCACAAATATGATTGAGAGACACGCTTTTTCTATGGGTGAGTAGTTCAACTCGTAGCTCATCAGTGTTCAGTTGATGTAGTAGATCACTCTTTTTTTGTTATCATCATCTAGTTGGGCTAGGAGAGATCCCAATGATGCTTGTGTGGTAGATACAGAGTACCATTTCCTTGTCTGGAATAGGAAACATGAGTACAAGATGAGTAAGTAGGTACTCCTTGACTTGTTGGAACACTTCGTCACATCTCCCATTCCACTTGAAGGTGATGTCCTTGTGTAGGAGATGAGTGAAAGGGTGACATTTGTCTACTAGTTGTGCGATAAATTTCCCGATGGATTGCAACTTCCCTTGTAAACTCAGTTGTTTTAATGTCTTTGGTGGAGGCATCTCTAGTATAGATTTTACTTTTATAGGACCCACTTCAATCCCCCTCCTTGACACTATGTACCCTAACAACTTTCCTGATGCTACTTCGAACATGCACTTCTTAGGGTTGAGTCTCAAATTATATTGTTCAAGTCGATCAAACACCTTTGCAAGATTGGTTAAGTGATCTTCTCTTTTGACTGAATTTACTAGAATGTCATCCACATAGCCTTCCATGATTGTGTGTAGCATATCATGGAAGATGGTCATCATTTCCCTTTGATATGTTGCTCCTGCATTCTTCAGACCAAATGGCATTACATTCCAACAAAAATTCCCCAAAGCACAAGTAAATGTTGTTTTGTTTTGATCGTTTGGAGATATTTTTATTTGGTTATATCTGGAGAAACCATCCATTAAGGATAGCATCTCATGCCTTGCTATTAGATCCATGATCATGTCAATACTTGGAAAGGGGAAGTCATCCTTTGGGCATGCTTTGTTTAGGTCTTTGAAGTCTGTGCAGATCCTTATACCCCAAGTTGGCTTTGACACTAGTACTAGATTTGATATCCATTCCAGATATTCGATGGGTCTAATGAAACCCACATCTATTAACTTCTTTAGCTCTACCTTTACCAATAATGCTATTTGAGGATGCAATTTTTCTAGTTTTTGCTTGATAGGCTTTGCTCCAGGGGAGATGTCCAAATGACGTACCACTAGTGTTGGATCTAAGTCTAGGCATATCTGCATAAGTCCACACAAAGTTTACTTTCCTATCCTTGATGAATTTTGTGAGGTTTTCTTTCCCTTCAAGATCAACTGATGTCTCATGGTATGTTATCTTTGGGTCTTTTGTTGTGCCAACATTTATGGACTCTACTTCTTCTACCAGGAGCATTGATTTTTCTTGATATTCTGATGTGGGGAGATCGAACCCTCCATCCTAGGGTGCCTCAAGGAGGTTTTTGCTGTCAAATGCGTCCTTTATTTTCTTCTTTTCAAGATCCAATAGAGCCACATTATGGTCTTCTCTAGGGGATCATATTTTTATTTTTATGTTTTTTCTTTCATTTTTGTGACTAGAAGATTCAATCTCTCCACCGAAGTATGCATCATGTTCAAGTTCCATGAAAAACCCTACTTTGTGATCTCCTGTTGGTATGTCTATTTGAAGTCCCATGAACTCTGTGATTGCCTCATCATTCTGGAATTGATCTAGAATAGGTGTATGTTGTTGTTGGTCCCAATCTATCAATTGTGGGTAGCAGAGTGGTAGGCTATCATCATTACCCGCAAAAATTATGAAGGTTTCCAAAATGGTTAGTATGGTTGTGGTATCTTTTTTCCCATTAGGTGTCTAGGTCATCATTACTAGAAGTGGGGGAGCCATATCCAGTGATAAAGGAAGGGGAATCCCATTTGTATTCATTAGAGTTCGTTCTGGAATACTAATAGATATTAGGAATGGTTTTGATAAACTGGAGAGGGAACCTATCAATGCTAAATTTTTTGAATAAGTCTTTGATGGGTACATCATTTCCCATGATATGGTAGATATCTAATGCCTTAACGCTAGTAGAAGTTTCTTGTTTCTTAAAAGAGGTTCGTCCTATTTTTGGAGCAACCACATCTTTTGGATTATAATCTAGTCTCATATTTTTCTTTCTCTGTTCCACTATGATAGGATCCCACCGGCCTTGTTTGTGTAACCCAAGGCCACCTATTCATTGATATCCCATTTGTTTAGCTAATTGATAACCTCTACTGTTAGGATGAATTATAATGGGTTGTGGCTTTTCTGGTTCTTTTTGGTCCTCTTTGTAAATCATGGATGAGAAGTCCTCTTTGAATATTTCTTCATCCTTCATATCTACCCACTTGGTGAAAATCGTGGTTTTATACTTGATCTCTTTCGGACCTCCATAGACTTTGGGTGTTGGTGGAAGCATGCCAATGCAGAATGCTTGGTTGAAGTGGTAATTTCCATTACCCATGTCCAATACTTGAACCTTGGTTTCTATTTTTGGTTTCTTACTTGATGTGGTCTTGATTGAGGTCGATGGTAGCATGGAAGGGTCAACATATGAGAATGAATGGAAGGATATATCATTGCTAGGTATTTGTTGGATTTTATTATACTTCTCCTCCAACTTTGTACAAAAATGAAAGGGTTCAGGATCGACATATAATGTTACCTATTTTCCTTAGTGGGGAAACTTTAGGCATTGGTGAAAGGTCAATGGTACTACTTGTAATGCATGGATCCAAGGTCGTCCTAGGAGGAGGTTATATGGAAACTCAAGGCCAAGTACTTGATATGTTATTTTTGTGATGCCCGGTCCTATCTACATTAGTAGCCTAACTATCCCTTCTGAATTCCTTTCAAGGACATCATAGGCCCTTATGGTAATGCTCTTTCCTTTGTCTATCACATCACCAGAATACCCCAACTTTTGATGAATTTTAAGGTACAAACGTTTATACCTACACCATTATCTATCAAAACTCGCTTGACCATGTATTTGTGAACACCAACCTCTATGTAGAGAGCTTGGTTGTAGAATGTTCTTTGTGGAAGATCTTTCTCGGAAAAGAGTAAATGATTGTTGGCCATTATTTTTCCAACCATGGCTTGGAATTGACTAGGATTGAGGTTGTTAGGGACTGATGCTTCCAATGATTTTTCCAATATCTCCCTATGTACAGGTGATAGTTTTAGCAGTTCTAGGATTGAGATTAAGGCCAAGGTATTTTTCAGTTGTTCCACAATGTTGTAGTCATTTGTTGACTTAGCCATGGGTTTAGGAGGGGATCCCTGTATTGTAACTCTCCCTCAATGGGTAGTTACATTACAGTTGTTGTCTCCACCTCGTATAGTCACTACATTTTACCTATTGTCATCAACTTGTGAGAGGGTTCCTAAAATAGTGTCACCATACATGTTGTTAGCATTGTGGTAATCTTGGTCCTTTCCTTTGTCATTCATTTTAGCGTGGTTTTGGATTGGATTTGTGTATATTTGAAGGTCCTTGTTTTCAGAGTGATTTTCGACATCCACTTCTCCTTTATCTATCAAGTCTTGGATGAGGTGCTTGAGTCTCATGCAATTGTTTGTTGTGTGTGGAATTCTTGTGAAATTCGCACAAGTCCTCATTGTACCGTGGTGTTTTTAAGCTAGGCTCCCCATAGTTTGGGTGATCATTAAGTTTGATGAGGTTTTGTTTTACTAGCTTACGCATGACTGTCTCAAGTGACTCACCTAGTACTATGAACTACCTCCTTGGTTGATCGTATTGCCTTTGTTTCCCTGCTTGATTCATTTGTTGGTTGATTGTTTGATTGTTCTTGGGGTAGGTAATTTGGTTATTTTGTGTACCATTTGGAAAATAGCTTGTTTCTGCAACTTTTAGTTTGTTTTGAGACGTGTTTTGTGTGTTCCATAGTGCTCTAGCGTCAACTACTCCATCGTTTGTAATGTTTTTGTTTTTTCCCCAGATCTTAGGTTTATCATTTGAACTAAAGGGACTATCTTTCAAGCTATTCAGCTTAAGGACTCCTCTTGCTATGAGGGATCTCTCAATATGTAATCCCTTTTCAATGGTTTCTTCGAAGTTTGCGAGACATAACATAGTGAGTCAATTGGTAGTTGATCTCGGGTAGAACATTCGAGACGAATATATCTACCAATTCCTTGTCGAGAATGGGCCATTTGCATCAACTAGCTTTGTGCCTCCATCTCTATAGGTAGGAGGTAAAGGAATCTCCTTGATTTTTTTAAATTTTGGATAAATCTATGATGGTGACATCTTGCTCTATGTTAAATGAGAAGTGGCTTATGAATTTGCTAGATAGTTTGTCGAAGGTTTTAATTCCTAGTGATAGATGGGAAAACCACTCCATAGCATGCCCTGTAAGGCTATGTGAGAAGAGCCTCACGAAGTAAGATTCATTGTTTTTTACTTCCATAAATGATACTGAAAAATCTCGTACATGATCTACTGGATCTCCTCTTCCTTTGTACTTATCAAACTTGGGTATTTTAAAGTTTTTTGGAAAGGGTAGCATAGTGATAGAACGATCAAATGGGAATGGACATATTTCCAGAAGGGTATAGGTCTTATTTATTTTCCCTACCTGCATGTCTAATATTCTCTAATTCATCGCCTCTAGTTGTAGTTCCATCTTAGTCTTTGTTACATTTGTTTTCAAATATTGCGTGTAATAGGCTTGTTGTCCCACACAATTTGTTTGGTCATAAGTTGGATAGAACATGGGTATTGAACCTTGGTAGCCATTTTGAACATAGGGTGAGTTAGGTCCTTGCTGAGTGTAAGGAGGGTTAGCTCCTTGTTGTTGGGATGAATTATACTGAAGGTTACCTTGTTGATGCGTTAGTGGGACACCTTGTTGGTAGGAGGAATTGGGAAGGGTACCATGTGGCACACCTTGTTGTTGGGACGCAATGTTTCGAAGGTTCCCTTATTGATGTGTTAACATGACACCTTGTTGATAGGAAAAATTAGGAAGGGTACCATGTGGCACACCTTGTTGTTGGGGTGAACTATACTAAAGGTTTCCCTAATGGTGTGTTGGCGGGTTACCTGGTTGCTAGGACAAGCTATATTGAAGGTTTCCTTGATGGTGCATTGGCGGGTTACCTTGTTGAGGGGATGAAC
This sequence comes from Sequoia sempervirens, assembly GCA_007258455.2. Taxonomy (NCBI): domain Eukaryota; kingdom Viridiplantae; phylum Streptophyta; class Pinopsida; order Cupressales; family Cupressaceae; genus Sequoia; species Sequoia sempervirens. The sequence goes on along the minus strand of VDFB02000008.1, from coordinate 22,464,397 downwards.
TAGGAAGGGTACCATGTGGCACACCTTGTTGTTGGGGAAAACTATATTGAAGGATTCCCTGATGGTGCATTGGCGGGTTACCATGCTAATGGGACAAATTGGGAAGGGTACCCTATGACACACCTTGTTGTTGGGGCGAACTATACTAAAGGTTTACTTGATGGTGCATTGATGGGTTACCTTGTTGATGGGATGAACTTAGAAGGGTACCCTATGGCACACCTTGTTGTTGGTACTAATATAGAAAGGGGCCCTGTGGCCCACCTTGTTGATGGTAATGCTGATTATGAAGGGGATCCTATGGTCCACCTTGTTGTTGGTACTGCATGTTTTGCGAAGGGTCGACATACAAAGTGTTTTGAGGTACATATTGTCCTAGTGAAATATTGTTACTTTGTGGTACATATTGGGATGGACCTCCTTGATACTATTGGGCCACTGTCGCTTGTTCGATTTAAGTTGGTTTTCTATACAACAGGTTTTCCATTGGTTGACCATTGTTTTGTGAGAATATAGGTGACATGTTTGGAATTTTTGTGGGTTCAGATATCTATCTCACAACCAAGTTATCCCCTATGGGAATAAGGTTAGGATCTTTGAGAGCCTCCACGTTAAAGTCTATTGGAAATTTAGCACCACTCTATTCTAACTTGAAGAAGTAAGAATTTGGGTCCTTTTTCAACAATTTGTCCATCAATCTGAGCACCTTAGAGTTGTTGGAATGTTGAAATAGTTCTTCCTCATTTATTTCCTCCTCAGTATCTACTTCTTCTATGACTACTCTATTTGGGTCCTTGTTTGATTGTTCCATCACCTCTTGTCATTTGTGGTTTATCTCTTCCTCACTAAATGTGTCTTTGTATGTGGGTCTCTTTTGAGGTGTTTCAAGGTCACTTGGTTTATAGCCCCACTGGCCTCCTTCGTCATTCACAATGTTTGTTGGTGGTATGTTGGTGTTGCTTTTGTTTTCTTCCATGTTCTTTCTATGTTGTGATCTCGTAGTTGTCATAAACAACTTCCAAGCCTTTGTGAACATTTTCATGACTCCTAACTATGGAAAAAGAATGCGTTCATTTTTTTTTAGATTTTCTAATTTTAAGGAAAATGAAATTGCTTTTATTTTTTTTGGGATTTTCTATTGAGTATCTAAAGGTGGTTGGCCCATCGAAAAGAATAAATAGAAATCTCTTAGTCAATTCTCACGAGTGCAATAAGTTCTCAAGATGTGCCCTTTGGAAAACTTTAGACTATGACGGATTTTTGAAAGTTGAAATATGCATTTTTGTTTAAGGATTTTTTATCTTACAGGAGATCATGAAAAGTGGTGCCTATTGCAATGCGAGAGGTGGAAATACAAGACAAAATTGGATATACCAGTCTAGTTCGCTCCTTGAAGAGCGAGTGTAACGATTTCTTACCAAAGTGTGTTGTGGTAAATCTTTAAGGTGCATCTCTTGATATACCTTGAGCTATGGTTCCTCTTTAAAAGGTAGAATATGGACTTTCATTTAAGGATTTTTCTCTTGCCAGAGATCATGAAAGATGGGTACCTATTTCCATGTAGGAGGTGGTAACATGGGTCTTCCAACTGCTACGTATGCTTTCTCTTCCTCTTTATCTAGTATGTTTGTTGTGTTTCTCCATTGGTTTGGTGTTTCATTATTCTCAAATATGAAGGTCCTTAAACTACTAATGATATGTTTGTTCACCTTCAATGTGTGTGAGACTTGGTTGTAGGATTGGTGCTATAAGGTTCAGTTGTTGAACCAGAGCAACTGGTCGCCAAATGGTCATACAACGAAACTGTGGATGTTTTGATATGGTTGTTATGAAGCTCAAGACCTTATAATTTGAGTGTTGTTTTGAGGTGACACTATTCTTGGAACTCAAAATACTGAAAGGCTTGAATTGATATCTCACTTATTCTTCTAGAGGATATGTTGCATAAAATCTTACTTGACCTAGCCTTGAGGCTCAAGTAACTATTGATATCTTAGAAGTGTGGGCGAGGGAATAATCCAGGTTTGTTTTGATTCTGATTTCCAAAAGTAGGATGGAATGAATGAGAGGGGATGAAGGACTATATCACCTATCTGGGTTTCCTATTGTTTTGTTTCAACAAGGATCATCCTGTAAGAAGCTTCATATCGTCTTTCTAATTTTTAGCAGGATATAGTAGAAGTGATTGGTTTCAAGTAGAAGTGACAAACTGTGAGCAAGAGTAGCTAGTTTTATCAACTGCGGCCTGAAATTTATCAAGTGTGCTAGATTTTGAGAAGCAAGTGCAAGCATAAATGTCAAGTGCATCCTCTATATGTATTTTTCCAATGTGGTGAATTACTCAATCAAAAGCGGGCTATTTTTGGCAAGTGTGAGAAAATTTTTGGTAAGTGCACTAGAAATTTTTTGGTAAGTGCGACATTAAAATGTCAAGTGCACCAGTTTCTAGAAAATGCACTAGTTTTTAAATGCAATAGTTTTTCATCAATGGATTTTATGGGACAAAGAGAAAAAGTGAGCTTTTTTTGGCAAGTACGACCAAGTTTTGGTCAAAAGCACTAGAAACAGTAGCAAAAGTGGCCTTTGTTCAATTTTGTCCTCCATTTTTAGTATTTGGCAGTAGCGTTGATGTTTTTCTTGCAGTTTTTGGATTTCTTTGATTTGTTTCCAGATGTGGCAAGTGATATAACAATTTTTGGATTGACTCCAAAAAGCATGTACTTGTGTCACCTGTATGTCTATGGCTTTAAGTTGTGAAATCACAATACCCAAGCCATAGTTTCCAACATTTACTTTGAGCCAATATAGCTTGAAATTAAAGCCTGAATATTCAGAAACCTTTAAGGAGATCCTTAAGGAGTGCAAATATAGGACTTCTTTTAAAAGCATACACTAATTCAAAGGGTTTGTGATTCAACCATCATGTTTTGATATGCTCATTTGAAATTCAAGCACAGTGTTTGATGTTTGAACAAACTTGGCAATTTTTTTGGGAAAGCAAAAGTACACCCTAGGAACTTCTTCCTAGGTGGGCTTACCTCATTCCCCAAAGGGATGATTTTACATGCAATGAATGGAGAGGCTTTGTACGCTCAACCATAAGTCAGACTTGGTAAGTAACTTCTCGAAAGTAAATTTTGATGCACCACTTCAGAGTATGATTTGGATAAAAGAGATAGCTTCTACAAACATTTGGCTCTTAGTAATGTTTTGGGATTATTAATTTCAGATTTCTATACATGTGGTGATTCACTCAATTAAGAGGCCTCCTAGCCCTTTCGGGCTTTAACGTATCATACAGATACTAGGTGAGACATTTATCGGTATAAAACAACATCACCTGGTGGGTGAGAACTTTCATCCCACCCACAATAATTTTTATAGCGGTCCAAAATGAGAGTACATTTTGGGTCGCCTTTGAGTTCTCCAATACAGGATGTGTCTCAAAAGGTAGGCCCTCTAAAAGGTATGCTTTGAAAAGAAAGTGCAAAACTCAAGATAATTTTCATCACCAAAGATCGCCAAAAAGACGCGAGGGGAGAGGATTGTCACCTAGTTCACCAAACACGGAAAACACCATATGAAATTCATCATAGTATTCTTTTTAAGCGCCTTGAGTGGTGATATCCACAAAAAAATGAATTTAAAGTGTGTACAAGATTGCAGTTGTTCTTTTTTTAAAATCACTCAATGGAAGTGTTCTGGATATCAGTCAATACTATAGCAAAGGTGCAAAACAAAAGAATGATTTGTTCATTTTTAAGCCCAAAATTTGAGTGTTCCTACATTATGGTCTTACTTGGTCAGAAAAAATGAATTCGAGTGTGCATCAACAAAAGGAAATCATTATGGTCAACAAAAAGAAAATCAAACATTCCAAGTGTTTAATTTGAAATCTTAAAAACCTTTTTAGAGCACCAATTTAATTGTTTGTTTGTGTTGTTATTTTTATGCCCCAAGCGGAAATTCTCTAACTATGAAAGCTTGGAAAGAGTTCATTTTAGAGCACTTAAATTGAATTATGTTGTTTGTAGGGTTCTTTTTAAGCACCAAATGAAAATTATCCTAACTTAAGAAAACCTTGAAAATGATTCATTTTAGAGCACTTAAATAAAAAATGTGTTGTTTGTAGGGATCTTTTTAAGCACCAAATGAAAATTCTCCTAACTTAAAAAGCATTGAAAATGATTCATTTTAAAGCACTTAAATCAAAATGTGTTGTTTGTATGGTTCTTTTTAAGCACCAAAATGAAGGATTTTTAACTTAAAAAGCATTGAAAATTTGAAACTCTTTGACCGTTCGTCTTCCCTGTAGAAAAGTGTTAATGTTTTTAAATGACTGTCAATCTTGCACACACACACACATTAGTACCTGTCACACATTCCAAATAGGCACCTGTTAGAATTAAAAATCAAAATTCAACTTGTAGATCTCAAAAACAAGTTTAATAGGGAAAAAGCGTAGAAAAAATAGCAAAGGTGCCCTCTATCAGAGAGCAAAGATGCTAAAAAAAAATCAAGAGCACCCTCTATTAGAAGAAAAAAGCGCTGAAAAAAGTCAATAGCGCTAAAATCAAGGTCAAGTGTGCTGGAAAAAGAGTCAAGTGCGCCAATTCCATGAAATCAATTGCAACAATTTTCTAGAACCTGTGCGTGAATATTTTTCTAGAACGCTTCTGGGACCTGAAACTTCAAAATTTGCTCACAAAATCGTTAGTGTTGGGGACGTGGGTCCCACCAGGCATGCCAAAATGTGTGAGGGGGAAAATCATGGAGCATAAACAAGATGAATGTAATGAAATAGAAGCTAATCTAAATAAAAAACACTAATCTATATCTATTCCTTCACTCATGAAATGAATTTCTAAGATTGAAAATACACAATGAAATCCTACAATTATCAAAATAAATTCAAAACAAAAGGAAAGGTTACCATCCCATGTCAGAGTGTGTTTGCAAGATGTTGGGTTGTTCATATCACTGTGAAGCCTCCATTGTTGCATGCGAGAAGCTTTGATGTGATGTGTGTGTTGATTGAGGAAATGTGTTGAAGCATTGTTAATGTTGGTTATGATCTCAACAGTACTTTGTTGTGTTGTGCAAGATAGGTTGATTCTTTGATCCTTTTTTGTGAGGAAAGAGGTTTTTTATATAGAATTTGTGATTTGAAATGGACAATCAGGATCGCGTAGTAGAATATCTTGATCGACGGTAGAAAGATAGTGATTTAGCGTCGTAATTAAATAATTGGTGTTATTTAACTAATTAGGAGAAATAAAGTTAGATTAGGACTTTATTAAATAAATGATATTTATTTAATTGGTCAAAATTGATGAAAATTTGAATGAATTAAATAATGTCGTATTATTCAATTAATAGCAGATATAGGGTTTTAGGACTTTATTAAATAAATGGAATTGATTTAATTAGTCAAAAATGATTAAAAAGTGAATTAATTAAACAATGTTGTATTATTCAATTAATAGAGGAAATTAGGGTTTTTGATGCAATTGATGTGAAATGCAATGATATTTAATGATAATGATGTTGATGATGTGAAAATGTCATTTAGTATGTGTGATAAGTGTTAGGTCAATATTTTACATGTCTACAAAAATCTAGATGACAAATAAGTCTTCTAGAAAGATTCCTAGGACCTAAGTGGACTTAACATGTAAATAGGAGAAGATTATTATGCAAATGATGCAAATATGCAAGGATGGGTCACGGATACGAGGCCATGTTAGGTACCCACGTATAAATGCAATCTATCACAAATGGAGAAAATGAGAAAACCCACTTGGGAAAAACCCCCTCTCCAAAAGAGAGAAAAGATACAAGCAAGGATGATGTATGGATGACTCAATGATACCCCCAAGGACTACGTCCATCATGAATATACAATTGATGACCCCCCCTATAAGAGGGAAAGAGAGAGACTATGTAGCCCCCCCATAATGTATAATCTCCGACAAAAATGGTAAAGGCCTAAAGAAAAAACATGATCCAATGTCAACAAACAACTTGTCTCCCTTTAGGAAGAAACAAAACCAAGTACAAATACAAGAATGCTTCCCATTCCGGATAGAAATTGAAAGGAAGAAGCATAAATATGTATGAAGTTGTCTTTGAAATCTTCTCATGTGTCTCCTTGTCCATGGTAAATGATGATGTCACAATCAAATCAAGTACATGCCCAATCAAAGAAGAAAGTGACAAACCAAGACTATGTAGAAATTGATGTTGAACAATCTTCAAAGATAAATATAGATTAACAATAGTAGTGCAATGACTGTCATCAAAGAGGAGAGGTAACCCCTCAAATGTGTCTTCTAAATCTGAAAGACAATGATTTATCTAATGCAAAGAATCACTAGAAGCTTTCAAATAAGAAAATATGAACAAACAATGAAACAACAAAAGATGGATGGTCCTTCTGAACAGGAACGATGGAAGTCTCTATCAATGACTTTCCACAAGGAATCACTAAAGATGAAGGTACAACAACTATCTCTAAAGGATAAGGATCATCTAAAGAAACCTTTCCCTCATCTTTTGAAGATTCAAATTAGTCCAAATAATCAATCTCTTTAGTAGTATCATAGTCATAGGGTATCATGTCTAAAAAATGAAGAGGCACAAGATAGGAAAAAATAGGATCGTCTAAGAATGGTTGAGTATCAGGATCTCCATATATCTCCCAAGTTTTAGTCCAAAGAGAATGGGGACACTCATAATGAACAATAGCATTCAAAATGCCATTATCAACATCCATAGTAGTAACTCCTAAGATATTATCCCTTTTTTAATTCCAAGCAAATTTCTTACTATCAGTACCTGGAGGGGGAACAAGACCATACAAATTTGGTAGCATGCAAAGCCAATGGAGATGTTTTATGATTTCATCTCTCCATTTTTATAGTTTCTTCTTTTCAGGATGATCAGATAAGGATGAAATGAAAACCCCATAATGAACAATGAGAAATCTCCAAAGTTATAGACAAAAACCTTTAATAATAATTAGAAACCCCCAAACATGATGAATATTGCAAATGAAGCCTTCCCAAAAAGACAAAACCTCTCTAAGAGTCAAGATGTCCAAGTAATTAACCAAAATGCAAAATATGCAAATTATAAATAAAATATACCTAGGGATGAATTTGGGAAAAGTGCATGTGCATAATGATAGAGCTCTTGAATACCTTTTATTTACCACTAGAGTCATGAAAATCGAATAACCTAGTGAAAATTTATGAGCTCAAAGGTACAAATGGGAAAAATTGCTTCAATCTTCAATAAAGTGTACCTACAAAAAGTTTGACAAAATGACTTGCACCACTATGAAGTACATGTAACCATATTTTTGTTGATATCTTTTCAAAAAGTTATGCTCCATAGAAAAAAGTCCAATTTCATAACTAGGGGGAAAAATCTTAGCCCCTAGTAGGCTAGTTGTTGATCACCATGTGACCGTCTGCTGAAGGTTTTAGCACTACAAGTTTTTTAAAAAAATTGTCGCTCAAGCGGCGGTGGTGGGGAGCGGTGACAGGTCCTCCTGCACCACCAACTAGGGCCTAAGTGCCTAGCGTAGATGATATGGCATTGGGGAAAGACAAGGGATAACAAATTAAACTGCCAAAAAATAAAATAATATTAAAATTAAAAGTTTATGTCAACTACATATCGCACGTACCAAACTGTACCTACAATTTGACAACTACGTAGACCAAGTACCCTGTTGACCGAAGGATGATGCAAGCAAAAATATGCAAAATATGTCGATGTCAGTGAATATTCCCTATGATTGTAGACCTTTCGTTGACACCTACAACTGTGTATGGACTGTATAGATTGTACATATTTGTATTGTACGAAATTATTCCTATGGTACATAAAAAATCCTCTAAGGGTCCAAGGAAAAAGTCTCTAATTTAGATGATTTGATAGGAAATATTAAGGTTTTTGGACCTCCCAAATGTAATGGCAAGGTTTGATTTGGGCCAAAGTGCTCCAAAAAATTAGCTACCTCTTGGATCTAGCAACCACCTCTCAACTTCAAACCCTTGTAGATCCACTAAAATATGTTAAATTTTTTATGAAATGAAATCCAAACTTGACTTTCTCTAACATGATAGACTCAATGGTGAGCTCAGATTACCTCCAACACATGCCAAAATTAAGTTGAAATAGAAACCCAGAAAGAGGAAACCCTAAATCTAGTTTTTTTAAAGTTTTTATGATTCTCTAGCTCACCATATGGTGCAAGGGAAGAGAATACTCAACCTTACTAAAATCCACCAAGATCTCTCACTATAAATAGCTCTACCCTCAAATATAAGAAGGAATTTGCATGTCCATGGATTTGATACCATGTAAGAGCTGAAGATTAGCTTGACACCCAAGACCACCCACAAAAATAATGAAAACCTTCCACTATAGAGTATGTAAGAAATGAAATTGCTTGATAGTAAGATCTATCAAATATGATGGTGAGGTATATTACAAAGTGTATAATGACCTTGCTTATATAAACAAGGTGAGAGATAAGATTAGACAAGATTATGACATGTGTCTCAATCCTATAACATGTGACAACTAACTCAACTTATTATTGAATGACCTAGAAAAAAGTATTAAATTCCAAAAAGATAAGATCTAGATGACAACTAAGACTTCTATAAATATTCCTAGGACATAAGTGAACTTAACATGTAAATAGGACCTACTAATGAACTAGTTAAGTAAAATACCTATTTACACCAACACAAAAACCTAACATGGATTTTCTTGATTATGCTTATATACAAGATCTCTAATTGATTTATCTTACATATACATGATAGTGTTTCATTGATTATTTTACTTCAAATAAGATTATTTACACATGTTTTACACTAGTAAAATATGATAACTCATGTTTATCCTATGTTATCACTATTTAGAAAACATTTATATGTATCTCCATAGTGCATGACCTACAATGTTGCTCTCATGATTCACATATTTTATCCTCTAGCGGTTATTACTTTGAGCTTGTCATGAATACTCCTATAGATACTAATGACACATCTCTATATGTACATCCTCAAGATTAAAAATTTTCCTTATTACCTTTATATACCTAATGAGGAACTCCAAGATGCTTTCCTAATTGATTAGGATTCTTTGTATCCCCTCTAACATGATGTTGATATGCATAATGATGATTAAATTTCTCATGCAACTCATGATAACTCCATGCATGTTGTTGATGTTTCATTCTCTCATGCTAGATCAATTCATATTGTAATTAATAAAATTATTATTAGAGAGCCTATGATAGATGTGTTTAGTGTTCATGAGCATTTACATCATGATATTTTCCTATAAAATGCATTTAGAAGTACTTTAATTCACAAAATCATTACAATGGTTTAATTTATTTCATGTTTATCATACTTCATTTCATTCCTTGTCATCTAATTTCATTGGTTACTTATTATTTTCCCTAGAGTGTGTTTTCATAGTGACTCCAATATTTCAACCTATATCGATCATGCCTTGATAGATGTTATAAATCCATATATTCTCTCTAATGATACATCTTTAGATTCCATCTCGATTATTCTACTTCATTTCATTATACCCATTTATCCCAAGTAGTTAGTGGTACATGTGTAATTCTAAAATTATACTTTGATCTATCTTACTACATAATCTTTTGGAATTTCTCATTATGAATCATCTTTTGAGGTTCATATTAATCTATTTAGTACATGTGTGATTATCATTTTGTCCTATATACATCACATCCCCCAAAATTAGCAGTTAGATAAGATGGAAATAAATGAAGGGGAGCTTCATTGGTGATGTATTCCAAACTCCACTTGGAATGTTTGAGGATTTTATTGAAGGCACTAAATATTAATTTGATACATCTTTATCACCAATCATAAAAAAAATTCCTAATGACATTTAGCTTGGACATTTGTACATTGAGGATAACATTCAATACAAACCCATTCATGATCCTTGATGTATTCTCAATGCTTGTACCCATAAGTTCCTCTTTCATCCTCTTTTACTTATTGATATTAGGATGGATCCAAATTTCTCTAACAAACACATCCAAGATACATTACAATCTCTTATCCTAAATTTGAAGAATAGTCACAATTCTCTCTTATATCATGAACTTCAAAATTGACCCATTCATAAAAAGAACTAAAGAAGCCACCAAAATAAAGAACACATTTACTAGTTATAACAATAATGCATATATTTTATTTCATTTTTTTTGTTTTCTTTGAGTTAATTGTTTACATATTCATTGAACTCAATGGATGACACAAATTCATTTTTCATTGCATTTGAACATTTATTTTTGTTTCATGACCTCTTTTATTTTCTTCTTTTTAATCCTTTTATTTTTCTTTATTTACCTTTGCGTTTTTCCTCAACACACTTCATTCAAGTTGTCCAAAAATATAGTTTCTTAGGATTTTTTGTTTGTGGTTGGTCTTTTTATTGAGTCGTAATTGATATTATCCTCCTTTCATTCTCTTCTTTTTATCATTTTTCATTATTTTTCTATATGCCTTTCTTTGGCTATTTTATATTATGTGTTGTTTCTTGTGTCACTGTCACTAATTTATTCTTACATCGTCATTATTCTTTCACACTTATTTATGTCTCTTTTACTCAAGTATAGTACATGTCATTCACACATGTTACCTTTCTTGGATAATCCATTTTGAGTTATTTATTTGTACAATATCATGCAAGTCAAGTGATTACTCATCTGCCTTTAGACATAGGAGCACCCATTTGGTTAGTATGATGCAAACCAAGTTATTCATCTCCATTTAAAGATAAAACAAATCAATTACTATATCTTCAATCATACCATTGCCTTTAAATGATTTCTATTTAAACAGTGTCTTTCCTTCACCCTTACCTAATCATATTTTAGGTGGCATTGCTCTTGTGTTTTCACAATCACATGATACAACACAATTCAATGTCATCTCCATCATGAAAATGTCTTAACATGATATTTTTCTAATTGTACATGTCCTCATTTTGGGAGGAAAATTAGGACCAATCATTACAAAATAAATTATATTTTTACATGCTCTATATTGTAATATCTTTAGATAGTTTTTCCTCCTTTGAGGTATATCTCAAAATGTATCTCACAAAGTTAAAAAAAAATTCTCCTCAGGACCTCATAACCATGAAAAATAATAGAATTCTTAAGGAACATTGTGCCATAATTTTTTAATTATCACATCTTACATGGCAATCATGATAATACCTTCTACAAACACTTGTTATACCATTTTCACACGAATATATTTATATAGAACATTCTAAATGGTGTTCCTACATGATGATACCTTAAAAATATTGTATGGCTCTTTCATAATGATATTTCACATTATATATACTACGGTGTTCTTTCTTGCACATATCTTACACATCTAATATATTGTTTTTGTGTCGTGATCTAGCACATGGCTATTTTTGTTTTCTTACATTATTGGTTTTCTCATATTGGGGAAAATTTTGAGGACAACCATTAGCCTCCATTTACATGATCTTTAATAGATAGAATTATATGTTTTCATGACTCCCTTTTAGACTAATATTTGCATGATTTCATTCAAACTCAATTTTATGCATGTATCTACCATATGATCCAACTTTGTAGCAACTCCATGATTACCTATTACATTGTGATTTCATTTACACTACCCATACCACTTTGTGTTATTTGAATTAATAGTTATAGAAATGTAAAGTTTACAATAATATTTTTTTGTGTATCTAACATGGTTTTGTGGGTAAAAATAATCATGTGTTTAGTTATGGAGGGTATTGATTTACAAGTACATGGAGAATTAGAAGACAAGATACACTTTCATTCATAACTTGTATTCTAGATTTGTATCTTATTCCAATTTCTACATATTACTTCAGATATGCACGATTCATGTAGTTTCACTTGAATTCTAAAGTGGGGAAAATTAAGGAATAAAAGTGCATAATATACTCTATATTTTACACCTTTTAGTATTGTCACAAATTTATTGTGTGTTCTCAATTTGCTTAGTTTAGCACATAAATCAATTGTATCCCTAAACATATTAGACAATCAACCACTCAAGTTCCCAACAGTTTAAACCAATCACCCTTTACATCACTTTCCTTACCCATTACTATACCACTACTATAGCCCTACCCTTTGGACTAGTCTCATCACAAGCTAGTTTAGCCTTCCTAAGATCCATTATCCCTAGTCTTCCAATAGATCTTTCCAAAAATTGACCATTACCCTACTATCTCACATGCCAAATCATCTCATTATAAAATATCCACACTAAAGCATTACATCAATAAAATCTTAGTATTTACAGCAGCATTAACATCATAAGCATTGTATTACTTGCTTAGTGTTTGATTGTACAAAACCAATGAAGGGGGTTGACTTAGTATTAAGGAAGTTGATAAATATTCCATTTGCACATAATAGACTTTGCTATGCTTTCCAACACAACCCCTTGTTCAAAATAAGGGCTATGACAAGTTGTATCAATAAAGGAAAAATGTGTGGTAGATGGATTAGATTAAATGGAATAAAGTATCCTTAGGCTATACCATGATCACAACTTGGTACAATAAGAGTTTCAATTTTTGTTCAAATTCCATCACAAGCTTCATATTACAGATCTAGTTCCAATTTTCTAATTATGAATATCAAATTAACAAAATCTTCACACATTGACAACAAATCAATAAAGGGATAAGCATCTCTAACCTCACTTTGTCATTTAAATATTTCTATATTGATTTATACATAATTGTTATTGTAGACACTTAAAATTGTCTCGAGTCTGCAAGAGCATTTTTTTTATTAATTCTTTGTCTAACCCAATTTTCGTCTAAACCCTAATTTTCATCTAGACTCAATTATGGTCTTTTTCACATTTCAATAATTAAATAATTCTAATTATTCTCATTATTCTCTCTCTCATCATTTCATCGCTTAAATAATAATTATTTAATTATTTAATCTCTAATTTAATTTCATCAAGATTAAATAAATATTATTATTTATTTAATCATCTTAACCTAAGCTTCCACTTTATTTAATTATTCATGACATCAAAAATAAATGAATTTTTATTTATTTTATTTTCAAAAACTTATCACAATTTCCTCTTTACTTAACTCTCTCATTTTCTATTTTCTTGTTCGGTTAACTCTTCCATTTTGTCATTTCCTTTTTCACTTGATTGACCCTTTCTTCCACTTGACAACCTCTTTCTTTCAGGTAACTCTTCCATTTCCTTGAATTTCTCAACTTAACTCTTACATATTTCCATTTCCCACTCCAAATTTCCCTTCCATTCTTCTATTTCAAAAGTGAGCAACTCTTACATTTTCCATTTTCCAAATGAGCAACTTTCCCTTGTAATTTGTCTCATTCAATATCAACCATCCATTCTCTACTCAATCTCGTTCGTCCACTTCGTCACTCTTTGTCTATAAATTCAAGCTTCGATCTCCATTTCTCTCTAACCATCATCTTCAAATATTTTTTGCCATTATCATCATAAGCCTTTTACTTTGTGCACTCCCAAAATCTAAGAGCAACACTTCAAAATGTTTCAAAGCAACGAGGAGAAGGGAAATAGAATTTATTCAAGGATGGCATACCAAGTAAATTTTTTGTTTTGTGTGTTTTATTCAATCCTTTATGCTCATTTATTTTCTATTGCTTGATTGGGAATTTTAAGCTTGTTATTAATAGTTTGGTGGTTACTGTGCAAGTTTCAAGCTCTCAAAACTTGATTTTTCCCATTCATACAATTGGTGAACCTGAAGTGGAGTACATTTTATTTTTGGCTAACCTTCTTGTGTACAGGTTTTTAGTGTTTTCTAACCTGCAGTTTGTTGATAATTTTTTTTTGATATGTAAGATTATTATATTATACTAATTTAAAAAGGAAGCATACACCCGTCTACTAAGCAGGAAATATCAATCTCCTGAACAAACCCCAAAAACTACTAGACTACCATCGACCAACATAAAGAATATGATCATGGCAATATAGATTACAAAATTGGTTGTGCCACAGCCCAAACCCAAAATACCACTGACATAAACTATCCACCACTAGACCATAGAAAATATCTACTAATTAGAAACCTACCAAATTACAAAAACCCATTTAAATTCGCAAAGGACTTGAAGTCCTTAACCCAGTCAAAGCCTCTAACTGCCATTAACCCTAGCATCTTCTTAAGATATTCCATTGCCACTGCAACAATCATACGATGGTGCATGAGAGCCGATCCACTCAGGTCCAAGAAGAAGGGATAAAACTTAACGGCCTCATTGGTCTTTCACAGAAGCTCCAAATCTACTAGTCACGGGATCCTCATGCCTAAAATTTCCGCCTTCAGAACCTCCTCCACACCGCCTACCAAGTCCTTCCTGAAAAACCTCACCAACAACTCCTTCACCTCCATCTTTAGAACTAGATTGTCAAGAAGAGAAGCCAAGAACCACAAATAAATATGCGCATTGTCCCTCTCATACTCCTTACGCTCGAGATGGCTAGTACCCAAAATCATTTTGACCACCGCAATAGTGAGAGGATCAATGTTGAGAAAAATTCACTTCAACCTTTGGTCCATAATCTCATGAAACACGGCATGCCTTAACTTTTCACACAGAGAAATTGGGGTGTCCACTCCAAACGATGACAAGCCCTCCACCGAAACTTCTATGATGAACTTTGAGTGCCCAACCACTGGTGTCCACAAACAATTCCAGAAGCTGAGAAAAGGCTGCCAACTGACTCACCACCATTAACCAAGCATCAAAACCAAGAAAAATCTACTACTCTACACAACCATCACCTCCACACATTAATAGAGCTCGTAATCAGCAAGAAATTTCGTTGTCACATGAACAAGAAATTATTTCTAGGCAAGGCAAGGTGTCCTTGCACCAGTGATTCCATCCTTCAACCCCTGCTTCGTATGCATGACCTTCCTTAGAAAATGTGCTCAAACTATTGACCATCATTACATGTACTCGCCTTGATCGATGTTACCAACCTTACACACCAACGTCCAACTCAAAAAAATTCACCCCTACTAGGATGCCAGTCAACTCGATCCACCAAAATCCCTCTACCAGCTTGGAGGGTTGCCCCCCCAACCACCCACTAGCTTCACACCATATGATTTCCTATCACTTTTTTGTCGGGGCCAACAACACCCATTTTAGATAGAAGATCAACTTCAACATTCCCTCCCCTTAAGATATGATTGATCATAACTTGTTCAAAACCTTCCAACCAACCCAAAGCAACCTCTAACTTCTCACCCAGCTTCCAATTCAAAATGTGCTTTGTCCTCAAGGAATTTATGACTAAAGTGGAATCATCGTCAATTACTACCTTACTCACTTTCAATTCTCTGCATAAATTCAGGCCAAGAAGTAAAGCTTAAAATTTGGCTGCATTGTTTGTCCCCTCTGGAAGCGCTACCGCTAATGACCCCAATATAGCCCCATTACTATCCCTCAAAATGCATTCCACACCAGAAGGACCAGGATTTCCCTTTGAAGCTCCATCAAAATTCAATTTTACCCAACCCAGATAAGGAGGGAACTAGGCCACCTTACCTCGCTCTTCTGTCGTCACCGCATCCCCTAAACCCACAAAAGCAAGAGCCTTAAGACCAAACCAATTCTTCAACATTAGAGAATCCCAGAATGAGAAATTGTGCCCTTTAGATTTCATCTCTTCCAACCTTGCATTGAAACATTCCACTATGCTAGCCTCAATTTTACTTTGCAATCTAGGAATTGACATTTCCTTATCTTGAAAAATCCTCTTGTTCCACTCCTTCCAAACTTCCCATAAGAAAATCAAAGGACTCATCAACCAAAGATCTTTGAGCAAAGATTGCTTCAAAGATGGCCAAGAATTTAACAATGCTAACAACTTGTTGGGGAAGGTTTTTTTCCACTACAATTTTGAGCACAACCACTCCCAAATAGCCCGCGAAAACTAAAAATTTAAAAGTAAATGATCCACCGTTTCCTCTGCACTTTTACACAAAGGGAACCTAGAAGGTCCCTGGAAACCTAAATTTTCAAACCTATCCCCAGTCAACACCCTTCCCTGGGTCGCTAACCAAGTGAATATACCAACCTTGGGGAGGCAAGCTTTATTCCAACATAATTGAGTTGGTATACTTGGCTCCACATCACCTAAAGAAGCAAGGATAACATAACCAACCTTTGCAGAATATTCCCCTTTGGCTAAAGCATTCCACCGAATTATGTCCCTACCCTATCTCCCCCATACACATCTCCCCTTCAGAACCTTCTCAAAGGTTGCTACATCTTGATCTTCCAGACCCAACTATCAAGGAGATTTCCAGCGATAATAACCATCCTTAAGTCCAGAGGGGTCTTCGAAGTAGTCCCTTACCTTATCTTCCCAAGCCTATTTAGTTTTTTCCATAACCCGAGCAAGGGAAGGATCCTCTACTAGAATGGGTAAGCCCTCCCAGGAATCCTCCCAGAATAGAGCCTCCCTACCATCTTTAACCTCCCATGTTAAGTAGTCCAGAATGAGATCTCTTTCACTTTTAATGAAGTTCCAAATGCAAGAACCATTAGGAAGAGATCTAGCCTTCAGAAAACAATTTACTTCATTATCCAAGTATTTGGCTCTCACAATTTTAACCCACTTTAGCTCTGAATGAGAATGAATAGACCAAGCCAATTTAGCCCCAAGGGCCTTATTTTGCAAGAGAAAAATTTTCAGTCCCACGCCATCTTCTTACCTTCTTTCACACACCTTATGCCACTTAATTAATGGAAACTTCTTCTAATCCATACTCCCATTCCAAAAGAAATCCTTCATTGATCTATTTAAGGATTTACTCACACCCGCCGACATTGGCAAGCAAGAAATCATGTATATAGGGAGAGCAGCAATGACAAACTTTAACATTGTCAATCTTCCAGCCCAAGATAGCCAATGACTCTTCCATGAAGAGAGTTTTTCTTTTACCTTTTTCTAACAAAGTATTCCAAGAACCTCCATGTTGAACACCTTTAGCTAGCGGCAGACCCAAATATTTACATGGCAACTGCCCCTTTCTGAAACCAAGACACCTCAAAATATGAGATTCCAACACACTTCTCGTATTGAAGAAGAAAGCTTCTAACTTGACCAAATTTAACTCCTGACCTGAAGCCAAAGTGTACTTTTCCAAAATACCTTTTAACCTTCGAGCTTCTCTAAGTGATGCAACCCCAAACAACACAGTATCATCAACGAATTGTTGATGAGTAATGGAAGGAAGGCTACTTGTAACCTAAAGGCCTTCCACCCAACCATTACATTTTTCCTTATCTATCCATTGACCCAGAGCTTCTGCCATGATTATAAACAAGAAGGGGAAGAGTGGATCTCCCTTCCTTAAACCCCTTGAAGCAGTGAAAAAACCTTCAGGCGAACCATTCACTAAAACCGAGTACCGCGAACTAGCCATCCAACCGAAAAGTCAATCAAGCCATTCTTTTTGAAACCCAAAAGCCTCTAAAACTTTAAATAGAAAACGCCAGTTCACCCTGTCATATGCTTTCTTAATATCCAATTTTAGCAACATTGTTGGTTTCTTTGTCTTCTGAACTGAATGAATTACTTCTTGAGCAATAATTACCCCATCAAAGATCGACCTCCTAGGAACAAACCCTATTTTCTCTTCAAGAAGGTTAAAAAATTGTTTGTTGTTTGCTTTGTATTTTTCATCAATCAGTATTTGTTTTCTATTTTTTGTTAGTAATATTTGTTTTTAACTGTGTGGAAAATGTTGGGAAGAGATATTGGTTTTTGAAACTACTAATTTTTTTTTCTAGTAGCTCATTTGTCAAATTTTTTAGTTTTCAAACTACTAACATAGTTGTTGCAAGATGTTGTTGAAGGATTATTGTGAACTACTAACTGGTTTGGTGCAGGTTTGTTTGTCAACGAATCAAGCTTAAAACGTTGTGTCTTATTTTTTTAGATTAGATAACATATAGATTAATGGGTTAAAAAGAACTTTGTTTTTCATGTTTTGTGTTCTTGCACATCATGTGTTTACTTGAGCTAGTGTGTACGTATCCTCTTCCCTTGTGCACTTGTGTGATCCTGGGTGACGAGAAATACACATTAGTCTCCTTTTTTATTTTTAGTAGGAGGCCTTCCTAGGGATTTCATCACCCCAAGGTTTGACCTCAAGCACATTCCCAATGGGCTATATCAAAAGGGGGAGAACGAAAGTTGTACCCCAAGGAGTGGCCAAAATCATTCGAAGCTAATTTGCAAGACCCTCGGTCTGCCAAAACTTGCTGGTGATGAGAGTGGGAGTGGGCCTCCTAGTTCTTAGGCTATTATAGATGGGCTCTTTGTTCATGACAATCCCCCACTAGACACCTCTTGTTTTTAGTATCCTATCAATCTTCAATCCTAAGATTAGTGTGGTGCAACATGATAGCATCGTCACGTGAAGTTACTCACCACATATTCCCTTGAGTTGAGATAAGAATCTTTGGGTTGGCATTCTAAGCCTCCCAAGGAGAGATGGAATGTGTGCTCATGCCATAGAGCCTATGTCACCAGACATCTAGCTATTTTCTCTTGAAAGAGAAGTGCCTCACACTAATCTTGGTATATTATCACTTTGGTGCAGTGGGCCCACATTGAGTGAATACACCCAATTGAATAACTAGGTTGTGCTTGTCTTATGAGTGTATTTATTTATGATATACCCATGAAGCCATTTTCCTTTAGGCATCAAGGTATACCCTTTTTAGTTGATTCAACAACTACTTTGTCTTCCAAGTGTTTTTGAGTGTATGCTATCTTAAAATTTAAAATATCACACTAATAACACCTCTAAACACTACATTCTTGGGGAGACAATCATAGTCTATATTAAAAAAAGTTAGGGTCCATCCTTCAAATCTAGTTTTTGAACTTAAGTGACTTGCGACCTATCAAATTTACTTAGTTTATCTTTCCACATCCACCTTTTGCATCTCAAATCTTAATTGTATCCCTAGGTTAAATTTTTGGGTTACATTTTCCTCATCTTAGCTTAGTCTTTGGTTGCCCTTGCATCCTTGGGTTAACCTTTGGTTGATTCCTCTTCATTTGGTTAATCCTTGGTTATCTTTGCATCCTTAGGTTAACTTTTGATTTCCCTCCTTGGGTTAATCATAGGTGGATTGCTCTTCCTTGGTTAATCCTTGGTTGTCTTTCAATCATTAGGTTATATTTTGGTCTTCCTCCTTGGGTCAAATCCTTGGTTGGTTTATCGTTCTTTGGTTAACCCTTGGTTGTCTTTGTGTCCTTAGGTGAGTCTTTCATTTCCCTACGTTAAGCTTTGGTTAAGTTTTTCATCCTTTAGGTGGATCATTGGTTGATTTTTCATCCTTGGGTTGACCTTAGGTTGGTCTTTCATTTCCCTAGGTTAATCTTTGGTTAAGTTTTTCATCCTTTAGGTTAATACTTGGTAATTCCTTCCTTGTTAGGTTAATCCTTGCATCCATAAGGTAAAATTGGGTTAGTCTTTTACCCATAGGTAAAACTTCATTCAATCATCCACTTGACCACTCATAAAACATACGCTAATCCAACCATTATCCGTAGACCATAGTTGCCTCTTAGAGGTGCCTTGAATATCATTTAACTCTCATTATCTTGTCTATAGTTTCCCTAAACTCACAAGTCTAGTTTGGGTGTGACTAGTCTCTCATCTTCATCCTTTGAGATTCTAGGATTCTCTTAAGAATACTTAGGTCTATTACCATCATATCCATTCATCATTCATCCACTATTTATTTTTCCCTAGCTAGAATATGATTCAACCTTAGCTACCGTTTGGGTTTGTCTTGATCTCTTGTCTTTTCATCTTTTCACCTACGGTTGGCTTTAAAACTCATAAGTCTAGTTTAAGTTCAACCCTTGTCTATTGTCTTTCTCACTTCCCTCTTTTGAAGATCTAGATATCCTCTTTTGGTTACTTTGGTTAACCATTACCTTAAAGGTTAAAGTCTAAACCCATAATCACCATCGCCTATCCTCACTATCCTTAACCATCCTTAGCCCATAACTATATACAGTCCATCATTTTTCATTTGCATGATCATTTAAAATCAAAAATCAAAAAACATTAGCATCCCTTGCATAATAATTTCATTTCAAAAAAACACAAAAAAAAACTTTCAAAAATCCAAAAAAAAATTATAAAACCAAAAAATTCTTTGATTTATTGTCTTTCCTTGTGCTAGGGTTTTATATTCCAACCATTATTCACCTACTTATCCATCCAAACCATCCCATTTTCAAACCTATTCCCAAACTCATGACCATGTCTTCATTTTACCTCAACCTTCTCCATAGTCAAGCTGAACACCACAAGATTCATGACCGATATGTCAAACCTTCATACCAACAATCCCCAATAATCCAATATCCTTTCTAACAACCTAAAATCCCTATTCATCCATTTATCATCCCTTCATACCAACAACTTACAATCCCTAGTCATCCATCTATAAACCTTTCATACCAACAACCTACAATCCCTAGTCATCCATCTATCAACCCTTCATACCAACAACCCAACCACAACTAGCCACAAGGTTATGCACAACCTACCAACACCTATCCATCATCAGTTCCTTCACAACTGAACAATTCTATTCAAAACAATCCCCAATGTGGCTCCCTTAGACCTAATATTCCTCCATAATGAAAATTTACCCCTCTAGGGGAACCAATAGAATCAATCTTAAAGAATCTTTTGCAATCTAACATTATTCAACTCCTAGAGGCCACATATTATGAGCCCCTAATAAACCATCTTAGTGGAATGATAATGCCTTTTGTAAATTCCACAGGCACAAAGGGAATAGAACTTCTTGCCTTAGACTCAAGATCATCATACAAGACCTTATTAACCAAGGTAGAATCATTGTTGAATCTATGCCATGGGAGAACCAAGAAAATATTATAGCCTCCACCTCCTCTCATAATCCTTTGTCCACTAATCCATTTCCATCCACTTCATCCTAATCCATTCCATCCAATAAAAAAACATCTAGTAATGATCTTCAAGGAATACTAGCAAAGAATTTAACTCAAAATAAGGTTTGGCAATCCCATAACATTGTTAATCTTACACCATCTAACCCTCTTCCACCATCATGCCCTTAATCACCTATCAAACTAACACAAGAGATTCCTATCCAAATATCTAAGCCCACTCAAGAGAATACTATTATTGTCCAAGATAGCATTTGATTGCCTAAACCATTGGATCCATGTCAAGAGGAAATCCCAAAGCATGATGAATAAAATCCAAGACAAATCAAGATCATGAAAATACTATTCCTTGATCATGATCCTATCCTTGATTCTATCCAAGAATCCCTTCTAGATGCTCATGATATCCAAATCCCATCTCTAGTAATGATGTCCAAGATGATCCTATCTTATATTCTACCATCCATGATCATAAACTTGAAGTTGATCCTATCCATACTCCAACTACCTCAATTTCCCAAGATGAGACACTTTCCTCCCTTGGACACATAGATAATCAAATAAATGACATGGATCTATAGAGTAGGGGGATTCATCACCCCCAAGGCTCTAATTCATGGGAGAACCGAAGGGAACGAACTGCCCTAAACTACCTCAGATTGACTAATAGACCGAAAAGAAAAGGACAAACTTAAAAGGAAGGGAAAATAGAACTTTTTTTCCCTTTTGCTAATGACAGGTGTTTTATGGGGGTCGGGTGAGTCGACTGCAAAGGTCTCAGACTACATACTAGATAACTCTATGTCTGAGGATGGCAACGCAAGATCCAAACTTTAGCACGTTGCGTTGGAGTCTCAAGGACACACTAGCATCTTGTATGGACATAGGATTAGGTGACAATCAAAAACTCACTAAGCCTAGTAACAACCCAAGTTTGCTAGTTTCACAGTTTGAAAGGAAAATACAGAGAGGTGAAGTACAAAAAGAAGAATACTATAAAACTACTCTAATAAAAATTTGAAAAATAACAAAGAAGAATGCCAACTCACATACAGTCCAGTTCTCCAACTAGCTCCAAGCGGGTGAACCTACACCTACACTTAGAAACAAGAAAAATGTTTGGATGTGTTTTGAGGTCTGCCTTAGTCATACCCCCATTTTAGTGTTCCCACCTCCACAGACAACCAATATGCAATGATATGGATAAAAGTGATAAAGGAGAGAATAGAAATGACACAATAGAGTGGAGAGCAAAGACAAATTGAATGCTACACTAAAAGATGCTAATGCAAGTAAATGAGAAGACACAATATCACCTCCCATGCACTATAAGTGCTCAAGGCTGATAGAGAAAGGATAAAGATGACACCACCATGACAAGGAGGTAGAGCTTTCCAAAAATACAATGATGATGGTGTTGGAGCAAAAATATTCCATAGGTGTCGAGTGAGAAGATGGTAGCTGAGAGAAAGAGTGATGGAGAAGCAAGAATGTTGCAAGAATAATCAAGAAGTGTTAGAATGAGAGAGATTGAGCTTGAGATTGAAAGAATGAGTTAGAACCTTGTTCAAATGGATGAATGGAGGAAAAATGGTCATTTTTTCGTCAATCAAGAGTCGGGAAGAAACATTGCATTCATAGGCACTCAAGAATCGTAATGTCTCTACAGATTCTAGATGTAGGAATCTTGTCAGGATGGCAGTGCGACATGCAAACGTCTGTGTGGTGTGTGTGCATCCTCAAAAAAAATTCCTCCACTGACACAAAATGACAGGGACATGTGGGAAAATCAGGATGAAGGTGTCGAGTTTTTGCATCATCGAACTTGTAAAGCTTTAGGTAAGGGTAAATTAATGGGAAATTTTCCTAGGTGCAAATTTACGCCATTACAAGATCAAATTAAAGAACATAAAGAAGATGCCACTGATCAAATTAGACAAAAAGATACAAAAGCTACCATGGATCATATTAACATTCCAAATGATCAAGAAGAAACAAGCATTATGGAGGTTAAAGCTTCAATGTCCTATCAACTAGGATCATCCACTTTTATCAAATCAGGCTTTCTTGCAGATGAGAAAATACCAAACATCAACGGTTTCTAGCTACACAATGATGGGTTTTCATCTTTCTTCCAAAATAATAAATACCCCATTTCAAATAGAATATGTCAAAGCATGCAGTATCAAGGAAGAGGATTAGGCCTACTTGAGCAAGACATTCTAGAAGCAGTTCAATTTCATGCAAATATTTGACATCAAGGTCTTGATTATTCTTCTATCAGCAAATCAAATGATGTTAGTTGTACCTCCATGATATTGGGGGTAACTTTATCTAATACAAACATCAAAATGGGGTCCATGAGTAGTTCTTACCATAAGGTTGTCAACCCTCCTTTCATCTACACCATACACTATCATTCACAATTCATTAAGCCTACCGATGGGAACCAACAAAAAGAAAATTCTTACAAATCCAAAGTTCAAAATCAAATGTTAAAGGCCATTGAATGCAAAAATCTAATTTGGAAAATGAAGTTAAAATGGATCCCAAAGAAAAAATGGATCAAGCAAAGAGAAAAATCCAAATCTAATATCTAATAAAAATGTGGACCCACAAGAAAAGAGGTTTCCCACATATAACAAATGTCTGCATCCTTCAAATGGTCTTCACGTAAAGCATATAAAAGTGTTGGTTCCAAACATTCTCCCAATCATAAAACCAAACTCCATCATCCATCATCCCAAGCTTGTAAAATGAAAATTCCTACATCTAAATTGCCAAATACATCTACCATCACTAATCATAATCATACATCTCGCCTGAAGCCTAAAATCATACTTCACAAATCCGCCGCATCTTGGCATCAGCTATTAATCGTAAGGACTCTCATGGTATTCTATCACGATGTGCATATTCTGATAAGGTCAACCCTAGTATCAAACAGGATCACAATGACATCGATCAATTGTATGCAAGCATTATGGTCCTAACAAGGCAACTACTTCATAAAGGGCACTATTGGCATATCATGGCAACAGTCTCTACATCAACCATATCAAAGGATTCAAAACAATCAGTGATCATCTAAAGCATCAAGGCCATCGAGAATATTTTTTTTTTTAAAGAAAATTAAAAAAAAAAAAACTTCAACTTGATGAAAACTTGGCAAACAGGCATCATGTATGACATTAAAAAAATTGAGCAAATTCAAAAATACAAAAAAAAACTAAAAATACAAAATACAAAAAATACAAAAAATAGTAAAGAGAAAAATGTCATCGAATAGTGAAAATCACTTCAGTGGCACTTTGGATAAGTACCATGATGAAAACCTAGCAAACTAACGTCATGTGTAAGATCAATTATCTATATGGACCACTATGATGAGCACACAGTTATACTGAGAGGGCCCGGGTGAATCAATATAACATAATTTTTAATTTCCAACCTTAATCAACCTTAAGAATAACAATAATGCAAGATTTAACAATTAAGAACACAAGAACACCAAGATTTACATGGAAACCCTTATGGGAGAAAACCACGATACAAAATAATGCTTTTTTTATATAAATCACCAGTTACAATAATTGTAGGCACCAACCTACTAGGGGCACCAACCCTTGATGGATTTTTGTAGGCACCAACCTACTGGAAGCACCAACTCCCTTTGCAAGGTACCAACCTTGACTAACTCAAGGAACCAACCTCTATGTCTAATTCTTTTTTAAATTACTCACACAAACTCTTCCTTATTATTTTTGTTCTTCTCTATCACTCACATAATTTATCTTTACATAGATTTTTCTTTTATTTCTGCCCAATCTTTTCCTCTATAACTACAAGATCTTCTTCTCTATCTCAGCATCAACATTGCATAATCCTCCTATGTCTGCATATATCTTCTTCTTTATCTCTGCAAAATCTTCTTCTATTAATCTCTCTTTTATGTCTTCATTTGTAGATTTGTATGTGTCCCTTTTTATTTCACACACAAATGTTCAATATAAATCAAATGTATTCTTCATACTTTTTCTCTCCCTCTTCCTTATGCTCATAAATTATTCATTGATTGCTAACTTTTAAATCACAAATATTTTCACCTTATGTATCTTTACAATGAATTTTCTCTTATAAAAGATTGTATCTCTTACCAAAGAGTATACCTCTACAAGGTATCACAACTCTTCACAATGCAATTGTTGCCTCTTCAATAACAAGTCTTGTCTTTAACAATCGTCACCTTAACAAAACATAAGTTTATTTTTTAATTGCTCCTTAAAGAATCGATGAATTTTCAATTACATATGAATCACTACCTCTGTAAATCATTGCTTGTATAATATGTAAATGTAATTTCTCTTTTCTCTAATTCATTGTCTTTATCCATTTTATTTTATCTCTATTTTGTCTCTTGTGCTACTCTTTATTTTTTTATTTTTGGTTTTTTCTCCATCGTTGGTTTTTAGATTATAGTTTTTTTTTTGTTTTGTCTTTAGTGACAAGTCATTTAACTTTTCTTAAATCATATCACCTCCTATATTTTGAATAAGACAATTTTTTCTTATTAACAAATCAACAACTCTTGTTTTATTTTATTTTTTCTTATATAGCTTTATTAAGTGTTTTCTTAATAATATCAATATTATCCCTACCTTTGAAATAATAAACCATAATGAATATCCTTAGCAATCATTTCAAATCTTCTAAGTGCTAGATAATATGGATCATGCATTGCAATGGTTGATGTTGATGATAAAGTCTTAGTACTCCTAAATTGGATCATCAAACCAAACTGAAGTGATTATGCTAACATTAATTTCCCTTTGACATCAATGACAATATATTCTAACAATCTCCCCCTTTGTCATTGATGGCAATACAAACATAATTATTTCATTTTGCATTTCTCTCCCTTACTCTATCTCTCCCCCTTTGACATCAATGGCAAGGGGTCTTCCAAAAATTTCACGCACTTTTTGTTCCATGGAGCTACAAGATACTATTGTGGATAGCTCCCCCTGAATGTATACTCTCATTTACTGATTGGATGGGTTCGGGACTACTCCCAATTTGTCCCTTAGATACCCAAATATATCCTTTGGTAGTGGCTTGGTGAATATATCAGCAATTTTCTCCTTGGTAGCAATGTATTCCAACCTAACTTGTTCCTCAACCACTTGTTCTCTCAGGAAATGATACTTGATGGGTATGTGTTTTGTTCTTGAGTGCATCATCGGGTTCTTTGAAAAGTTAATAGCACTTGTGTTATCACCATAGATGGTGATAGGATGATCGTACTCCACCTTAATATCCTTCAAAGTCTATCTCATGCATAATACTTGAGTGCAACAGGCTATTGTTGCTATGTATTCAGCCTTAGCAGTAGATAATGAGGCTGATGCTTGTTTTTTACTCATCCAATATACCAAATTTCCACCAAGGAAGAAGGCTCCTCCACTTGTACTCTTTCTATCTTCCATGCTTCCAACCCAATCAAAATCAGTGTATGCCTCTAAAGTGAAGTCCTTTACATTAGGATACCATAGGCCATACTCCAACTTATACCTTTCAAGTACTTAAGTATTCTCTTCACTGCTTGAACATGTGTTTCCTTTGGTGTAGATTAAAGTCTTACCACCATTCCAATAGCTTGCATAATATCTGGTCTTGAGGCGATTAAGTACAACAAGCTCCCAATCATTGATCTATAGAGTGTTTTACTTGCTTTTGGTGATTCATCCTCTTTGCTTAATTTACAACCTGTAACCATGGGGGTACTTACAGGATTGCAATCCTCCATCTTGAATTTATTTAAAATTTCTTTCACATACTCGGCTTGAGAGATAAAGATTCCTTTATTTGATTGTGAAACTTGTAAGCCAAGGAATAAGGATAGTTCTCCCAATATTGACATTTCAAACTCTTTTTGCATCATCATAGAAAATTCTTGACACATGTTATCATTTTTTCCTCCAAAGTAATGACATCCACATACACAACTATTATCAATTGATCATCTTCTAGAGTTGTGATATATAATTTGTTATCAAAACTCCCTTTTTGAACCCTTGTTATTGAAGGTACTTGTCAAGCTTAACATACCATGCTCTTGGGGCTTGGTTCAAACCATAAAGTTCTTTTTTCAATCTGTAGACATAATCCTTTTTTTTTTATAGTAGAAATCCTTTTGGTTGCTCAATATAGACCTCCTCCTCTAAGTCTCTATTTAGGAAGGCAGACTTAACATCCATTTGGTATACTTTAAATTTCTTATGACTTGCATAAGCCAAGAACATCCTTACTGCCTCCATCCTAGCAACTGGTACAAATGTCTCTTCGAAGTTCACACCTTCAACCTGAGCATAGCCTTTGCAAACTATTCTTGCTTTATTTCTCACCACTTGTCCATCCTCATTGAGTTTATTCCCAAAAACCCATTTGGTACCAATTACATTTTTGTCTTTTGGTCTTGGGGCAAGTTCCCAAGTATTATTCTTCTCAATTCGGTTTAATTCCTCATTCATTACCTCAATCCAACTCTTTTCTATACTTTCTTCCTTGAAGGTTTTGGGCTCAAATTCATCCATAGTAGTGCAACATTACTTTCTTCTTGGTAATTTATAATTCTTCTTGTGGATCTAACTCTATCATCAATGATCAACTCTTTGGGGTGATTTTTTTGCATGAATTTGGATGGTGTCTTTTGTGCCTTAAAGGGTGTCTTGTTTGGAGTTTTTGTACTTTTCATTTTATTGTTTTCCACAACTTCTTCCTCTTCCTCCTTGCAGCATTCTTCTTCTTGATAATCAAACTCAAGTGCTTTAATTTTTTAGTACCTTTCCTCATCAACTCTTACATTTGTGCTTTCAACAATCTTTTGCAATCTTTTATTATAACAATGGTAAGCTTTACTTCGCAAAGAGTAGTTCCCACAAACATTCCTTCATCAAATCGGGAATCAAACTTACCCAAATTTTCTTCATCTCTCCTTATGTAACACTTGCTTCCAAAAACTCTAAAGTGTTTGACTATTGCAAGTCTTCCTTTCCATAATTCATATGGAGTTTTATCCATATTCCCTCTAATTTTTCCTTTGTTAAAAATGTATATTGATGTGAGAACTGCCTCTTTCCAAAATGTGTCTAATAGTTTAGCCTCATTCAACATTGTTCTTGACATTTCCTAAACTATTTTGTTTTTTCTTTCCACAACCCCATTTTGTTGTGGTGTTTTGACAGCTAATTAATGTCTTATGATCCCATGTTGTTCACAATATTCTATGAACTCATTTGAAGTGAATTCTCCTCCTTGATCAAATCTCAAAGATTTTATTCTAAGATCAGTTTCATTTTCAACTAAAGCCCTAATTTTTTTGAATTTTTCAAAAGCTTTTGATTTTTCTTTAAGAAATGTTACCCAAGTCATCCTAGAAAAATCATCAATAAGAAGCATGAAAAAATTCTCACCTTGCAAAATTTTCGTTCTAGTAGGTCCACATAGGTTTGTGTGTACAAGTTCCAATAGTTTAGATGATAAATATTCTTTTGTTTTGAAAGTTACCCTTGTCTACTTCCCTAGTTGAAATTGTTTGCAAATAGTATTGTTCAGCTTGCAATTTTTTGGCATATCTCTTACCGCTCGCTTCTTTCTTATTTTGACCAAGTTGTCAAAGTTCATATGTCCCATTCTCCTATTCCACAACCAGCTCTCATCTTCTTGAATTATAAAACATTTTTGACCTTTTGTTTCACTTAGAACATACGAATTATTTCCAATTCTATTTGCATTTGCAACATATCTTCCATCCTTCTTAATCTCACAACCTTCTCCATGAAAGATCAAGGTATGACCTTGATTGCAAGTTGACTTAAACTCAACAAGTTATGCTTCAGGCCTTCAATGTAGAGGACATTATCTATTTTTGTTCACCCATTGTCTAGACTTAAAATTCCTCTCCCTACAATTTTGGTTGTAGTGTTATCTCCAAATCTTACCAATCCTCCATCTATATTTTGTAGGTGGATGAATTTACTTTTGTCTCTAGTCATATGATTTGAGCATCCACTATCAATGTACCATTGATCCTTTTCATTTTGCACATGAAATGTTGTTTGAACAAGCATGGATCTTTCCTTCTCTTCTCCCTTTTTCTGCTTCCAAACTTTCATACTCTCCCCATGTGATTTGGGTAGAGTTTCCTCCTTTTGACTTATTTTGGGAGATTTTGCAAAGATAGTTCTACAATGTATTGTCGTATGCCTGAAATTATTACATTTGAAACACTCAACAGCAAATTTTAGGGGAGAAAATGAATTATAACTTTTATTTTCAAATCTACTAGAAATATTCTTCCATCCATTAGATTTAGAGCTTCTAAAAAATGTATCTTTGTGACCAAATTTTTTGCAAGAGTAACAGTAACCAATGAAGTGATATAACATGTTTGGCTGAAATTGTCTTTGCAAAATGGGCTTTCTTATTATGTTCCTTTTCTCAATTGAAGCATTTTTTACCTTTTGTTGGACTTGATTTCCCTCCCTTTTACTACATTCTCCTTTACTAGGGCTCTTGATAGCACCAACAAAGCTTTTAGGTTTAGCATTGGTAGGATTTTTACTATCTTTCTTCTCCTTTGTAGATTGACTACCTTCATATCTGAGACCTATCTTAAGTTGAGGTGACCTTTGTTCATTTAGAATGTTATCTAATATTTATGAACTTTTCTCAAACTTCATGCTTCTATTTAGTTTGTTTTTTGTCTTTTCTAGCTCTTTCCTTAATGTGACAATTTCACATTCCAAGTTTCTTTTTCTTTGAATCGAGTTTTAGTTTGATCTTCTATCCTTTTACTTTCCTCAATTTGAAGCTTCAAGTCTGAAATTAATTTCTCTATTTCTATGAATTTCTTCTTTTCTTCTTCAAATCTAGCCTTTCTTCTTTGATTTTTCCTTTTCAACCTCTCAATCTCGCTTATAGAAAATTCCAATTCTTCTTCCAAATATTTTGGATCATGATCTATCTCCTTTTTATTTTTATCCTTGTCTTCAATATCCTTTAATTCTACAGCCATGAATAGCATTTTGTCTTCACAACTTTTCATCTCATAGTCATTGGAAGAATCATTATCTTCGTAAGAGTATAAGCTCTTCTTAAAGTTTTTATTGTTTCTATAATATTTATTATTTTTGCCTCCCTTCTTTGTCTTATACTCCTCTTCTTCACTATCACTACTATAAGAATAAGGACATGTTTTTGCATAATGTCCAATTTTACCACAAGTAAAGCATTTGAAAGGTAGTTTACCTTTGTATTTTCCTAACCCTTTCTTTAGTTTTCTCACAAAATTTTCTTCTTCATCATCTATCGCACTATTATTTTCTACTTTCTTCTCCTTTGATTTCTTAGATGCTTTGAATTCAACCTCCTTTTGTAGTGGTGTATCTCTCCCAGTTCTCATCTCATATACTGTTAAAATTCCATGCAATTCATCCATTGTTAGGGTGTCCAAGTCCTTCATTTCTTCTATTGTCATGTGCCGCCAAAAAATGTATAGTTGACATTTTTACGCTCACTTGAGTCCTTCTAATGGGTTTTGGCTTGATTTTGGCTTGATTTAATGTTGTAATATGGCTTAAACATTCAAATTATGATGTCTTGTGAAGGTTTTGTGAAGTGTTGTAAAACACTTCTACACTTTTCTAGACTCTATTCATTACAATTCACCTTAAAATCACCTTTTCATCACTTATTAAGTCCTATTTCAAAGTGTTGTAAAGTCTTGTAATAATATTTCACACTTTTCTAGGCTTAATTTTATTAATTCAACCCTTTCTCATGT
Source organism: Sequoia sempervirens (assembly GCA_007258455.2). Taxonomy (NCBI): domain Eukaryota; kingdom Viridiplantae; phylum Streptophyta; class Pinopsida; order Cupressales; family Cupressaceae; genus Sequoia; species Sequoia sempervirens. The sequence continues at coordinate 22,433,443 of VDFB02000008.1, read as the reverse complement.
CTAAATTACCCCTTAATACACTTTCTGACTTTTTTGAAGTGTGTTTTTGAAGATATTCCCGTTGGACAACTTTTAATGCCCCAAAATTTTTGACACCCACTTAATTTGCTTAAGTGGGACCAAGTCGCTCATAGAGGTGACTTAGTCCTTTTTGGCACAAAACTCAAAATAATTTTAAAATTCTAGCTGGATTTTGTCCTCTAACCCTTGAGGTCAGCCTGTGATGTGTTACTTTCGGGAAATTTTAATAGAATCAAGTATAAATAAGGGTTTTTCACCTCATTTTACATCTCCTAATTCATTCAAGCAATCTCTCATCTCATACAATCATCTATCTCTTGCACTCATTAAATATTCAAGCAAATCAAGCATTGTTAAGTCAAGCTATTTGAGTTCTTCATTACATATCTTCATATTTGAGCATCAATGATGTGGTAAGTTTATGAAATTTGAATTTGCATGTTATCTATTTATCATACTCATTTCATTCCATTTCATTGTTTAGTGTTTTATTACCAAAGTGGGGTTTGACCAAGGCAAACCCCTATTCTCTAATCCTCAACCATTTTTCCCCTTTTGCATGTGACTTTTGTATGTAGATTTGTCAAGCAATAAGTGTTGAAAAGTGATCAAAAGGTGCATCAAGTCAATCAAGTCAACATCATCTTATTTCAACCTTGGAGAGACTTTTTGCCCCATTTTCTGCATAATCAAGTACAAACACCTATCAAAAAAGGAAGTACAAACCTGAGACTACAAGATTCTGTCCCAAATTTCCCTAAATTTTTAGGAGGACTAAGTCGCCACTAGGGGAAAATTAGTCCTGCTTCCAGGCCTGAAAACTGATTTTGACATTTCTAAACACCCTTTGGCAGATTCCTATTCCGACAAAGTTTCCTGAAACTGGGACTAAGTCACCCAGCCTAGCCTAAGTGTCCATGTCAACATTTTAGTCAACTTTTCTAGGATTCCAAAATCTTTCAACATCAAACTTCTGATTCCAGGTGCACCTCTTCCATTATGTTATGTTATTCCATCATATAGTTGCATTTCTTAGGTATTTCTGCATATCACATTGTGTTTTCCATCACTTTACTTTTCTTAAGTTTTGCATCATTAAACTACTTCAATTTTATATCAGAGCATTAGGACATCTTAATTAGGCATAATGCACTTCATTTAACATAGTCTTGAGTGTAAACCCTTGCATTTTGGTACCCCTTTCCATTCCCTTTCTCCTTTTAGGTGAAAAACCCTAGGAGTAAAGCATTGTGAAAAGGGGAAACCAAAATCATCGTTTACATGTCAATATTTTGGGATCGAACCTTGATGGGAGGGATCTCAAAACCTTTTGCACTACAACTGATTCCTTTACTTCCTCTCCAAGGCCTCAAATGGTGTTGACTATTTTATCTACACACAAGAAGAATCCAACAACATTCTCCTCTTCTCTCATTCTAATACTTTCAAAATTGCTTCTATGAGTTTTCAATTTGGATCCTTCCACTTTCTTGTCTCCCTCATTAGTGTGCTTCAACTTGTCCCAAACATCTTTGGCGGATTTTCAATGCATTATTTTCACAAGTTCTAATTTGGTTAATCCACGTAAGATTGCATTCTTGGCTTTAGCATTATTTTTGCTTTCCTTCTTTCCTATTGAATCTATTGGAGGATTGGATGGAGCTTTATATCCATTTACCACTAATTTCCATATGTCAAATCTGAGGGAATTTATATAAGTTTCCATTCTTAAAGTCCAAAATGCATAATTTGTCCCATCAAACAATGGAGCCTTATTGGAGGAGAATCCTTCTTGTCCACTCATGTGTGCTCTTTAGATCTCCCTTCTAGTTTGTTAGACTAATTTGAAGGGATTGGATCTGATACCAATTGATGAGCACACAATTATACTGAGAGGGGGGTGAATCAGTATATAACACAATTTTTACTTTTTCAACCTTAATCAGCCTTAAGAATAACAATCATGCAATATTTAACAATTAAGAACACAAGAACACCAAGATTTATGTGGAAACCCTTACGGGAGAAAACCACAGTAAATTTTTTTTTTTTTTAATATAAATCACCAATTACAACAATTGTAGGCACCAACCTACTAGGGGCACCAACCCTCGACAGATTTTTGTAGGTACCAACTCCCTTTGCAAGGCACCAACCTCTATGATGAACCGAAAATAATATCTATATGAACAAGACTAATCTGCACTTTCCTCAAATTAATTCCTCCTTTTGTGATGTATAATTCTTCTTTAAATTACTCACACAAACTCTTCCTTATTATTGTTGCTCTTCTTTATCACTCACACAATTTATCTCTGCATAGATTTTTCTTTTATTTCTACCCAATCTTTTCCTCTATAACTGCAATATCTTCTTCTCTATCTCAGCATCAACACTACATAATCCTCCTCATGTATGTACATATATCTTCTTCTTTATCTCTACAAAATATTCTTCTATTAATCTCTCTTCTATGTCTTCATATGCAGATTTGTACGTGTCCCTTGTATTTCACACACAAATGTTCAATATAAATCAAATGTATTCTTCATACTTTTTCCCTCCCTCTTCCTTATGCTCATAAATTATTCATTGATTGCTAACTTTTAAATCACAAATATTCTCACCTTATGTATCTTTACAATGGATATGTCTCTTATAAAAGATTGTATATCTTACCAAAGAGTATACCTCTATAAGGGATCACAACTCTTCACAATGCAATTGTTTCCTCTTCAATAACAACTCTTGTCTTTAATAATCGTTACCTTGACAAAACATAAGTTTATTTTTAATTGCTCCTTAAAGAATCTTTGAATTTTCAACTACAAATGAATCGCTACCTTTGTAAATTGTTGCTTGTATAATCTATAAATATAATCTCTCTTTTGTCATTCATTTTGTCTTTATCCATTTTGTTTTATCTCTATTTTGTCTCTTGTACTTCTCTTTATTTTTTTTGTCATCGTTGCTTTTTGGATTATAGTTGTTTTTTTTTTGTTTTGTCTTTAGTGACAAGTCACTTAACTTTTCTTAAATCATATCACCTCCTATATTTTGAATAAGACAATTTTGTCTTATTAACAAATTAGCAACTCTTGTTTTATTTTATTTTGTCTTATATAGCTTTATTAAGTGATGTCTTAATAATATTAATATTATCCCTTCCTTTGAAATAATAAAGCATAATGAATATCCTTAGTGATCCTTTCAAATCCTCTAAGTGTTAGATAATATGGATCATGCATTGCAATGGTTGATGTTTATGATAAATTCTTAGTGCTCCTGAATTGGATCATCAAACCAAACTGAAGTGATTATGCTAACATTAATCTCCCTTTGACATTAATGACAATATATTCTAACACACTACACTTGGGGGTAAGTTGTCTCATCTTCTATACCGTTTTCTTGACATTTCTAGCTATCTATCTAATCCATCTTCCCATATCTCAGAGAAATAAAATTATTCCTATGCAACATAGTCCTTAGAGATCATATGCTAATTCCTCCATCCATTAATCCTCATGTCTCCTATCCTTTTCCAAAGCAATCCATTATCCTTTCATCCCTATTACGCTGACTTGGTTTTCCCTTGTCATTGGTTCAAGGATTCTAATCCACCTAGCCAACATCCCTCCATATCCCCTCTTGTATTAAGGTAATTCCATCCAAATGCAACAATCATAATCCATACATTCTTGCTATGCAATCTAGCATATCATCCAAAGCATTCCTTGGTTTTGTTCCCAGCCTTGCTGCAAACCTTGATCCTTAAGTCACATTGTCATTATCAAGATGTCTTTCCCTTTCCTCATGGTGTTTTTGGGATGTTTCCTTCCCATATCTATCAATTATCCATCAATTATCAATTAATCAATTATCATATCAATCATCAACCTATCATCAATCAATCAATTGGTTTTTAGCTTAACTAGGGGAAAGATCATGTTTGTGTTGGTATCCGTGTGTATGCTTGCTCGCTTTCTTGTGTGTATATTTCACATGCATTTGTCACAATCCTTATAATATACCTTCCATAATAAAGAAATTTGCATCCCATAAGAAACAAATCACACTCATATCACTCATTATTCACCTTTCACTATTTGCAGTCCATAATAAATGCTATCTTATTCACCACTATTCATTTTCCATAATAAATTTTCTCTTTGTTCAAACATCGAGCTCAAAAAATCATGAAATCACAAAAAAACTATCAAGCTAGTCTCCATGTCTTGATCAACTACCTATCTTTATCATTTGTCTTTGTCTATGGTCTTTTGTCTCTTTTCTATTCTCCATCTTTGGCAAGAAGATCTAAATGGTTGTTGACTTGTTTGGTCTAGTTTTTCTTATCTTTTATCTAATTTATCTTTTGTCAGATTTATCTTTTTCCATGTTCCTATGCTACTCAAGAATATCCACAAGTGATTAGAGGAGCAAGGATGGATCATGATCTTTTTTCTATTTTTTTTTGTTTACAGTTTGTCTTGACAATATGGCTAGGGAAATTAAGTTCCTAGTATGAGTCATGACACTCCTTGTCTGCAATGTGTCTATTTATGCAAAGTGGATCACATTTCGTACCATGGTTTTTCCATACCTCGGTGTACATCATCCCCTTACAAAATAGAAACACTCGATGATGGTATATGTGCACTTATCTAGGCTTATGATGTTATATTCATCACTTCCCTTTTTACATCCATTCATCTTACTAATTATTCTTCTCTTCTCACTAACCTATTCTCCTAGATAATATTTAGAATTCTTCTCCACATCTAATATCGATCTAACTAACCATTCTTCACTTCTTACTAACCTTTTCTTCTAGCTAATATTCCTTTTATCCAAACACATTAAATTATCTTATCGAAAAATTTGGCTCAATTTTTAGATTTCTCACCAAATTTCTCGAGGGAGCATCATAATCTCATTTCCACTAGGGCATGTTGGGAAAAGACCTGATTAGAATTTTTCTTAATTTTTCTTTGAAACAATGCTAAAAATCACATTGTCTCAAAGAGGGACAAAATGTAAACACTTAAAACCGTCTCGAGTCTACGAGAGCATTTTTCTGATTAATTCTTCATCTAATCCAATTTTTTTCTAAACCCTAAGTTTCATCTAGACTCAATTCTATTCTTTTTCACATTTCAATAATTAAATGATTATAATTATTCTAATTATTCTCTCTCATCATTTCATTGATTAAATAAGTATTATTTAATTATTTAATCGCTAATTTAATTTCATTATTGATTAAATAAATATTATTATTTATTTAATCATCTTAACTTAAGCTTCCTCTATAATTAATTTAATTAACTATTCATGACATCGAAAATAAATGAAATTTTATTTATTTTATTTTTGAAAACTTGCCACAATTTCCTCTTCACTTAAATTTCATTTTCTATTTTCTTGTTCGGTTAACTCTTCCATTTCGTTATTTCCTTTTTCACTTGACTGACCCTTTCTTCCACTTGACTGCCTCTTTTTTTTAGTTAACTCTTCCATTTTCTTGAATTTCTCAACTTAACTCTTACATCTTTCCATTTCCCACTCCACATTTCCCTTCCATTCTTCTATTTTCAAAAATGAGAAACTCTTACGTTTTCCATTTTCGAATGAGAAAATTTCCCTTGTAAGTTGTCTCATTCGATCTCATCCATCCATTCTCTACTTAATCTCGTTCGTTCATTTCGCCACTCTTCATCTATAAATTTGAGCTTCAATTTCCATTTCTCTCTAACCACTATCTTTGAATATTTTCTGCCATTATTGTCATAATCCTTTTACTTTGTGCACTCCCAAAATTTGAGAGCAACACTTCAAAATCTTTTAATGCAAAGAGAAGGGAAATAAAAGTTATTCAAGGATGGCATAAGAGGTAAAATTGGGGTTTTGTGTGTTTTATTTAATCCTTTATGCTCATTTGTTTTCTATTGCTTGATTGGAAGTTTTAAGCTTATTACTAATAGTTTGGTGGTTACTAGGCAAGTTTCAAGCTCCCAAAACTTGATTTTTCCAATTCATACAATTATTTATTGCATAATCATTCAATTAGATATCTAAATTTAATTTTAGGGTATTATTATTTCCTTATTATTTTAATCATAAATATTCTTTTTAAAATTATCAATAATCTTTTCTTATTGGTCTTGATTTAATAATTGCATTACCTAAACTTATATATATATATATATATATATATATTAACTTACTCCCCTAATGTATTTCCCCATAATCTCTTGTAATTTATGAATTATGTTTCCCATTCCTTTATTAGTTTGCTCTTGTTCTCTTATTCTCATTTCTTACGATTATATTTTTCTTGTTACTTCAGACTATGTCATAATATCCTTGACAGTTGCATGAGGAACATAAGCAACCACCTTTGCTCCAACAAGATACGGCCTGAAAGCTTTTACAGCTTTCACTAGTGCAAATGCATGTTTTTCCATTATGTCATACTTTAATTCAGACCCCTATAATGACTTACTGAAGAAGGACACAGGTTGTTCATGACCATCCTCATTCTTTTGCAGCATAACAACAGCAATAGTGTGCATTGAAGCGAATAAAAATATCTGAAAAGGTTTTACAAAATCCGAAGACTTAAGAACAGGAGCCTCCTTGATAGCCTGTTTAATAGATACAAAAGCTTCCAAAGCCTCTGCAGTCCATTCTATTTTTTGTCCTTTCTTCAACAAAGTTAGAAACAAATCTCCTGACAAAGTTAATCTGTCCAAAGAACGATTGTATTGCCTTAACAGTTTTAGGGACAGGAATTTTATCAATGGCCTCAACCCTTTCGGGGTCTATCCTAATCCCCTCCTTTGAAACAATATGTCCCAAGAGCTTACCCTCTGTGACTACAAAATGACATTTCTTAGGGTTCAATCTAATACCATATTCAAGGGCTTTTATAAATACCTTTTCCAGATGATGAACATGATCTTCAGCCTTCTTTGAGTAAGCAATGAGGTCATCCTGATACACCACCATGATAACATTGATCAAATCTCCAAATGCCACATCCATAGCTCTTTGGAAGGTTGCCCCTGCAATAGTGAGACCAAATGGCATTCTTATGTATACATATGTTCCCCAAGGAATTGTAAATGTTGTCTTATATTGCTCAGATTCCTTGACCATAACCTGGTTATACCCTGAGAACCCATCCATCATAGACAACAATTCACACCCTGTTACTTTATGCAATATAGCCTCCATATTGGGTAAAGGGTAATTATCTTTAAGGGATGCTATGTTCAAATTTCTGAATTCTACACATAGCCTAATGTCTCCATTTTTCTTTCTCACAGGGACCAAGTTTGAGACCCACGTAGAATGCCTAATTGGTTTAATGATTCCCCCATCTCTGAGCTTTGCCAATTCTTCCTACATTTTATGCTCCAATGTTAGATTTATGAGTCTTTGCTTTTGTCTGAATGGCTTAGCATCTGGCTTCAATGGTATTTCATGCTGAAACAAATCTTCCTTGTACGCTTTTAGATCTTCATAAGACCAACCAAACACATGTTTATATTTTCTCAGCAATTCTATCAGCATCCTTCTAATTGTAGGGTTTATCTTCTTCCCTATGTACACCTTTCTAGGTGTCATCTCAGTCCCCAAGTTAATCTCTTCAATATCCTCCCTATTTACTGGTGCTTGCTTTATGAGGGATCGATCATTTCCATCATACACCCTCTCTAATGCCACTAATCCTTTAGGAAGCTTATTTGTTTTGAGCTATAAGATCTCTTTCCCAAAGACTGTTTGCTTCCCATCCACTTCTTCAACAAAGGCGTTGAAGTCAATTTATTGGGCTTCATACTGATCTATACAGTGGAGGAATTTCAAAAGATCAGCATCATCATTAAAAACTTGCCAGCTATATACATTATCAGGCACAGTAGGCCTTGTCTTGAATTCAATTTGTGATACCCCAGCCAATGTGATATCATCTCTTTTCACTGCTACATTTGCTAGAAAATCAGCTATTATGTTCTTTGATATATCTATCCACTCAATTGAGAAGGCATCAAACAACTCAATTGTATCCCATACAACATTTTTGTACTGCTTCAATCTTTTATGTTTTGCTGCATACTTGGACTTGATTTGTGAAACCACCAACTCTGAATCTCCAAGAACAGCCAGTAGCTTGATTTTATGTTTCACAGCTATATTCAAATCTGTTAACAAAGCTTCATACTCCGCAACATTGTTTGTACATTCAAATGCTAACAGAAATGAATACTTAAATGTAACACCCTCAGGTGAAACGAATACTATCCCTGCTCCATTACCTTCTTGGTTGCAGGCTCCATCAAAGTACATCTTCCACACACCGTTATAGTTCTGTGCAGCATGCTTCTCAATAGGATCACTATTGGTTAATTTTGGCTGGGATGATTCTATATTAAAACTCCCAAGATCAACATCACAAAAACAATTGATCTGATTTTGTGGTACACAGTCAATAAGTTGATTCATCCTCGGCTCCCTGTACAACTTCACCTCTTGGCCATTTACCGGAATTGTTGCATAAGATAGATCAAACTGGACATTTCCACCAATAGTTGTCGTCCACTGTCTTAACAAAAGCATACTGAATTGAGGAGGGGTGTCTATTACTATTATATCAATATTGTAAGCCACTTGAGGATAGGCAGCTAATTTAACTTCAACATCTTTCATTATACCCACCACAGGAACAGGTCGGTTATCCATTGCATAAAATTTTCCTTCATATGTATCCACCCTCATGCCTAGTTGTTTCATCACTCCTACTGGCATAATATTCATGGCAACACCAGAATCTATCATGCAATTCCTCAACAATTTGTTATTTATGAGTAACGCAGTGAAAAAAGGATCAACTTGTGGAGGACTTGTCAATACATTACTCAAGCAGATTTCTGGGATATTTACTTTATCCTGCTTATTTTTAGCAACCATCTTATTTTCAGAATTTACATGTTTTTCATTTTCATTTGTTATCAATTGCATTGCACTGTCCCTGTATTCCTTAATTTTCATCATCTCAAGAAGTGGAACAGACATCTTTACCTGAGACAAAGCCTGAGTGAAGTCAAAAGAAGAACCTTCTACCTTAATCATTTTCTTTTGTTCTGATGTTTCTCATTTGTTCTCTTCTTTTTTCTCTTTTACCTGCCTGGTCAATCTTTTGAATTTCTTTGTGTAATTCTTTTACTTCATCCTCTTGGACAGGCTTTTGTTTGCTTTCATTATGTTGCTTGTTTTCAACCCTTTTCACAGTTCCTTGTGTCGCCTTTTGCTCTTTCATAAAGATTCCCCTAGGGACGCCTTCTCATTTACTATCCTATTTCTCAGCCAATACTTACTCTTTGCTTCTTCAACTGCAGCAATAGTTAATCTCTCTATCTCCTCCTTAGTAAGCTTCCTCATACTACCCTGAGTAGGCACCTCATCAGAATATTGCTCTGTATAATCTTCCTCAAAGTCAAAAAGGATTTTTTGCTCAGCCATGTGGACATTGTATTTCTGATTTGAAACATCATACTCATAACCTTCATCCTTTGAAGATGAGTATCCCTCCTCCATATGGTGAAAAGTGTCTGAAGTCAAGTACACTTTATGATCTTCTCCACTATTTCCCATCAACATTCCTTCCTCGTGCATCCTTTGAGCTACAACACAATAGTCTGGAGAATGTGGCTTATCACAGACTTCACAGAAATAATTGTTATTTACCATATAGGTTCCCTTCTTCCTCAATGGATGAGGAGTTTCTTTGCTTCCAGGCCTATCTGTTACAGGTTTTCCATCCTTCCAGTTTGTATTATAGGGCATGTCATGTAACCTCGGCCTCTTTCTTTCATTCCTGTATGGGTTCTCCTGTTTGTATTGATAATTATTGGTTTGTTGAGGAGCCCTATGATTTTATCTTTTATCAATTATCCCAGCAGCCATCCTATTGTTTTCAATTGTTAATGCAATCTTCTAAGCTTCAGCCAAGTCTCTTGGGAACCTATTTCTTAATTCGTATCCTGTTTTAGGATCGAATGCATTCAGGTAAACACTCAATGCTACAAAGTCTGGAAAATTTGATCCAGGAGGTATTCTATTCTGCAGTTTATTGAATTTCCGGTTGAAATCAAAAATTGAATCATTCTGACTTTTCTGAATTCTCATCAATTCATGAAGAGTTGCATCTGGTGCACTTAGATTCCCATATTGCTCGAAGAATCAGTCCTGAAATATTTGGAGAGAATAAATAGAGGTTGTTGCTAGGCTATTGAACCAATCCCTAGCTTCTTCAATAAGGGACGTCATGAATAGCCTCATATGTAAATCTTCATAAGGTACATCCAAATCCTAAATGAAGGCATTGAAACTCCTTAAATGATCCTCAGCAATGATTGCATTACTCCCTGTAAATTTAGGCACCAAATTTCTCCAACTGCCATCCATGGATAAGGGTACAACTGAAACCCTGCCAAATCAAATTGTTTGATCATGGTGGTATACTGATGAGGAGGAGGGTTAGGTGGGTACTGATATTGGTACACCGGGTTATTGTATTGTGTGTTATGATATGGCACATGATGTTGACCTGGAGGTGGATGATTTGGCTGTCTGTAGTGATTCCCAACTTGATGGTGAGGGACCCTTGGTGGCTCAGAAGGCCCCACACCATGATTACCATGTTTATGAGGTGGTACATATTTTGGGGGGCAATCAGTTGTCTGAGTAATATTCTGAGTTTTTTTCAATTTAAATTCTTTCATGGCTTGTATCATCCGGGCCTTTTCCTGTTCTTCCCTCTCCCTTTTCTGAGATTCAAACCATGCTTTAACTTCTCCATAAGTTAAAGATTCATAATCTTCTTGAGGAATTTCCTAATCATTGGACTCATTTTGGTTACCCTCCATTTTTTGATCATATTCATGCTGAATTATGAGTCGTTCAGCTTCAAACTTAGCATGCCACTCTGCCTGTCTCTAAGGATCATAAAAAGGATTCTTTTGATCTTTCGGGGTACAAGGCTCTTCACTTGAATTATCTTTCCATGTATCATAACAGTTATATGCTTCACCATGAGGTATTGATGATTTGTCTTTATTTGCCATGCACATGTCCTCACTTTTCCCTTTACCCTTGTCAACCTTATCATTTTTGTGTGTCCACTTACTACTGCCAGCAGGAGCTCCAGAATGACCTCCCCTGTATTGAGATCTTCTTCCATTCATATTGCAATGTTTTATCAGAGTCGCCACTCACTTTCTTGAAAGTGAGAAAAAGATTGTTACTTGTTATTCCCAGCGGAGTCTATATTAGGATTTCTGACTCTATAATTAAGGCGCAGATTCTTTGTTATTCCCCAGCAGAATCGCCAATTTGTTAGCTCTCAAAAATGCAGGTAAAGGATACCTCAAGAGGCTTCCAATCTCTTGATACGTTTTAGGGTAACATACAAGGTTTAAGTGGCTTAAACCTTCTACTCTTCAGGTGCTGCTAAACCTAGGCGAGTGTACCTACATGAATTATGCATACTTGACCTTTTATCTTCTCTCTTACAGTGATTTGTCCACAATGGCAGATAAAAAATGGACAAATAAAATTAAAATTGGTATAAATTGTAAAGTAATATTCAATTCTAAAACCTAATATGCTCAGTTAACAGATGTAAAAAAGATTGAATAAAACTAAATGATAAAACACAGAGACCAGTGCCTTGTTGGGTATGCGGAGTCAAGAGAAATCTGAAACAAATACTTCGTTCTAGCAGACATTCAAGTTGTTTAGCATTTGATATAGTTTATAACTGGTATAAACATGCAAGGTTATGATTATTGAGTTCTTCTTACTGATCCAATTGGAATTCTCTAATTACTATGATCAATCTAAAGGATTTAATCTTTACTGGAAAGAACCAATCAATTGACCATACAGATGCAGCAAATGTGCACTGACAAACTGGATACAATCTTGTTACACCAATTCAAATAACCAGAAAACACCATACTGGAGACAACTTCAATAATACTTTCAACGAACACCATGAACAACTGATACCAGAAACAACTGCACCATATTAAAAGATTTCAATTGATATCTCCATGATTTGAAACATGCAACATAGTCTCATATTGGCAAAACATTGTATTACCCTATATATTTTCTGCCCTATCTACTCTAATCCATCCATTTTTACAATTTGAGAATGAACATTTATACATTGGCCACCGAAGAGACACAACACTTCACATTCACAAGTCAGCAACCAACTGTTCGAATTCAGGCTTTTGCTAATCATTCGCTGAAGACATTTGCGAAGACATCCAGTAAGTATGCCGAAGGCAATTGTATCGATGTTATCCCGCGCTCTTTGTGTTTCTGTTTCGCTGTGACATCTTACTGTCAGAGAAATATCATATCGATCTCAATATGTTTCACCGAAAGCCCTTAATGTTTTCCTAGTCGCCAAGACATAAGAAGTTTCTTACCGAGACATCCCCCAAATCCTATTTTCTTCGTTGTATCTTTGTAATGTCGGGAAGACCTTATATAGAATACCTTTTTTTTTTACCGAAAGCCCACATGATACATATCGGTCGCTGTGACATAAGTTTTCTCTCGCTGACAAGCCCTTGCATCACCTGCTTCGCTGTGATTTATTGTTATCGGGGAGACCTTACATAGATTGCTTTATGTTTCCCTGAGATGTTCCTTCATCCATCTTGAGTCGCTGAGACTTGAGAAAACTCTCACCGAAAAGCATCTCCCATTCGCTTTTGCCAAGACATTTCAAAATTGGGGAGAAGTCACACAAAGTTCATTGAGTCATACTGAAAGCCCTTTATTCATCTTGTGTGTCACAGTGACTTATTGGCTTTCTCACCGATGCACCATCAGTCCAATTTACTTCGTTGTGACCACATGATATCGGGGAGACCTCATGTAGACCACATTAAGTATCACCGAAAATCTTCATCTATCATGTATGTCGCCGTGACAATCCAATTTTCACGCTAACAAAGTCACCTCTGCTTTCCATTCAGCGAGACCCTAGGCACTTCGCCAAGAACATATACCAAAATCACATAAGTCTCACTGAGCCTCCTTTTGTTATATTCACCTTCGCCAAGATAATCAGATTTTCTCACCGACAAAGTCATTGTGTTTTATCGGCGAGACAAGACAACATCGGGGAGACCTCTCGGAGATGGAATTATGTTACACCGAAGCACCGTGGACCCACACATCATGATTGTCGAGACACCACCAACCTCTCACCGAAAACCTCTTGAAAGAAAACTTTATGCTCTATCGGTGAGACATATAAACGTCGCTATGACATTTCATTGAAGACCCCTATGTTTGGCTGAAGCAGTGCCCCAAATGTTGTTCGGCGAGACACCACAAATCTTATGCGACTTAGACCAAATGTGATCCATCGGTGAGACCCTCCTGTATTCGCTAAGACCTTCTGCCGAAAGCAACATGTTAGGCCGAAGTGAATCCTTTGTGCACAAGTCGGTAAGACAAGAAATACTCGCCAAGACATGATGCCGAAAACTATGACTCAAGCCGAAGAAGATCAACATGAGCAAATCGGTAAGACATATCAAGTTCGTTGTGACATTACATCAACGCCCAAACTCCTACCGATATGAATACTTCCTGTCGCCGAAACAATGAAACTGTTATGCCGATAACTGCCAGTAAATGAAATCCAATCGCCATGATATCAAAAGCGTCTTGCCGATAGGCAACACAGACGTTTACAAGCAGAAGAATGGATCAGGGAGACCTTAATACTATCATGCCGATAGGAACAAGAATGTGAAAAATGTAGATCGATGGAAACATGGGATAAAATATGCAAAATGTAAGCAGAATGTCATGATGGAAGGGAAGATGTTCTTATGATAAGGACTCATATGGGAGCTCAGGGGTATGAAAACTTGTGAAATTATGCAGAAATTTACAGTCCCAACAGAATGAAGACAGAAGGTTGTAGAAGAATTAGACAGAATATTAGAAGATACACAACATATATCATGGAGAAACCCTTTCGGGGAAAAACTCCACCAAGAATCAATGTATTATTTAATCTCATAATAAGATTACAATAATTCCAATCCTTGCTTGAGATGCTTCTTTTTCCTTCAACAAATCTTCTTCACAACCTACAATAAAATTTGATAATAACTCTCTTCGACTTGCTTGAGATAAATAGACAATAATCAACCTTGTAAACTCCAAAGAGTTACAATTACAAAGCTCAATCCTTATCTCACAAAAGCTACACCTATTCCTTTCAAGTAAAGTTCTACCATGAAGAACAATGTCAAAACAAGTGCTTCATCCATTTGGGCATCCCAAACTAAATTCATAACTCAACCTTGATTCCGAAGATATCTTCAAAGCTTATCCTCAAAGTTGGCACCCAAGAATGGGTCCACTTAACTCAACCTTCTGAAATATCTTATCATGCAAAAGTGATAACTCCAAGAAGCCAACTTGGGCACCCAAAGTGGGTCCAAGTCAATCTCTGTTAACTGAAACATATCTCATCCACCATGCATGATTGATCATCCCCTGTTAACTAAAAGTAGTCACCTATTATCTTTCATGCAACTCAAGTCATTAGTCATGCATTCCAAGTTAACTAAAGTCAACTAGCATTCAATTGAAACTAACTACATGCAACTAAAGATAATTGTACCATAACTGAACTAAACTAAACTAAACTAAAATAAACTAAACTGATATTGAACTGAACTAAACTAAACTAAATTGAACTTTATGCATGTAAACATCAATCCCTAACTTCTAGGATCTTTACATGCATTACAAAAGTGTTATCTTTTTCTCCAAACATTTAACTTAACTCAAGGTGGGTTCCACCTTCCATGTAGGTGCCCCATGTGCTCCTATTATTTAGGAACTCATCTTAGATGCCCTCACATGCTCCTTTCAATTATAATTAATTACAAATGTCAATTAACATGATTATTTCATTCAAAAATAATCTCTTTCTAATCCTAGTGTTGGGGAACACTTTCTAAGGACTTAGGAGATACATGAAATAATTTTTAGGATTGCAATTAAATGGCATCCTATTTCCAACATTCTTCCATTTAAAATTATAGATTGAAGTTATTCTAAACAAGGAATGATTATTATAAATCAAGTACAGGACTCAAGGCCAATGGCCTTCCTGCACCAAGAGAACTTATCTATAGGAACTGGTTTCGTAAGATAATCTGTAGCATTAATCAAAGTGTCAACTTTCTCAATTAATACCTTTCCACTCTCAACCATTTCTCACACAAAGTGATACTGAACATCAACATGCTTAGTACAAGCATGATACATAGAATTTTTGGCTAAACAAATAGCACTCTAACTATCACATTCAAGTCGAACTTGCTTGCAATTAAAACCAATACCTTTCCCAAGTCTTTGTAACCAAACTTCCTCTTTAGAGGCATGTGTAGCAGCCATGTACTCTACTTTTGTGGTGGAAAAAGCAACCGTGGGCTGCCTCTTACTCATCCAACTAACCGCAGCTCCAAACAAAGTAAACACATAGCCACTTGTCGACCTCCAACTGTCCAAATCTCCTGCCCAATCTGAATCAACAAAACCCTATATGTCCAATGATCTATGCATAATATCAATGTCATTAGCACCATGATAAATCAAACAGTAATCAGAAGTACCTCATAAATATCTAAACACCCTCTTAACATAAGTCCAATGTTCTTTACCAGGGTTAGACATAAACCTACTTAGAACTCCCACTACTTGGGCTATATCTAGTCTCGTACAGACCATTGCATACATTAAACTACCAATTGCACTAGCATATGGAATTTTAGACATTTCCTCATAATGAAAATCAGATTTAGGACTCATGTCGAAACTAAACTTCATGCCAACTGGTAAAGGAATATCAATTGATTTACTGTCCTGCATGTTAAACCATTTCAAAATAGTATCAACATAATTGCTTTGACTTAAGCAAAGCTTTTTGTTACCTCTATCTCTATTGATCTCCATACCAAGGATATATTTTGCAGCCCCTAGATCTTTCATCTCAATTGTGCTCAAAAGTTGTGCTTTCAATTCTTTGATCATTACTTTGTTGTTACCAATAAACAACATGTCATCAACATACAAGATAATAATTAAAAGTTGATCATCAATAACTTTTATGTAAACACAATGATCTTCCTCACTCCTAACATAACCAATTTTCAATGCAAAAGCATCAAACTTTTGGTACCACATTCTTAGTGACTGTTTCAATACATATAAACATCTCTTTAACCTACAAACCAATTCTTCTTTTCCTTTTACAACAAAACCATCAGGTTGCTTCATATAAATCTCCTCATCAAGATTTCCATGCAAAAAAGCAGTTTTCACATCCATTTGCTCTATCTCAAAATCATAAGTAGCAGCAATAGATAAAAAGAATCTAATAGAAGTTAATTTAGCAACAGGAGAGAAGATTTCATTAAAGTCAACTCCCTCTCTCTAAGAGTAGCCCTTGGCTACTAATCTAGCCTTGTACCTTTCGAGATTACCATCTGCTCCAATTTTATTTTTAAAGATCCATTTACAACCAATGTCCTTTCTTCCTTTGGGAAAACTCTCAAGATCCCATGTGTCACAAGTATTCAAGGATTCCATTTCCTCATGCATAGCTTGTGACTAAAGCTTGTTCTCATCTGAAGACAAAGGTTCCTTGTAAGAATTGGGTTCATCATTAGTACTCATTAAAGAAAATATACAACGAAAATTAGGTGGGCTATACCTATCAACAGGATTTCGTTGTCTTGTGGATCTTCTCAAATGGGTTTCTACTTGTTCCTCAATATGCTCATCTTGAGCATCTATCTTAGAAGAAATTTGTGAACTCTCCTCATCCAATCCATCCAATTGTTCTTCAACATGTGCATCTTCTTGCTTCTCATTATTTATCTCAAAATGCATTGTTTGAGAAGTATCCTTCTCCTTTGGTTGTTCTTCTCCTGAATAAGCTCTAAGTTCCCTAAAAATTACATCTCTAGATAAAGAAATTTTTCAAGTTAGAGGATTCCAAAGCTTGTAACCTTTTACATTTTCACCATGTAACCTATGAATATGCAAAATTGTGCTTTTGGATCCAACTTAGATCGCTTCTCATTAGGCACATGAACAAAAGCCTCACAACCAAATACCCTTAAATGTGCAACACTAGGTTTCCTACCTAACCACATTTCATAAGGAGTTTTTTCTTCAATAGATGAACTAGGGGATCTATTGATTAAATAACAAGTACTTACAGCCTCAGCCCAAAGGGACCGATCTAGCTTAGCACTACTTAACATACTCCTAGCTCTTTCCATTAAGGTTCGGTTCATCGTTTCTGCTACTCCATTTTGTTGAGGTGTATATGGAGTAGTTTTTTGTCTCACAATTCCTGCATGCTTACAATAATCATCAAATTCCCTAGAATAATATTCACCACCATTATCTGATCTCAACACTTTTATCTTATGATCTGATTGTTTCTCAACTAAAGCTTTAAATTCCTTAAACTTATTAAGCACATCATATTTGTTATGCATAAAATAAATCCAAGTGTATCTTGATACATCATCAATAAATGTGACATAATATCTAGATTTTCTAATAGATTCAATATCCACAGGGCCCATTACATTAGAATGAATAACCTCTAATAATCTTTTAGCTTTATTTGTTCCACTAGGAAATTTAGATCTAGATTTCTTTCCAAACACACAGTGCTCACAAAAGTCATTTTTGCCAATATTATAATCAAGAATACCGTCAACCAATTTCTTATTAAGAATGGTCCTAAGACCTTTTTCACCAATGTGGCCCAATCTATGGTGCCACAACATACATGTATTTTCAGCTTCAGTTACATTGGCTAAATTATTTACATTGGAGGTATTCAACTTAAACAAAGTCCCAATCTGAGATCCTTTAGCAACCACCATATTCCCTTTCACCAATCTACAACCGCCTTTGTCAAATGTCACATGCATTCTAGAATCATTGAACTTGGAGATAGAAAGTAGATTTCTAGCAAGTCCCAAAATATGTAAAACATCATTAAGGGTCTTAACTGTACCATCACTGAAACACAACTTTACCTCTCCTTTGCCAACAACCTTTGTTGTGTTGTTGTCTCCAAAGAAGACATCCTCTCCATCATATGCAGTATACTTATTGAACCACTCCTTGTTAGGATTCATATGATAGGAGCAACCTGAATCAATAAGCCAAGAGTTATCAACAATAGTATTAGAAGAAATGACTAATGCATCATTACTGTCATCCATGGATTTCTCTGTAGAAGCATCAAAACTCTTTTTCTTGCTCTTACAATCCTTCTTTATATGTCTAGGTTTTCCACAATTCCAACACTTTACCTTACTCTTACTAGGGGTTTTAGACCGTCCTTTGGACTTACCCTTTCCTTTCTTATCTGCCTTAGATTCCTTTTCCTTAGGCCTACCTCTTACAAACAAGGCATCTTGGGAGCTAGTTTTAGACTTCCTCCTCATCTCCTTTGATAGGAGAGTAGGAATTATATTGTCCATCTTTGGATCTGCACCACTACCACTGATAGCAACAATTAGATTTTCCCAAGATTGGTAAAGAACAAAGTAACAAAATGTATGTATCTTCATCTTCTAGCTTTACACCAACTGATGCTAACTAACTTAGAATCAAATTAAAAGCATTTAAATGATTTGCAACAGAATCACCATCTTTCATTTTTAAAGAATGCAAATTCCTTTTCAGATACAACTTATTAGTAAGACTTTTGGTTTGATAGATATCACCTATTCTCTTCCACAGTTTATATGCAGTATTTTCATCTGAAACATTCAAGAGAACAACATCAACAAGACATAATCTTATGGTTCCTCTTGCCTTCTTATCAAGCTTAGCCCAATCCTCATCTGACATAGTTGTAGGTGACTTTGTTTGATTATTAACAGCTAACCACTTATCTCTTTCTTCAAGGAGATCCTCCATTTTCAGTTTCCACATTTCATAATTAGATCCATTGAACCTTTCAATATCTAAACGAGAATTCATTGTAACAAACTTCTTTTCCAAAATCAGCAATAACAAAAATAATAAAATCTCCCACTACAGCTAAAAAACCTTCAATCTTTTAAAAGAAAGGCATCCCAAACTCTACCCAACCTTGGCTCGATACCAAATGTTGAAAATTGTGGTGATTATGTAGCTTAATACTTTGTAAAACTTTGTGATTGCTGATCTAAATATGTATTCTTTGTTACATATTCTTTGTGGATGGTTATCTGGTTAGATTCATTTTACCATTTGTAGAATGAAGATAGAAGGTTGTAGAAGAATTAGACAGAATATTAGAAGATACACAACATATATCGTGGAGAAACCCTTTTGGGAAAAAACTCCACCAAGAATCAATGTATTATTTAATCTCAGAATAAGATTACAATAATTCCAATCCTTGCTTGAGATGCTTCTTTTTCCTTCAACAAATCTTCTTCACAACTTGCAATAAAAACTAACAATAACTCTCTTCAACTTGCTTGAGATAAATAAACAATGATCAACCTTGTAAACTCCAAAGAGTTACAATTACAAAGCTCAATCCTTGTCTCACAAAAGCTATGCCTATTCCTTACAAGTAGAGTTCTAATGTGAAGAACAATGTCAAAACAAGTGCTTCATCCATTTGGTGTCCCAAATTGAAGTCATAACTCAACCTTGATTCCGAAGATATCTTCAAAGCTTATCCTCAAAGTTGGCGCCCAAGAATGGGCCAACTTAACTCAACCTTCTGAAATATCTTATCATGCAAAAGTGTTAACTCCAAGAAGCCAACTTGGGCACCTAAAGTGGGTCCAAGTCAATCTCTGTTAACTGAAACATATCTCATCCACCATTCATGCAAATATCATGCATGATTGATCATCCCCTGTTAACTAAAAGTAGTCACCTGTTATCTATCATGCAACTCAAGTCATTAGTCATGCATTCCAAGTTAACTGAAGTCAACTAGCATTCAACTAAAACTAACTACATGCAATTGAAGATAAGTGAACCATAACCGAATTGAACTGAACTAAACTAAACTAAACTAAACTGAACTGAACTGATCTGAACTGATCTGAACTGAACTGATACTGAACTAAACTAAACTAAACTAAACTAAACTAAACTAAACTAAACTGAACTGAACTGAACTGATCTGAACTAAACTGAACTAAACTTTATACATGTAAACATCAATCCCTAACTTCTAGGATCTTTACATGCATTACATAAGTGTTATATTTTTCTCCAAACAGTTAACTTAACTCAAGGTGGGTTCCACCTTCCATGTGGGTGCCCCATGTGCTCCTATTATTTAGGAACTCATCTTGGACGCCCTCACATGCTCCTATCATTTAGAATTAATTACAAATGTCAATTAACATGATTATTTCATTCAAAAATAATCTCTTTCTAATCCTAGTGTTGGGGAACACTTTCCAAGGACTTAGGAGATACATGAAATAATGTTTAGGATTGCAATTAAATGGCATCCTATTTCCAACAATGATTAATATGTGCGTATGTTTGTATGTATGTATAATATTTTCTAATTGGTCTTGATTTAATAATCACAATACCTGAACTTATATATCTATATATATATATATATGAAATTATATTATCTTACTCCCCTAATGTATTTCTGAAAATAATAATTAATTTCATAGTCTTGTAATTTCTGAATTTTCCTTTCAAATTATGTTTCCCATTCCTTTATTAGTCTGCTCCAATATGTTCTTATTCCTCTTGTTCTCTTATTCTCATTTCTTATGATTATCCCCTAAAACTCTCCATATATCCTGAAGATCCCCCTCTTTATGTTCCCTTTATACCTTGTGTGGAGGGAGATGACTTCATGGAGGGTGACGTCCCTTTGTTAGCATCCTTTTTGAACGACTATGATTCTTTATAACCATCACTGCCTTTCATATAAGCTTGATTGTTGACTTTTTACTAACTAAACTGAGTGCTTATTAATCGTTGCCTTTTATGGGAATCATTACTCACCTTAACCTTTACTCATTGTCTTTTACTTGAATCGCTGCCCTATTTATTTCCTTTTTATTCAAGCCTAGTCGTTGCTCCTACACGATCTTATATGTATCATTGCTTACCTATTTGTAATATTGTATTTCCCTTTATTACACCGAAGGTGTTCCTTATATGAAGTAAACAACCTGCTTCTAAAAATCAACAGTTGAAAATTGTGGAGAAGGATGCAAGATGATTGAAATGATCTCAACCATCAATTTTTTTAAAATATTAAAAATATAATATAATTTAAAAAAAACTACATTCTTATCTAGTCTTATAGCTTTAAATTAAGAAAAGATAGGATAAGAACTGTTTTTTTCTTTTAAACTTTTTAAACTTAGATTTTTAGATAAATAATAATGCTTTTAATAAATAAATATATTTTTTAATAATAATAAATCAATAAATTACAAATTGACTTTTTATCTTTAAATAAGGTTTCATTTTATTTTCACTTATTAAGTTTGGTGTTATTGTAGTTTTAGATATAAAAGTTAGAATTTTACCTTTAACAATTTTAATATAGTTTATATTTATTTTTAATATTTTATTTGAAATACAGTTTTAGTTTTTAAAAGATAATTTATTTAATAATACTTTTTTATTTGTTAATATCCAGTTTTTTAAATTCTAATAAATTTAAAAAATAGTTTTACTTTTTTATTTAATCATTTATTAACTTTCTAATAAATTTAAAAAATAGTTTTACTTTTTTATTTAATCATTTATTAACTTTTTTTTAGACAGACTAAACCTCTTGATCTCTTGCCTGCAACATGATACTTTAGTCAATCAAGCTAGGTCATACACCCTTAATAATTTAAATTAACTTAATAAGTTTATTTTTTGTTATTAATTTTTTAAAATTATTATGTTTATTAATATTTATATTTTGATATATTTTTACTTTCCATTTAGATTATTTAATTTTAATTTTTAATTTAGATTTTAGTTTGAAATTTATTTTCATTATTTATATCTTTTTATGAAATTATAAATAATAATTAAAAATATTAAAATTAATTTAATTTATAATTAGTATCTTATTAAAACTTTAATTATTGTAGAATAATTCTATTTTAGATTTTTGTTATAATTTATATAATAAAATGAATTTCAAACTTAAAATATAAATTAAAATTTATAGAGAGAGAGAGAGGTAACTTTTGATTAGTCGTTTTTGTTAGATTCTTCAAGAAGCGAGAATCGAGCTAGGATCCAATGGTGTTCGTAGATCACATGCAGCTCCAATCAACAAATGATCAAAGATCAAAATAGCAGAATGAAGAGAAAATCTGAAATGAGAGAACAATAGAGACAAAGCAAGAGAATTTTGAGAATACTCTCGTGACTCTCACCGAACAATCACCAAACTAATGGAGGTGAGAGGAGAGTGCTCAATATATAGAAAAATAGGGGCATGTACATCCAAGAGGTGCATTAACTCCTACTACCCATAAAAGGTGGGAGGTTTTACCTACTTGGGAAATGCCAAAACATGCAGCATAACCTCCTCAAGTGAAGATAGGGGAGAGGTGTCACATAAGGCCAAAAGAGGGTGAGAAACCCAACTACCCCATAAACTACTCAGGTAAATACAAAATAGTGGTTATAAGAGGTGGCACGACAAGCCAAAAGAGAGTGTGTAACTCAACTACCCATGTGTGGGAGAGAGTGACACATGTAGTTGTTGTATTTTGCCACATGGCCTCATATTACCACATCTAATAAACCTAAGCAAGCTAAATAATAATGTGTAGGAAAAAGAAATACCCCCTAACATAGGAAATTAAAAAATCTACACTAACACCCCCCCTTAAGCATAACTTAGGTGGGTGAAAATATGGGTTCTGACAAATGAGGCCATATTAGGTACTCATGTACATAGAGATCCCCCCCAAAAGAAGAAGCCCCCCATAAGAGGAATAGCCCCCCCTAAATAGAGAGAGAAAATACCCCCCAAAGTAGAGAGAGTAATGAAGGACTAAGAAGACCCTCCTGAAGTAGACACCTGTCACACCCATAGCAAAGCTCGCAAATGAAGGAACTTGCTCACTGTGAAGGGTTTGGTGAAGATGTTCACATTCTGCTCCGATGTAGAACAATACTTAAGATCAATTATTCCTTCCTAAATCAGCTCCTGAATGTAGTGCATATGTATCTCAATGTGTTTTGTCCTCTGGTGATGAACTGGATTCCTTGAGATTTGTATAGCACTCTGATTATCACAAAAGATGATTGTAGGCTTTCTAAATGGAATGCCAAACTCAGTGAGAATATTTTGAAGCCAAATAACCTTAGTGGTGGCATTACTTACCCCTCGATACTCAGCCTTCGTAGATGAAAGAGCAATCGCAGACTACTTCTTGCTCGACCAACAAACTGGACCGAAATCAAGTGAGAAGCAATACCCAGAAGTAGAATTGCAATCCAGAGAATCACCTACCTAATCTGAATTTGTATGTCCCACCAAGTCAATATATGCGCTCACTGCATAGTAAATCCCATAGATGTGAGTACCCTGAATATAGTGGAGGATTCGCTTAGTTTCCTTCCAATGCAACTCATGTGGCTCCTGCATGAATCTAGAGACCATTCCCACAGCATATGAAATGTCGGGTCTCATATGATTCAAGTAGATGAGACTCCCAACAAGTTGTCGATATAAAGTGCCATCAACCAAAGGTGGGGAACACTTAGCCTCAAGTTTGATCCCTAACAGAAATGGAGTCGGTGTAGGCTTATAGTCAGCCATGCAAAATCTGGAGAGCATGTCAAGTGCATACTTGGGTTGTCCAAGGAAGATACTCGAGGATGACTAAGTGATCTCAATACCCAAGAAATAATGCAAAAGACCCAAGTCTGACATCAAAAATCTATCATGTAGAGAATTTTTCACCGCCTTGATGGTGGATGAGTGACTCCTAGTGATCAACAAGTCATCGACATATAGAACCAGTAATGTGAGAGTGTCATCTTGTTGCAGAATGTAGATGTTCGGATCAGAATGGCATCGAGTGAACCCAACTTTCAGAAGGAAGGAGTCCATCTTGGCATACCAAGCTCGAGGAGCTTGTTTAAGGCCGTAGAGAGACTTCTGAAGATGGTACACAAGTGAAGGATCCTGGACAAACCCCTGTGGCTGCTCCATGTAGATTTCCTCTTGAAGGTCACCATGAAGAAAGGCACTCTTCACATCCATCTAATGAAATTCCCATCAATGTGCTGCAATTATAGCAAGCACAAGTTGGATGGAATTCATCTTAGCAACTGGTGCAAAAGTCTCAGAGTAGTCAATCTCGGGAACCTGGGAGAATCCTTTTGCAACCAAGCGAGCCTTATACTTATCAACCGACCCATCTGCTGCAAATTTTGTCCAATAGATCCACTTGCATCGAACAAGTTTCCTTCCTTTAGGAAGAGGGACTAGATCCCATGTGTGATTCCTCTCTAAGGAATCAAACTCTTCCTGCCTTGTAGCATCCCACTCGGGAATACCTGAAGCTTCTTGAAAATATTGTGGATCAAAAGCTGAAGCAACGAAGAGATGTGGAGCCTATTGAAACTGTGACCTTGTTCTTCTAGTATCTGATGGATCACCAACCCAATTACCTACCTATTCAATTTCTGATGAGCCCAAAGGGGTGCAAGGGATGGAGAGTCTAGAGGAGAATCATCACCCTCTGAATGATGACTAGGAGAAGAATGTGAATCCACATCATCACTACCACCATCTGAAGTGGAGGAAGAAGACTCCTCGTCAAGATTAGGAGGATTAAGATCCTCTGAAGAACTGTCATCTTGATGCATGGGCTCCAATTTGATATTGGATGGAAAAGTGGTAAGAGAAGAACTGGAAGGGATCTCCTCAAAATGAACACTCCTCTCAATGAACAACTCTTGAGTGGTAGGATGGAGAATCCTATAGCCTTTGACATCATCAGGATACCCAAAAAATATGCAAGGCTTGCTCTATGGATCCATAGCCTTGTGTTTCTCTACTAGAATGTGGGCCCATGCAAGAGAGCCAAACACTCTAAAGTGCTTAATTGTGGGTTTCCGACCAATCCAAACTTTAAAATGAGTTACCCCCTTCACAGCTTTGTGAGGAACTCTATTCTGGATGTAACACACACAATTGATGGCCTTTACCCAGTATTGAGGTGCCAAAGATTTGGAGTGAATCATACAATTAGCCATCTCTTTTAAGGACCTATTCTTGTGTTCTGTGACACCATTCTGTTGAGGATTGTATGGAACTGTGTGCTACATGTTGATACCTTCTAAAGCATAAAACTATTCAAATTGATTATTAACATATTCACCCCCATTATCTGTACGTAGAATCTTGATGAACTTCCTAGGCTATTTCTCTACAAAAGCTTTGAAATCCTGAAAATGCTCAAAGACCTCAAACTTTTGTTTGAGAAAGTAAACCCAAGTGTATCTGGAAAAGTCATCAATAAATGTCAAGACATATCTAGCCCTGCTGAAAGATGGTTATGGAAATGGTCCTGCCAAGTCAGTGTGTGCCAACTCCAATAGTTGTGGAGCCCTCCATGCTTTTCCTTTATCACATTTCTTCTTAGGATGCTTACCAAGAATGCATCCTTGGAAAACACCATCATAAAATTGAATAGAAGGCAACCCTGTGACCATATCCTGTTGACTGAGTTGCTACAAGTAATGGTAGTTCAAGTGGCCAAACCGTTGATACCACAAACAACTCACCTCATTTGCATGAGTGAGTAAGGCTGTCGAAGGAGAGTTAGGAACAAAGTGAGAAAACTGATATAGTCTGGACTAATGATCTATTTTTCCCATGGCAACTATAGACCCATTATGTATTTCACTAATTACCATTGTATCTGGAGTGAACTCAACTCGCTTTCCAGTACTAGTGTGAGTGATCTGATAAATGGATAAGAGATTAGTTGACAAAGATGGAACACAAAGAACATCCTCAAATGTCCCTTCACCCACATCAATAGACCCTCTCCCATGCACTTCAACAGGAGTGTCATCACCCATTAATATGGTAGGCATAGAACATAGCTCCAAAGAGGTAAAATTATCCTCTAATGAGGCCATGTGGTGCGAAGCACCCAATTCAATGATCCAAGAATTTGGTTGTGAAACAACTAGGGCCTTTCCCTTTCCTTTCCCCTTACTTTTGTCTGTGTCCTTAGAAGACCCTTCTGATGAACTCTATTTGACTAAATCAGGCACCTTGATATTGTTCTTTTCTAGAAGAGGAGAAAGGTTATCTATTTTCTTCTTTAAACACTTGTGTTCATCATGGCCAGGCCTCTTATAGTAAGAATACGACCTTCTCCTTCTTAGGTTGATCACTTTTTGCTGAAGAGGTATTCTTATCTACTTTTGAAGCAGTAGGCATCTGATCTTTCTTCTTCTCTCCTTGGTTCTTTTGTTTCTTATCTTGCTTGTTAGACCCTTTTTGTTCTTTTGTGCCTTGATTGACAACTAAGGCATTTGACTTAGAGGGCTTAATTGTACCCATTATAACCAATTTGTCCTGCTCCCTAGTGAGCTTTGCAACAAATTCATCTAGAGAAGGCATTTTGTGGGTTGAACCTAGGGCACATTTTGTAGCATAGAATGTAGAAATAAATACAGAATAGTTAGGACCAAGCTTAGAAAGAATGCTCAAGTTCAATTGCTTATCATCCTTCTTGATTCCACACTATTCTAACTGCAATCTAATAGCCTTCAAGTTTGTGAAGAAGTCTTGTATAGTGTCAAAACTGCTAGGACTTAACCCTATGAGTTCATTCTCTAACTGATGACCCCTTAACTCATCCTGCTTACCAAAGAGGCTTTCCAATTTAGTCCACACTTCATTTGGTGTAGTGGCAGATTCAATGTGAAAAAGAAGGTCAGGAGACACTGACATGCACAGAGTACCAAAGGCTTCATCACATTTATTAAACCATTTTGTCTATTCTGCAGCATCCTGAGGTTCAGTTTCAAGTCCCATTGTAACACGATAATATCCATGTCTTTTCAGATATATTATCATCTTAGATTTCCATTCAAAATAGTTATATGGAGTTAAAACTAGAAATGTAGGTGCATCCATGAGTGCAAAAAAGAAGATTGCAAAGCAGAAGGAAAAGTGTGAAAAAGAAGAACACTAGACAACCCCCCTTTTCACTAGTTTTTGAAATGACCCCCCCAGAAATTACAATGTCGGCACTTTATAATTAGTGTGATTTACAATGCAAATCTTCAGATTTTTAGACTCTTACAAGGCCCAAAATGGCCAAAACACTGAAACTACAGCTAAAGTGCAATATGAGATCAAATTGAGAGAACCAATGTAGAGTACACAAAAAAATATTAACTCTGGAAAAAACGGCACCAAAAACAGAGTCTGTTTGCACAAGTTATGGCTCCCAAAAGGTCTCAAAACGTGAACTATACAACAAATTCTGGAAGAATCTTCAATTTATGGGAATCTGGAGCATCAAATTAGAAAACCAACTTCACCACAACGTAGAGCATGAAATTCTACCCAAATTTTTTTTTAAAATGCATCAAAAAAGGAGTTTGTATGCTCAAGTTACAGTCATTTGAAGTTGGATTGCCAGATCAAAAATGCAAATGGAGAGGGGTCTCCTTGCTGACGGTCATTTAGACGTCAAATTTAAGAAAGTGACATCTACAATGGCATTTTGAACGTCAAATTTAATACAATAACATCCACGACGGTCGTTTGAACGTCAAATTTAACATAGTATTTATGACAGGCAAATGAACGTCAAATGTAACATAGTGTTTATGACGAGCAAATGAACATCAAATTAAGCCCGTGTTCTATGACGGTCGTTTGACCATCAAATTTAAGACAGTTATTTTTTTTTCTATAGAGCCGTACAGTACGAAATCCGTACGACCTGGGGTGGAAAAAAATTTGGCTCAAAAAAATTCCAGACTTCGATTTCGACGATTTTGTAGTCGATCTTTAGGTTCTCGAGCCTTCTGAGCGCGATGACGAGGTCCATTTGGGTTGAAAGTGCTCTAATTTTATGGCTACCTTGAGGAACCACATTGAAATCCCTGTTTTGCAACTGGCTCCTCCGATCTCCGATTTCGGTGAAACAAAAGCCAATATTGACTTTCTCAGGCCTTCTAGACGCTATGGAAATGTTGAAAACACTTGCAGGATTACCAGAAAACTGCAATCACCTAGATCTCACAAGAACCAAATATGCAACCTAGATTATACAGATGCTTATTTTTCCTTTAAACTGTTCTGATTCTCCAGGCCATAGGAGGATGCAGGAGAAGAGCATACTAGGTTTTGAGGAAAATGCTAGCTTTGGATTAGTCTCAAATCTCTGTAAGAAAATAGATAATAAAAGTGAACTAAACCAAACAAACAAGCTCTGATACCATGTTAAATTCTTTGAGAAGTGAGAATTGAGCCAAGATCCGATGTTGGTTGTATATCACATGCAACTCCAATTAGCAAATGATCAAAGATCAAAATAGCAGAATGAAGAGAAAATCTGAAATGAGAGAACAATAGAGACAAAGCAAGAGAATTTTGAGAATACTCTTGTGACTCTCGCCGAACAATCACCAAACTAATGGACGTGAGAGGAGAGTGCTCAATATATAGAAAAATAGGGGCATGTACATCTAAGAGGTGCATTAACTCTACTACCCATAAAAGGTGGGAGGTTTTACCTACTTGGGAAATGCCAAAACATGTGGCATAACCTCCTCAAGTGAAGACATGAGAGAGGTGTCACATAAGGCCAAAAGAGGGTGAGAAACCCAACTACCCCATAAACTACTCAGATAAATACAAAATAGTGGTTATGAGAGGTGGCACAACAAGCCAAAAGAGAGTGTGTAACTCAACTACCCATGTGTGGGAGAGAGTGACACATGTAGTAGTTGTATTTTGCCACATTTCCTCATATTACCACATATAATAAACCTAAGAAAGCTTAAATAATAATGTGTAGGAAAAAGAAATATCCCCTAACATAAGGAAATTAAAAAGCCCACTAACAGTTTCATGCCAACAATCCAAGGATAGCACATCCTAGAGAGTTATGCTTAGGGTTACATGTCATTTGGTTAAGGATATGATAATTCACCTTTAAAACCTCTTCAATGTGCCCATTGCACACTTATGAGGAAAATAGATATAGAGAGAAAGAGAGAAAATAAAGAGAGAGAAATGGAGAGGGATACAAAGAGATACAAAAATAGAGGTATAGATATAAAGGAATAAATATGGAGAGAGGAAGAGAGATAAAGAAAGAGAGAGGAAAAGAGAGAAGAGGAGAGACATAGATATAGTCACATAAAGAGAGATAGAGAGATAGATAGATAAAGAGAAATAGGAGACAAAAATATAGAGGTTGAGAGATCAAGAGATCAAGAGGGAAAGGGGGAGAGAGGAGGGAGAAAAATAGGGATAGTAAAAAATAGTAAGGGGAGAAAGATAGGGAGAGGGAAATAGATAGAGAGAAGAAAGAGAAAGATAGAGGAAAAGAGAAGGGAAGACAAATATAGAGATAAATAGGTGAGAGAGAGGAAGAGAGAGATTGAGAGATAATAAAAAATATAGAGGGAGACAAAAATATAAAGATCTATCTCTCTTTCTCTTCCCATATCTCTATGATATCTCTCCATATGTACTTCTCCCTACCTCTCTCTCTCTCTCTCTCTCTCTCTCTATATATATATATATATATATATATCCCCCTCTATTAATTTTCTAAATCACCTAGACTTTATCTCTCTCTTTACCTCTCTAGTTCTATCTTTCCATCTCTCCATCTTCCTGTCTATTTATAACTCTGTATATCTATCTCTCTTATTTACTCCACCTCTCCCTCAATCTCTCTTGCTCTATCTCTCTCTATATATCACTTCCTATATCTTTATATTTCTCTATCCATCTCCCCCTCTTTCATTAACTCCCTCTTTCTATCTCTATCTCTCCCTCTCCCTCTCTCTCTCCTCTTTGTCTATATTTATCTCTCTTTGTCTGTCTTTGTCTTTGTCTCTCTCTCCTCTATCTTTCCCAAATTATATTTCTCTCTCCTTTACATAACTATTTTCCCTCTCTCTCTCCCTCTCCCTTCCTCTTTCTATCTCTCTAATTTTCTCTCCTATCTCTATTTATCTCCCTCCATCAACCTCCCTTTCTATCTATTTATACATATCTATCTCCCTCTCTATCTCTCTCCATATCTCTCTTACTCATACACACACTCCTTGTTTCTCTCTCCCTATCTCTATCTCTATCTCTCCATATTTAAATTTTTGCATATCTTTATCTTTATCTCAATATCTATCCATCTCTCTTTACCCCTATATCTTTCCCTCTCTCTACCCCTCTCTATATATCACTTCCTATCTCTATATTTATATTTATCTCTCCCTCTCTCTCCCCCTCTATATATTTATCTCTTCTAGATCTATATCTATCCCTTTGTCATCTCTTTATCTCTCCCTCTATCTCTCTCTATCCCTCTCCTCCATCTCCATCTCCATTTCCATCTCCATCTCTATCTCTAACTTCCTCTCTCTCCCTCTCTCTCTCTCTTCCCCCCCATATCTCTCCCTCTTTTTGTTCACATATCTCCCTCTCTCTCTCTCCCTATTTCAAACATATCATTAGCATATTGGTAATGGAGCCTTATTATCTTCCTGATTCAAAGGTTTTGTTTTAGTTGTGTTCGGATCCCTGTAAGTAGATGCATATTTGATTTGAAGCTATCACTTCTCCATTTAGACCTTTGTTGCACAAACAAAATCATTTTTAAATAGCCTACCAATTGACCTCATGTATACTACACAAATGTATGTAAACAATAAAGCAAAAAATTCCCTAATTGACCATCCACACTTCTTCGGTGTACCCATTGCACACCAAGGTGTGATTGCTAATTTTATATTAATATATTATATGTTAATATATTTATTCTTATATATTTTTAAAAAAATTGCAGGCTAGACTATTTTTTCCCATTTCAAACTGCAAAATTGCTAAAAACAAAATGTGTTTAAAACCTGCAAAAAATGCGAATAAAATCATGCTGATTTTCACACAAAAAAAAACCATGAGACTATAGCTTGTTGCTTACTCTTATGCTTTGATAGATTTTTTCCAAGCATCCATAGCTTGTTTGAAAACACTTGTTTTAGGCTTTTAGTGATAGCAGCAAGGCAATGAACTGTCGGATAAAATGCTTTGGTAGTCATGTATGAAAAATGTGGTAGCATAGACAAGGCAGTGAACTGGTTGAAAAATTGCCTCAAAGAAATGTGGTCTCATGGTGATGGAATGCCATGACAATCCATAGCAATTTGCTTGCCATGGATTGTCATGGAATTCCATCACCATGAGACCACATTTCTTTGAGGCAAATTTTCAACCAGTTCACTGCCTTGTCTATGCTATTGCTTACTATTATGCTTTGATAGATTTTTTCCAAGCATCCATAGCTTGTCTAAAATCACCTATTTTAGGCTTTTAGCCATAGCAACAACGCAGTGAACTGTTTGATAAAATGCTTTGCTAGACATGTATGAAAAATGTGATAGCATAGACAAAGCAGTGAACTTTTGAAAAAATGCCTCAAAGAAATGTGGTCTCATGGTGATGGAATGCCATGACGAATGCCATGACAAACGAATAGCTATGGATTGTCATGGCATTCCATCACCATGAGACCACATTTCTTTGAGGCATTTTTTCAACCAGTTCATTATCTTGTCTATGCTATTGCTTACTATTATGCTTTGATAGATTTTTTCCAAGCATCCATAGCTTGTTCGAAAGCACCTGTTTTAGGCTTTTAGCCATAGCAGCAAGACAATGAACTGTTTGATAAAATACTTTGGTAGACATGTATGAAAAATGTGGTAGCATAGACAAGGCAGTAAACTGTTTGAAAATTTGCCTCAAAGAAATGTGGTCTCGTGGTGATGGAATGCCATGACAATCCATAGCAATTTGCTTGTCATGGCATTCCATCACCATGAGACCGCATTTCTTTGAGGCATTTTTTCAAATAGTTTATTGCCTCGTCTATGTTATTGCTTACTATTATGCTTTGATAGATTTTTTTCAAGCATCCTTAGCTTGTTCAAAAGCACCTGTTTTAGGCTTTTAGCCATAACAGCAAGGCAATGAACTATTTGATAAAATGCTTTGGTAGACATCTATGAAAAATGTGGTAGCATAGACAAGGCAGTGAATTGTTTGAAAAAATGCCTCAAAGAAATGTGGTCTCATGGTGATGGAATGCCATGACAAGCACATTGAGACCACATTTTTTTGAGGCATTTTTTCGAGCAGTTCACTGCCTTGTCTATGCTATCGCTTACTATTATGCTTTGATATATTTTTCTCCAAGCATCCATAGCTTGTTCGAAAGCACCTATTTTAGGCTTTTAGCCATTGTAGCAAGGCAGTGAACTGTTTGATAAAATGCTTTGGTAGACATGTATGAAAAATGTGGGTGACCTACTATGAGAATGAACCCCTAGAGTATGGACTGGTTCCCCTTTAAATCTCCTAGAAACTAATGGATTTTTTATTGGAAAAGGGCTAGAGATATAACTGATGAAATGAAATGCTATTTCTAGGAAGTGATGCACCAAAATGTAATTAACTTACACTAGCCTGATTCACAACTACTTTTCAAAGAAATTTGTTCATACAACTCAGACTGATAAATTTCACTACAAAAGTGTTTCATAGAAAAGCATGAAAGAACTTGCATAATCCGTGACCTATGATGAAGTTTATACCTTGTATACTTGCTTTCAATAAAAATGAGACAAAAGAATTTAAAGGTTTTGAAGTAAAACACAGAAAACCCTTTATCAAACCACTCAACATGAAACAAGACACCAAAATCCGAATAGATGAACCCTTGATTGTATTGAAAATAGAAGGAATCTCTACAAAAATTGATAAAATGAACTAAAATAACTGTTGTTGTATATAAAATGTGGTAGCATAGAGGGGCTTCCACTTTCAAGTAGCACCCATTCTCTGTTTCTAGAGGAGGATGGGCTTAGACATGGTTCTCTACACATAATATTTAACGAATCCTCCTTCGCTTCTGTGACTAGAAGAAAATTTGACATCCTCCATGAAACTACAACACCTCACTTATATGGGTGAGTTGCAACCATTGGAAGATGCCAAGGCCATGGCCTCCTCTGTGGGTTTTTCCCTTTGTGCATTCAGTGGCTGGTAGGAATTCTTATATCTATTGAAGTGGATAGGAGAGAGATTTTAGTTTGGGAAAGCTGCTGAGCAAGGGTTTGCAGCAGGTAGGGCGTTTTTTGCAAAAATTACCCCCCAAAAAAAATCTGACTTAATGCTAAATTCGGGATCAAAGTTCAAATTTGCAATTTTGTATATGCAGCAAGCTCTATTGTTTTTATTTTGCCAAATATTTATCACAAGCTGCTGGAACCGCTACTATGAATATAGAATAAAGCTTTAAACATCACTCAACATAGATTTTGTGTGGATGTTTACTGTAACTTCTTTTTAGTAAGTTAAGATCCCCATGCCCAGGCTAGAAACAAAATTGACAAAAGAATTACGCATAACGACAATGGTGAACTGATGGGGGACACAATCTGATTCCCTCTTTCATCGTTCTTAGAATAAAGCATTCTAGTCAATAGACAATTTAAATTCCATTAAAAAAAATTCAAAATCACAAGTCAATGGACTGAGGTAAGAAAATATTCACATTTACAGATCACGGAAAATAAAGAAAGCATATATATTAGCACAGCACCAGTAAGAAATTTGTAGGTATCTGTTATTATACATGTTAATTTCTTATGGGAATCTATCAGATTCTTTCAGCAGAAGCGTAAGTTGTAGGCAAACATTCTTGCACAACTTTAGATTTCAGTGCTGTTATTCATGAATCTTGCACATCACCTTATCAAAACAAGCAAACAAAAATTTTCATAGGCTGATTACTAAAATTTTCATTCCATCCATAACATGAACAATTAATTAATGATACAATCTTGAGGATTGAGATGATCTCCATCTTCAGATGAGTCATCACTCTCTGTCGTGAAGTCCACAGCATATCCATCATGATCATCCTCATCTTCACCTTCATAATCTGATCCTGAATAAATTCTCTCAAAATCTGGCTCAGACCGCCTCTGTAACCTTAATATGTGCTTAATCAAATCATTTGGGAAAGAGGTGTCTGCATAATGCTCTCTTTTGCGTTTATTGGCTTTCATCACCTGCTATCAATGAGAAAGATCAGATAAGTCTAAGCAATATATATTACACATTAAAATGTATAGAGTTGCAAACCATTTGAAATTATTCACTTCAAGAAAATAGATTTGAACAGTCTTATAAAAAAATATACATACTACTAAAACAAACAAATAACTACCTCTTCAGCATCACCAGGAAGTGGTATCAGATGATCTGCTGTAGGTGCCCATATTTTGATGGTTTTCTCAATTCCACTTGTGGCAAGAACAGTCATATGGGGATGGGGCTCCAAACAATTAACCACATCTTTGTCACCTCGCATTAGATGCACCAACTTGCCACCTTTCTTCTTCCAAATAAATATATGACCACAGTCAGATCCACTCATTACATACTCGGTATTAGGACCAAAGAAATTTACACCTTTCACAGTCCGGGCATTTCGATGTCCCTCATAAACCTGAGGTGCTTCTATTTCCTCTGATGTTTCAGATGAAGCAGAATTTGGGCATGGTCCCAAGCCCATCTCCTTTTGAAACAAATAAATAAGCTCATCATTATACGACACAAGTAACTCACTTTGATTAGAGTAAGCCAGACCAGTTATGTGGACGTGCTCAGTGCCAATCAAATGACGAGGTGAGAATGAGTTGATGGGATGATCTGAATTACTTGACGCATCCCATTCATAATTCCGAATGTCATAAACACGAGCATATTCATCAGAGCCGCCAGTAGCAAAACAGTTTGGATTACGTGGATCTATTACAATTGCATTGAGCTGAACAATAGAGGCATGGTTTGGCTTTGACCCATTGGCATTGAAAGCATGGCAAGTAAATAGCTTTGTTGCAGGGCGAGTTCTTAAATCAAACTGCAAAAGTAAGGAACAATGATCTGATAAAACGTAGATTGCATACATCGTATAGCAAGAATGCATTAGTTCTTTCACATATCAAACCAGATTGGATGTCATATATCACCAGAAATAGAAGAACTATATGAGATTAAGAAACAGACTTACATGTTGGACAACTCCATCTTCACCGCAGCTGAAGAATATGTGAGGACTTCCAGGCTCTATGGCAAGTTTATGAGCACGCCCGTGATGCTTTCCAATCTTTCTTGTGTCAACACAACCATCCTCTTTGACCTGGGTAAACCTTACCTGCACATTGGATAATAGACTGGAATATTAAAAGTTACCACAAATTGTTGTCTTATTAAAACTAAATAATTCTTGATCAATTTTGTAGAGGATTCAGGCCAATTGGTGTTGCCGATTTCACACACTTGAATGGCACAATAGTGATATAACAACCAATGCAGCAAGGCTATCATTCGATTGGAAATGTTCCATATAGCATCTCATTTGACTAGCTTAGATAGCTCAATAGATGATCTATTATACCAAGAACCTAATGTTAATATTGCAGAGTTAAGAATGATGTATTTAGTAACCTTATATGTATGATATGCTTTATATATGAGTACAAGGCAGCAATGGGTTGCATGTAACCTGCCTTCTATTACTAATAATAAATAACCTGTAGACCACAACAATAGTTATTGCTTCCAACATTCTACGTTTCACATTTATAAAATTCCATTCAGCTTTGTGTTCAATTTATTACAACTGCTTGGATGAAACTCAAGAAGAATCAACTGTTGCATTTTGTAGGTTTTATAGCATATTGTTGTGATTAATTAGAGCTCTGGGTGTTGATTGATTTGATCCCTGAACAAAGGAGTGGTATATCAACTGCCATTATATTTCTCGGTGCTAACTTGGACATGATTCACTCTGAATATCAGAACTTTCCAACAATTTTTTGAAAAATAAGCATCATATAGTCTTCCCACGATTTATACAAGCAGAGTACTAATTAGTAATTAGTATCACTTGCCAATGCAAGTAGTTATGGCATAAATTAGATTTTGTAGCAGAAACAGACATCAACATAGCCTTATGAATATTCAAATATCACATGTATTCCAGGCTTGAGTAGACAAAATACAATTACATCAATTACAACAATGTATCAATTGACAATACTGGATAAGAAGCACCTAAATATAATGGACATAATAATAAGAATACTTAATCATGTCATGACAATACTTTTGAGAATAACTTTGAAATGATGCCGCGGATTGCAGGAGATACAAACCAAAGCCAAAGTAACAACCCTAAAACATACTCTACGACTTAACTCACTAAGATTTCTTAGATCTGTTCATAACACGAGTCAATAAAAGAACTCAGATATCACTACCACAAGGGAGGTGCTGTTCTCATTTCAGTATTGAGGATGTTCATGCAACACGGCAAGGCTTGGCCAGCTCTCATGCCAACAGTAATGTGCCTAAAGATCCAATCCTCACATGCACCACTCACCAACTTCATTCTTTATAATAGCCTCATCTACCCAAATCCTGACTTCATGTTGTGATTAATTAAAATAAGTGAAAAAGAAACACGAGGTGTAGTATAAGAAGAGACAAAAGGTTAAACTCCTAATTTAAGGGGTTCGAAAATGTCATTTGCTCCAAAGAAAATTAGAGTGGCCGGTTGAGAATTACTTCTAGTGACCAAGGGAAAACTAAAACTCTTTACAATTTTGTGACTGTCTGAACCATTCAATACCTATGACCAAAAATTCCTTCAAATACAATCCATTATGTAACATGCAATACATACTCAATACTTTGTGGTTGTCCAAACTATAATTCCCCAATTATTTAATACTACCAATGTGTAATTATGCACAATCCCATATGTGGGTCCAACTATTGTAACAGCGACCTCATCCATCGCCCTATGCCACCTAAATGACAATTAATTGATAGTAACACCAAGTACAGATACAAACCATTCACAGCTTTGCGAAGTTGTTTGCAACTCTTGAGTGTACATCAACTCAACATCTTTATCTCACAACTTCATTTGAATATAATGTGTGTTTGCATGTATGTAATATCCCTACCAAGATATTACAACAAACTTCCAAATTTAATTTTACTTTAGCTCACAGACATTTCGTCAAATAGCTGCCAAGCAATGATGTATTCAATATTTCTGATCTAAACACTCAACAGTTGCAACTAACTCACAAATATATCAACATAATCATGACCACTTTGCATTCATCGAGTTTTACAGGGCATTTTAGCAAACAGTTGTCAAACAATGGTTCACTAATATCATTGAATGAGTACATTACATAATCAAATCTGACCTCAAGATGCTAGACAATACCACAAAAGTTGTTGCAAGTCACTATAAGTTGAAACAGGCTTAATCTATCCCTTCTCCAAAGTGTCCTCTCTCCAAAATGCTGTTATAAACATACCCAGAAGTTCTGATCTGCTGAAAACGGTTTGAAACCACAAATCATTCCCACATTTGCTGTGATCCACCTCAGATAGCTGTATGAGATTGGACTAATGATGTGACTGGGTGTAAGGAACACCAAATTGCTAGTCTCAGGCAGCAACCTTCTAAAGCTCTCACACCTTCCTCCTGGGTACTGTGAAAAGCAATCAATGATGCTAGGGCTGCTAAATGGCGGCCGGAAGTTCGTGTCTAAAAGCCTTAAATATATGCAGCAGCTACTTTAACATAAACTCACACCTTCTCAGTTCAGCCAGCACAGAGAATAGGAATGATAAATAAACCAATAAAATCTGCTTTAAACCACTTCACAATTCCAAACTGCCTCTACTCACTTGGTACAGCTAACAGAGGGGCTACCATATGGTATGGCCAAGATTGTAGAATGATATGACCAGCATAATAAACAAAATCAGAAATCTTACCAACAATTTCACCCTCAAATTCCTTTTATTGCTCCAATATGATTTGCAAGCAAATGATTTATATTGATTAACTCTCAATCTTCAATCTGCAACTGTACTAGAAACCAAATAAAGCAAACCTATAAATGATGGTTCAATTCTTCAATGCAAAACTCCACAAATCCCATAACATTCAGCACACTAGCAACCTCTATATGAAATTGCTCCAATGGATGTTGACGGTTTTTGTCCTCAAACCCAATTATCTTCAACACACAAGTGACTTCTGGATGAAGTCATTTTTATGTCTCCTTATAACAAACCCTTTTTAAATAATTAAATATGTCGTATTTTCATTTTCCACTTTTCGACAACTTAAATATTTAACTATTTAATAATTTAATTATTTTTTGCACAACCGCCAAAGTCATGGAAAATATTAAAATAACCCAAATATGAATTCTGACCACACCACCAATACCTTACATGCATAGGATATCAATCTATATAAAATTTGGTGCTCTACCAAAATGATGAATTTCTCCAGTAAGTGTGGAGTGCTCCCAAAATGTCGGATCTGCACAGAAAGTACCATTGTACTCATCTTGGCTTCAAGAACTCTCTACCATTGTCCAAACATTTTTCCAATAAAGTTGGCACTCTCCAAGAAAGTTGGAGTTTCCACAGATGTTGGAATGGACCAGAAAAAGGGACATTACAATGTATATGTTTAACCCTTCATGATATATTAGATTATTCTAGAAAACTCAATAACACCACAAACACCAGACTAATTTTGAGGACCTTAAGTTATTGCAATAGCCAGACATCAAGTATCCCTCTAATTAAATTAATTTTCACATTCAACTGGTTATTGATCTATATTTTGCTTATGATGAGGAAAGAGCAACAGATAGATGTTTTTTGTTGGCCCAAGAAATTGCACCTTCCCACAAGGTTAAAAAATATACCTGTAACTCATTTCTTGTCCTCAACAAAACTTGCCCAATTTGAATATATACATTCTACAAATCTGAATTAACACCCTTCAACCCGACATCTAAAATGGAAGAAGCACTACATTCCTCAAAGATGTCAATGACAGAGGTGTTGGCGCTCATACAAGTTGCACCTAGTTTAATGTTTTCTGCTTGTGCAGAACCTGATGTTAACGATTCAAAATTGTTGTATGCTTGTAATGTATTGATGGCAACACTTATCCCCTTTGCTTCTTGTCTTTGTCAAATGCTGAGGTTGTTGGACCCTTTTGTTGTGCCATTGATGACTGTTCTCCTCAGGATGGTGTTTGTTGCTTCTACTAGAGTAATCATTTATTAGGCTAATTTCACTTTATGCACTTAAGCTAAACTTAGGAGTGTTTTTTCTATAATTAGTTTGAGCTATTATTAGATCATTATGTCTCATCACATAGGATGTTGACAATTGTCATGATCTAATCCCTTTCTCTTTTAAGATTTGCTCTTATAAGCACTCTCCTTCATTGTATTATTCAAATTCAATATTTCTGTAAGTTTTTCTTTTTGAGGAAACAGCAAATCATTGTTTGCAGCTCTCGTGCGTGGAAGGTGTTCTCGTTTGCTGTTTGATCCTGCTTTGTGTGTGTTTTCACAGTTTCAACATCGTATCAAAGCGTGGATTCAGCAAACCCCTTCTCGAATTTTGAGGGCTTTCTTCAACTAGGGTTACAGGAGCATCAAATATGGTATCTTCATATTTTTTTGTAGGTTTTGGACTTGGACATTTTTTTGGTGTGCTGGAGCAAAACGGACCTCACCATTGCATTCAAAAGGCTGAATAGACGAATTTTGACTATAAATTTGCCTATATTCACCAACAGGAACTTCTAAGGCAAATATTTTTAGTATAGAGGCCATACAACCATACTATACGCGATTTCAAAAAAAAATTAAAAAACATTGTTGGTACAGTTTATTTTAAAATTTTGGTTTTTTAATTGTTTTTCCCAAAAAATTAAATAAAAAAAAGGCCCAAAAAAAAGGAATTAAAAAAATTGCCAGTTGTTTTTGTGGGGTAGGCGGTACCCTATGTTAGTTTTATGATCAGATATGAAAAGCAGATTTTTAATTCAAATACGAACAAATAGACACGGCATATACCCTAGTATACCCTAGGAAAACCCTCCACTTGAGGGAGAAAAACTCAGCAACAATATATCACTTATATATTGAATATCAACCAACAATGATCTTTACAATGAGGCCGATTACAAGGCCAAACAGCAGCACCACAACTTGATGCAATAACAGATAATTATCTTGCTCTTTCTAGATATCGAATTCAGCCTCCTTGAAGAACTTCAATCTACTCTTGAACCAATTCGCACTTCTCTATGAACTCGCACTTGTGAATGAATGAATGTAATCGATGATAGAATGAACTCATATAAATACACGGGATAGAGAAAGATCGCGCCTCTTCAAAGCATAAAGTCAGCCTTCAATATGAACCGATATGTCTCCAAGGGTGGCGAACAAACAAAGTCGGCCACAAGTAATTATTAACAATAATTAATCTTTTGTTTATGTTTGCAAGTGAAGCGCCTCTTCACATTAATATCGACTTAAATAAATTGAATAGCCAATAGGCTATATTGAATTTATTCCTTCAAAGTCGTGGCTGGAAGGATGAGGCCCGAAGCTGTTCTAACATCAACACCCTGTTGCTTGCATAGCCCTGCTAGGTACCATGGCCCCCACGTGGACCACACAATAGGGTTAACCATCGATGACCTCCACTTAGCTGCTCAACGGCCTTTTCAACCA
Organism: Sequoia sempervirens; assembly: GCA_007258455.2. Taxonomy (NCBI): domain Eukaryota; kingdom Viridiplantae; phylum Streptophyta; class Pinopsida; order Cupressales; family Cupressaceae; genus Sequoia; species Sequoia sempervirens. Next base: position 22,392,388 of record VDFB02000008.1, on the reverse strand, counting down.
TCGTCGGCCCCAAATCTCCACTACCATCCCCTTTTCATTCCAACATCTTTTCAAGATTCTGACGAATATTCCTTCCGACTACCTTATTCCAATGATCACAGTATAACGGCAAGGATGAGAATATTCTCTTGGATATTCCGACAACCTACAAAATATTTTGAAGAATCTTTACTTTCAGGCAACAATTTTTTCCCAAACCAACAGGGATTTTCCTATCAATTGGGGAATATTCCCAAGAATATTCTATTGACATCAACAATACAAACGCCCACAAACTCCCCTCCTAGCCCCCATTTGGCCTAAAGGAGCAAAAACTTAGACATATAGTATCGAAATTTGGCAAACAAGATATCATCAAAAAGCTAGTTCTACATGCTTTCCCATGGTGTGGGTCTCATCATCATATTTTGCCGCTGGTGCATTCTACAGCCTGTCAAAGTCGGATGTGTTGTTTTCACTCCCGAGCTCACAACTTTTGACCAGTTTCTCTGTTTTTCGCGATTCTTGCAAAGTTGGAAAAGTCTTTCAAAGCTCTTCACAAATATCCATGCACTTTTTCCAGAATTTTCTCTAGATACATTTTATTCAACTTTTTGTGCTTTCACATTCTAGTGAATTACTTGGATGTTTTGGCTCTTGAAAACTTTTTGTCCACGTGGGATGACTTGTTTTTATCTATTCTACATATATTTACATCATTTTGTCCTATTTGGGCATTGTAAAAATCTTTTGTAAGCACTTCCTCTTTTGTAGGCGTATTGAGATAAAGTGACATTGTTGTACTTGTTTTTTGGGGGATTTCGCACATCCTATTGTGCCTTTTTGTACTCGCATTATGTTATAAAGTGTCGTGGAGGGGTTGAGTAGTGCCTTTATTTTGCCATCACACCTTTGTCAAGTGAGTGTCCCTTCCATGACAGCATTGAATCCTAGTGATTCTTGCCTCATGCGTGTGTCTCTTTGGTTTGCAGACCCTTTTTCAGTTGTGGGTACTTTCATGTGCACGTTCAGATGTTCTTTGTTCTCATTCATGTACTTCTTGGTGACACATAGTTTCAATGGACCTATCATGGCTCTCCCTTGAATGCATTATGGGGCTATTTCTACTGTTGGTGTTAATGCTTCCTTGGTTTTGTTTTGGAGTGAGTTATATATCTAGTTTTTGTTCCTATGTACTAGGTGGATGCAATGGTTGGTTACCCATGTATTTCAATGAGATGGAGCACTTACCATATGGACACTCTTGCATTCCTATTTTGTGGAAGCGACCTATTTTCACTTGATCAATACTCTTCAGACTATTGGTATCTATATTTTCAACTTGCATCTTGCATGGTTGAATAGTGTCGTTGGGGTCACTCATGCAGATTCATGTGCCACTTGTGTCTTCGACTGTCAAATGTTTGCCTTTGTTTGCCATCTAATCATTGTTCAAGTAGTGTCGTTGGAGGCACTCATACAGATTCTTGTCTTCTTGACCCTAATCATCATCTGTTTCAGAGGAGGTTCTTCATTTTAGCACTATAGCAGTCATCTTTCAACAATTGTCTACAACTTCTTCGTGCTTCAGCGATGTTCTTCATGTTCCTATTTTTTTTGGGACATTGTTTTGGAGGCTTCTTAGTCCTTCATTCGCCTTTCTCTTTTTTGGAGAGGAGTTTTTCCCATGAGGTTTTCTCCTTTTCTCCAATTATGAGAGATTAGATTAAAAATTCAGTATTTTTGTAAGTTTTTCTTTTTGAGGAAATGGCAAATCATTGTTTGCAGCTCTCATGCGTGGAAGGTGTTCCTGTTTGCTGTTTGATCCTGCTTTGTGTGTGTTTTCACAATTTCAACTTCTATGCAAGATGATTTTGTTTTTTGTTCTTGTGCATGGCACCAAAGGAAGAGGAACCAAGTTTTTTGCTTCATCTAAGTTTTTGCTTGATCTTGAAGGCATGACAATAGGCTTTCCCTAATGTATTGACTGAGAAGGATTCCATCTTGGTGCAGACGTATGGCTAAAGTCCACTAATGTATTTTAATACCTTATTCTGTTGTGTCTCTGCAAAAGAAGTTGAGCAAGGTAGTCATAGAACTTGTTTGTATAATCTTGCACCAATTGACCTTTGCATTGGCAAAATTGATGGAAGTTCATATGCTCATCCTCATAGTGTTTGAGAAGATAGTATTCTTCGCATATGACACTCACAAACTTCCACTGTTATTTACAAGTTCAAATTTGTTCTCATGTTGGGAGCTGCAGACATCCCACCAATGTGAAACTGACGTAGACACCTTTAACATGGAAAAGGTGATCTTGTTGGCCTCAGTAAAGCAGTTTGCAGAGAAATATGCTTCCAATTGGCATATCCACTTATCCGGTGCAACAGCATCAATCTTGCCTTTAGTTGCACAAGATAGTACAAACCCTTTAATGTAGAGCTATTAGGCTGAGATACATTTGGTGATGGTGTGATATCTGCAAGTGCTCGTATGATGCAATATGTTGTAGAAATGCATGACATATCCAATATTGCAAGGTTAAGCATGCAGCATGTTGTGATATGGCATGGATCATGGGAATCCAGTATGAATTTTGTAGTCATGAAAAACTGAAGAATCAAATGAGCTTTTATGAATAGTCCCTGAATAGGACAGCTGTACGTATTTTGCTTCATATTTACATATTTGTTCCTGTAGTCTGGTGCTAGGTTAATAGGCAGGTTGATGGCACTAAACTATGAAGTGTGAATCCCCATAGCTCATAACTTCTCTTCAAAAGAGTTGTCTCTGGGAAATTTGTTACATATTCAGTTTTAACCTAGATTTCTCCGAGTTTTCTAAACAGGGTAGCATTGTCAAAGACAGCAAAAATATTTCCCAGATTTTGACAATAGTTGGTGAGTCTCTCAAAAGGATGTTGTTACATATTTAAACCTTTATAATTTATTTTCAAACAAGTCGTTATGAAAAGCAGTTATAACTAACTGTTTAATTTTCAGTTGGCCTGGGTTGGTCACTTAAGAATTTAAAATGACATGACTAACTCGAACTTGGGACACAACTTTTAATTGATATAATTCATAATCTCATAATAAAGTGACTTAAATAATAAGTACAACTTAGTAGGACTTAAGTAAATATCTTGAGTGTGCTTATAAGTTATATAATATTTGAGAGACTAGGACCCACTCAACTCAAACGAACCATCTGCAAAAGTCACTTATTAAACAAATATTTTTAATAGAGGAAAATTTATAACATGTCATAAGCTTGGGGCCCACCACACTTACCATCTAAACAATCACCTTCAAGATTAAAAGAATACAAACATGTCTTCTAATTACTAGATATAGTGGGTTTTCCTCGAATGTACACATGGCAAATGAATTGAGCACCAAATTCTATTAGTGTTTTAATCTATGTTACACCAGGTTTCTAGGACAAGAACAACAAGGGATGGGGAGATGCATTTCTAAGATGATTTTTTTGGAAGGCACTTTTTAGGGGATTAAGCCATTCATCATATACATTATAGAACCTTAATATATTAAATTAGAGTTGAATTAAGATTTCACATGAGAGTCGACAAACAAATTAACAAAATTTAATTTCTTTCATTGTCAATATCAGTGTTACAAGACTCGCCCAAACTCGGCAAGTACTCGTGAGTCCTGAGGTGGGTGAGCCTGGGCGAGTCTAGCAGACTCAGGGGTCGAGTACTCACTAGACTCATCGAGTCTGGCAGACTCGCCAAACTCGACAAGACTGGGCGAGTCTCGACCCCCAGACTCGGCCATTTTAATTAAATTTAAAAAAAAAAATTACAATCTTTCATTTATAATTTTTTTAATTAAATCATGTGCGCTATGAAGGTCTGTGTGGTTTTGAAGGTCTTCATTTGGGCTTGGTGGCGGAGGCTCCGCCCCTCGACCCCGCCTTGTATCGCAACAAGGAGCATGCCCAGGGTGTTGACTCGAGACCCCACGAGGGGCACTACCCCTTGACCCCACTGGGGGCACTACCCCCAAACCCTCACAAGGGGCGCAACCCCCCAACCCCATTGGGGTGTTTCCGCCAAACCCTCATCAAACTATAGGTCTAAGCATGTAATAAGCCAATGATGAATCATGATCATAAAACCTACAAAATATATATCCCCTATTGCAAATCTCTACATCTTTCACAGTCAAAGCCATAATCAAGGATTATCTTGTTTCATACATTAGACAACAAAACATGCAGTCTTGAAGGCTTCAATAAAATTTTAATAATAAATTCCTCACTTGAATATACACACCAATCATTGAGACACAAGCAAATATCATGGCTACATCATCATCTAGGACCTATCTTAGACACTAGCACATGACTTGTCGTGATGTTGGGATGAGTAATGCAAACTCTTCTAAGCCATAGACTTATATTTTTAGTTTTGATATTTATTTTGATGCCATGGATTTCATATTCCATGAGTTTGGTATACATTTGACAATATTTATATATCTAAATGTGTTATTTCCTTCAGCTAAAATTTGTGTTTATACTTATGTGATCGATGTATGTTTGTGTATGGGATCATAGTAATTTCTATTTGATGATGCTATTGTGTCTTTAAGGTTTATTTTTTAAAGGGTGCATGAAACAAGTTTTAAATCCTTAAAAATATTTGAATTTCTTGGATTTTTCTATTTGCCGAGTCTAGACTCTGAGTCCAAGTCCAAGTCAAAAATTGGGTTGCCAAGTCCGAGGTGAGTCTTGTAAAATTGGTCAATATACATATAAATTATATAAAAATTACAACAAAATGTCCAAAGGCTACAAGTTTCAACTACAAAATGACAAAAACATATATGCCACTGCCCCTAATCAACATCTACTAACTGTATCAAAATCAAAGACTTGAATCGAAGTCATTGCCACTATGAGGGACTGCCTCATCCAATGGAACCCCAACCAATCCCTCATGTGCTCCTCCTCATAAACCTATGTAGCATCTTTGAGATCAACATCCCACATGTAGTTGGAGTGTAGCAATACTCAAGAGTCTATAGATCCTAAAGTTGCAATGCATTGTGCATGGCCACCAACTTCTCCAATCATCAAGAGGTGGGCCTATTCCTTTTGATTGATTGTATGAAGTTGTAAGTTAAATAGAGGGGCAATTCTTTTTGCAAGGGTCTAGGATAGCACCTCAAGAGGGGTCGAGAAGCAATGCCCCTCATTGAGGTATGAGGACAACACCCCAATGAAGTTGAGCGGTGCCACCCCTCACAAGGTCCATGTGGTATAGGGCAAGATCGAGGGCCAAAGCCCCCACAATCAAACCCAAATTAAAGCCTTTGAAACCACAAAAATCTTCAAGGCATATGCCAATTTTAATAATATTATTGCTCTTAAGTTAATGATGTAATTTTGATGCTCTCTTTCCTTCTTCTCACTGTTCTCTTCTCTTCTCACAATTGTTCTTCTTTGTCTTCTTCACAATATGGAAAATGGAAAAATGAGTTTATTTTTCTTTTTAGTTGGTAGTGTGTCTTGTTTAGGTATAGGATTGTTGTAAATGGGTGGGTGGGGCATTGTGGGCTCCCCTATCCCTTTTTTTCAATTTTGTGTTTTTTTAAATTGCATTTTATGTTGACTAGGTTGTAGGGGATGGCTAGTTGTCCCCTATCATACCAAAAAAAATGGTGTTTTTTGGTTGTTAGTAATCCTTTTTTAGGTTTAAGTGGTGGTGTGGTCCTTGTGGGACCCCTCATCCATTTTTTTATTTGTGCTTTTTTTCAAATTGCACTTTATGTTGATTGGGTTGTAGGGGATGGTAGGCATCCAAAGACAATCAAGGGGTATCTGAGTCATCCGAAGTATGGCTAGTCATCCCCTATCATACCCTGCCATACCCAAAAAAAAGTAGGCATTTTGAAAACATTATTGAATTTTTTTGATGATTGGGATAGCAAGGGAATGTTTCTAATTTGTCCTCAAAATGTCCCCTATAGGAAACAAGCCTAAACACATAGGGACATGTCTCCAAAGTACATAGTTTTTAATTCACACCTTTAGATTTGACACAAAATGGAACAAATGTGTGGTAGAAAAGCTCTTCAAATTAGAAGACGAAGATCCCTATAAACAAAAACTAACCTATCATGCTGAATCAAAATAAATGTGTCTTTTTGGATTCATCTTAGAAAAAACACTAACAAACTCTTCAGCGTAAGATAAGACAACAAATTTATACTTTCTAAATGGAAACGAAGTCTACAACTACACACTTGTGTTGTTCAACTAAAAGTAATGACTAAACAATACAATTACACATATAAATTGAATAGATTTAAATAGAAAGACACAAATGCTTCTGTATTCTCGATCCGTTACATCTCCCATGCTTGCTCGGAATTGGAATAGATAGGAATTGCTTGACTCGCCCTGCCTTGCTCGAATGAATGACCTTAAAAGATTGATATGTAGCCACTATCTTCAACTTCAAGCAAACCTAAAATACAAAGCTCACAACTTGCTAAAAGTAATTTTATATCCCTTAGCACACAACAAAACATTTCAATATCAAATTAAAAGAAAGGCTGGCATAATAAATTCTATTGATTGAACATTGAATTCTGGATTTAGTATTTACAATAATGAATACTCAATGAACAACAATTTCAACAAGAAGCAAGCATGAGAATTACTATTATAAACTAAATGCAAACTGTACTTATTTATGAGGTTTACAAAACATTGCATGAAAATAAATGAAAGAAACTAATTGTCCTTCTACTCTGGCTACTGACCACTTGCATGACATGCAAGTTTTATTACAAAATATTTTCCACTAAAACTAAATATGAAATCTAACAACCTCTAGTTAAGATGTTGATTGAAATTATTACAAACTAACACTCAAAGCTCACATCTCTCGCATGACAAGAGATCTAATGATAGATGATCTAACAATAGCCAAATCCTCAAAAAGCTCATCATGGTAAAAGTAGAGGCCACTAAAAATAGTGCAGGCTATAAATAGTTTCGGTTAAAAACAGCAAATCTCAAAATATGCTCTTCTCCTTAAAAAAGATGGTGGCTAAATAAACTTTTGGATAGGCAGCTCTAATGCTTTTGCAACTCTGATCATGGCTAACCCTCTCAAACTCTGTATCTTCAACAATCCACTTGATGATTTGAATTGATAACCCTTTCCTTCAATTGATCTCATTACACTAGCTTGGAACACACAATTTCTAAAATCTTAGCATCTCTCTCCACTTGAATGTTTTGTTTACAACCATGCTTCTTTGAAGGGCCAAAAAGCTTCTTTGAATGATCTCAATCTGATTTTGCAAACAATTGTCGAAGAAAAGGAGACTTTGGAAAAAAAATGACAGCCATATTTTGCCCCTTTAACTAATTTTCTTTCAAAAATGCTGATGACTAATGAAAGGGGGAGATTTTAGAGATTAAAAATTGCTGCATTCCTGATTTCTTTTGAAAATAGCACCTGACTGCTGTTTTTCACTGTCAAAAAACCTGCTGATAACAAAGAAGACTGCTGTCTTACAGTGATCTGCTCTGTATGGAAATAATGAATGTAAGAAAGGTTTATTTAAAGAATATCCCTCCTCAAAATTGAAGCCACTATCCTATTATTAAATGATTTAAATTTGAAAAAGCATGTCTATCTAAAGAGGCGTCACCCTTCTATTTATACCAGTTTCTCTTGTTTGAAATCAGTTGGCTGTATATAGATTATCGTCTATTAATAAAAGCTTTTCCAAAAACATTGTCGTGCCAGCTCTTGTCTAGTGCATGCCTATATGCCTTCAACAGATTTCCTTCATATAAACACTCCCTAATCCCAATTCCTATATTTGGAAGCATAGTTATAAGACTTGGACTCAGCAAGCTAATTTTCAACTCAAACTTGGACTGGCACTCAAACTAGACCAAGACTCGACAAATTGAAAAACCATGAAATATAGAGATCTTTCAGGATGTAATGCTTTATTATGCACCCTTGAATAGATAAACTTTAAAGACATAAGAAACTAATCAAATAAATTTACTTTGATCACATACACAAGAATACATCAATCACATGAGTACAAAAGTGGATTTTAGCTTGAAGGAAATAACATTTTTAAATATATAATGTTATAAATATTTTCAAGTGTATACAAAATTCATGGATTATAAAATCCATGGCATAAAAACAAAATATCAAAACTAAAAGTATAAATATGGCTCAAGGGAGCCTACACCACTTGCCCCAACATCCATAATTATACGGCATGCACTACGTGCTTGTCTAAGATAGGTCTTTGATGATGATGCGGCCATGATATTTACCTATGTATCAATGACACCAACATCCAAGTATTCTTGTGCTATATTCTTCTATGCAATGGCTACCATCTTTGCCTCTAGATCCACCTAATGAACCCATCTAATGAACCCATGCAAGGTCATCCACACTGAAGATAAGATACTCAGCCTCAATGATCCAATCTAACTATGGGTCAAACTCCTCTAAAGTGATGGGAGATAAGTAGCTGTCCAAGGTTTTCTTGTGATAGAGGTGAAAGATACAATGAACATAAACAAGATCATTCAACCTTCACACAAATAATTGATTGTGCCACTTGGAGTCTATGGGTTCAACCATACTCCAATTATGGTGGCATCCTAAAGCACAACATGGTTGCTTAAGGACACAAATTGCAATTCTCAAAAAATCCAACACCTTAGCACCAGATCTCTCTCACCATGCATCTCAAATAAGAAAAAAGCTCAATATCATTGTTCAACTCCAAGTTTCAACATTAACATAAACAAAGGAAAATTTCTGAACTTAAATTACACCTATAATAGACTTTTACTTGTCTACAATGTTGTTCAAGTTTCCTTACAAATATCTCACACAAAGAAGTCTCCTTACACAAGTCTACAGATCTCAATCTCAAAGAGGATCTTCACTCCAAACTAAGGATCAAGTTCCATCCACACTATGACTATGTAAAGCCCACTCATCTACCTTGAAATATAGGTTGAATTGGATTTTTGGATTCAAAAAATAGGCAATTGCATTTAAGGGCCTATGAAGCTAATTTTGCCATTGTCGATCAACGATGTCCCATATGGGACAATATTTAACCTCAACCCCACTATAGATGGATCTAATGACCTGCTTGACCTTGTCCATGTCCTCATTTTTATAGCTCATTCTAAGCTTCTTTGTAATGTCCCCTTTTTAGCCAGTGTCAGAGTTTGGTGGATTAGCCTATCATCGGGTCCTCATAGGCTAATGTTGGTGTTTAGAGGGCCTTATGTGGGAATTATCTGGTTCTTCAGATGCCAGTTTACAGTGTTCCCTTTGCTAGTGCTTAGCGATGTTCTGAGAGGACCTTCTTGCAGTGTTTCAGGCTCCGTTTACACACATTTACTATTTTTAGTAAGTCCCTTGGATGTTTGAATCCAACCTTACTATTTATAGTAAGCCAATCTAGTGAGCAGAGGAAGCAGTGATTTACACCATGATGTTGGCAAAATCAGTATTACGGGAGTTATGTTTTATTGATTATTATTGAAGTGATAACTTTAATAATAATTAAATATTAAATGAATATCATTAATGGTGATTAATGACTCTTAAAGCATATGGTGTTATTTAAAATAAGATCATTAATTAAGTTATTAAATTGGGCGCTACACATGGGGATTATTTTATTAAAGCATCAAAAGCCAATATTTTAAATATTAAAATGTATTAAAAAGCAAGACAAGTCATGGCATTTGGAGGAAGTATAAAATGGCATTCAAAAAGCATTTTGGATTCATTCATACACTTATCAAATTTATGAAGCATTTTGCTGTTAAGGAAGAACCAGGGTTTCTGGAAGAAGAATCAATCTTTGAGAATGATAACTCTCTCAAATTAAGCATAGGTGTGAAATACCACCCAAAGTTTGCTCTTCAGGTGGCTTCAACTAGGAGTCACATTTGTGCACATTTGTGCACATTTGAAGAATTTATTGGTTTGCAGAATATCGGTGTATATCAGGGTTTGAATATTTTCTGACTATGTGGAAGAAGTAGCGAAGTTCCTGGCTTATAATGCTCAGCCGTTATTTTATAGCTTCCAACATATTATGCAACATAATCGTGGGTTCTAGAAATTTATGCTGTAGCAGGAATTTAAGACAGAAAAGACAAATCAATTGGTGACAGCGCAGATAAAGACAAAATAGAGAAGAAAAGACAAAGTATCGGGACGTCAGTACTTGCTTGGTGGTTCTTTGCTAGCTGCTAGGTTTGAAGGTATTGAAAGAGACAAGAAGGAAGTGACGTGGCCTAAAAGACAAAAGGGAGATAGCAGGTTAAATAAAGAGCAGAAGAGACAAATCTGGGCAGATAAGACAAATGCTTTGGAGACGTGAGTCTCTTATTTAAGCCTTAGCCGCTGCTGTAGCTACCACAAATAGCTGCTGCTTGCTAGTGTGCTATAGAAAATCGGGAACCAGTCTTAATAGGGACGTGGCATTATTGGAGGTTGCATCGGCTGTTTATGTAAGGAGCACACATGTATTCATCAGCAGCAAATAACTGGATTGCAACATTACTGAAGGTGCTGCATATCAGTTCGAACTCTTATTTGCCTTGTGAAGCGTCTATACCAGGTCTAGGTGCATTTACTCATTCATTCATTTATGGTTTCGTCTGTTATTATGCAACATACTATGGAATTGAGTAAGCATTCTACTGTGTCCATTAGAGTTTGATGTGTAAGACCTTCAACCTTATTGACATTCTGAAACTGCTGGTAAATCTTTTGTTACTAGTATTTCAGTCATCGCCTTATTCTGAGGTTCACATTTAGTGCTGTCACGTCAAGTCTGGGGAGTGAAAAGTAATGATGTTATGCTGAATATTGATCATTCTGATATCTATTGCTAGTCTGTAAGTTGCTGCACTTCCTGGGTGTTGTATGTAATGTTTCTACTGCAAATATAAACCCAGATTGTAACACTGAGGTCTGATATAGCATTTGGCATGTGTGTCCTGCCCCTTTATTGGTTATTCTGGGATTGTTCAAGTCTGATATTAATTTCTGAGCGGTTATATTGAAAAAATCAGTCTTATATGAGTTTGGAATGACTTGGTTATGATCCTCAGATTTGCTTTTGCTTTATATATTGAATGTCAATCAAATACATTCATGACTATGCTTTGAGTTTGATAAAATGTTTAATCTATCAAACTGAAAACAATCGAAAAAGTTTACACCATCCGGGGTGGGTCACTTCATTCTCCCCATCACTAACTTGAAGGAGGACAACTAAAGGCTTTATGAACTATAAAAGAAAACATAAAAAATTATAAATAAATAAATATTACAATTGATAAACTAGCAAAATGAACAAAAATATAATGGAAATATGAACTTACATCTATGACTTCCTCTGTCAAAAGCCAAAAGCCATGCTCATTGAAAACCCAATCTACCATATCAACCCCTACATTGGTCTTAACATATGAAGATGTGAACCTACATCTAGAATCTCTTTCACCAAACAAAAGTCGTACTCATTGAAAACCCAATCAACCACATTAACCCCTACATTGGCCTTAGCACATAAAGATGTAAAGCATTTCTTGCTAACTGTTGTACCCAAACCAAATTTTTTGCTTCATTAAGGCATTTTGCTTAAAAGAGTTTAAACCTTGCTAAAATGATGTCAAGTATAGTTTTTGGGCAATATCAAGCATGGAGTTTTGTTAATGTTTTGTCAGTCAAAGGCAGTATCCATTGATCAGAGCCTGAATCAGAGACTCAGAATGAGGCATTTCACGGTGAAGGAGCATTTCACGGCAACACTTATACTTTTGTATGGTCATTTTAATGGCTAAGATGATGATTTCAATGGTCAATTTTTGAAGATTTCTCAAGGAAAAGCAAAATTGCGCCCCTGTAGCCCAGGGGCGCCCTTCTTTTTGAAGGCCTAAATTTTGTGGTAAATGCTCATGAATACAGTCAATCTCTTCAGAATTAGTCTGCCTATCCATCGAGCTATCCTGCGAGGTTATCCGAGACTCGTAACTCCGGTTACAAACATCACAAGTTGAAGATTCTAAAGTTGCAGTTTGCAGAAGCCTGTCTTTTTCAAGCTTTTACGCCCCTGTAGCTCAAGGGCGCACTTCTTAATGGAGGTTTAGATCTTGGTATTTCTGATGGTTGATGTATTCGATCTTTTCATGACTAGTCTGCCTATCCAACGAGCTATCAAATGCAGTCATCTGAGTCCCAGAGCTCCGGCAGTCAGCGTCAGAAGATGAGCTTATGAGAAGACTTCACATCACAGGAATCTTTCAAATGGTGAAATTGCGCCCCTGTAGGCCAGGGGCGCCCTTCTAAATGACCTCTGAGATGGTTGAGTTTAGAGACAAGGTCTTCCTGACATTTGTGCTACTCTAGTCTGGCTTCGCGATGCACCAATTTTCCTGTTAATCTAACATTCTGAAAGATCGTGGCAGAGATTCTACCCGGCACGTAATTTAACAAGCGAACTGGCATAAAGCATTCATTGTATTTCTATAGGCCAGGGGCGCCTAGCCTTTAGGCCTGTCAAATGAGGTTATTCACATTCGAAGTCTTCACAAGACTTGAGCGTAATTACTCCATTTATCCAACGAGCCTAGCCGTCAGCCTCCGGGATTTGGCAAACGCTCGTACGTGCGAGGTCTTTGGCGAAATACTGAAAAACAAAGATAGCTCAGAAAATGGCTAAGTCTAGTCGTCTATTCCATCTTGGGAAAGGCGCCTTTCTATTTGAGGTCTTAGAAGCAGTTTTCTTGCTTCGTCACCTCCAGAGACGTCTCTCGTAGGTCCTTCTGGCTACGCGTAGAAACAGACGGTGCTCGAATCAGGCCATCCCAGCTCCTGATATCAGAGGTCAAAGTAAGGCATTTGGTTGAGAGTTGCACTTTCGTCAAAATGGTGTCTGTGCCTTTTCAAGCCAGGGGTGCTTTTACTTTTGGGGTCCTTAATACACTTTTCAGATGCCTCGCGTATATTCGTTGGATGCGGAATACTCCTAGTCACGCAGTGAGCTTAGTTACCTGTCAGCAGGGTTCACTGTTCGTCGTCAACAACCATTTGAAGCGTCAGATGGCAGTTTGGGAAAATGGTTGTCTGGTACCTGAAAGTCAATTTAATCAAGGGCGCCTAATTCTTTGAGGTGTTAAATGATGGATTTTGCAGTGATGACTCCCAGCAGACATTTCTTCCTTGCTCTACAGGCTTCGCGATGAATACATCTATTCAATCTCAGCATCATCCGATCACCCACAAATCAGTGTCGAAGATGGCCAATTGTAACTTTGTAGTCAGCTACAAAGTAGGAAGTTAATAAAAAATGTGATATCTTGAGCAAATGCACACCTATGAGGTCAAATAAGGACTTTTTGAAATCAGTGAAGTTCGCCGGTGAATCTAAGTGCTTTACTTGGTTTATCAACTGATTTTAAATAATATTTAATATTTATTTTTGCATATTTAAGCATTAAATGGCGATTTTCTAAAATTGGCGCCTCTTTGTGCTATTGCATTATGAATATTTTATTATTATTTAAATTTTGAACTTCAAGACAGTGTCAGTGTAACTGAAGGGGGTCCAATCAAAATCATTCTATTTCAGTCGAGGTTTTAAATCTTGCAGTCAACAATATGGTGCGAATTTTTTTTATTTAAGCATGGCGCCATCATTAATCAATCATTCAGCTTCAAGGAAATTCGTATTTCTTTAGAGCAAAGGCAATTTTCAGAGGAAAAGGCGAATTCATCATCAGTCTCCAAGGGCGATTTCATCAAACAATTCTTTTTGCAGGTTTTTGTTCAAATTATCAGCAAGTTTGAAGATAAAGGGTGATTTTCACAGAAGAAAGAACATATAAAAAACGTCTTTCTCCTCCTTGATTCTCAATTTTCTCTCAAAATACAATTCGCATGTTCCTGAAGTTGGCAGAATTTGACAAGTCCGAACATCTGGATCATTTCCATATAGCTTCCTCGAATTAAATTCATGCATTTGATTTTTCAGGAATTTTTAAGTCTAGAGCATTCGTTCTTGAGTTTCTAATTTTCTCAACTAAAATCTCTTTGCATGGTCGAGTAGAAGTTAGATTTTCACATTTCTGACGTTTTGGGTTGTCTTAGAATCTTTTTCTGGACAAAACCCATATCTCAGATTTTTCGCCGAAAATAACTCTTCAAAAGGCTATTTTTAGCCTTAGCAGGTTATTTTTAGCTTTCCAGAAATCTTGTCAGAACATAGTCGAGTTCACAGTCAACAGGCGAGTTTTTCAGAATGCAGTACACTCAGCTCGAATACAAGACCAAAACAGTCCTTACTCACGACTTCATCAGGACAGTTGAGACGAATCTTCATAAGGTGCTGCCAGAAGCAGTTCTAGATCCAGTTAAGATCAGAGGTTCGATTATTCAAAACATTCAGCAGTCTGGGTTATTGGAGGCTGCTTCCATACCTATCTTCGTTCATTGTATTGAGTTCGTAATGTCTTGTATTAAGCATTACAATTCTACTACTCGTGAGATAGTGTCAGTAGATGGACGAGTTATTTGCAGTCTCAAGCCTTTGGACATTGAAAGAAGTTTTGGTATACCTCAGCACCCGAACAGTCTAGTTATTTCTATGGAACAGTGCAAGCATGCATTCAATGCTGATGTGGACAAGTGCCAGAGTAAAATGGCAGAAAGATGGTTAAAACAAGCGAAGAACAGATTGCCAAACAATGTGGGTCGTGGTGAGTACAAGGATGAGTCCTCGATTCTAATTACACTCTTGAATCGTGTCTCAGGTCAATCACATGCAAATGTTTTCCAGCCTTGGATGTATTACATTATTGGTCGCATCATATCTGGGCAGGAGCATTATGACTGGGCATACTTCATCAGCGATGTTATCCACAAGCAGATCACCGGTTTCTTAGTTGCTCATGAGTTTCACATGTGTTCTTATCTCGTGTACTTGATTGCTTATCAGGGTCAGTTCCGAGGACTAAACACCGTGGGCATTCTCAGTGATCAGAAAGTCTCACTATTATGATCAGCTTGAGTTCACTAAGGCTGAACGTCATTTCAAGCGTGTTCATGAGGCTTTCCTGACTTATACAGTGAGAAATTTGGATCGGGAGTTGCATGTTCGTATCTCAGTAGTTGCTAGAGCAACGATGGATGGTTGGGCGGATTGGTTTATTCAATTCCCGACATACACCTACATCCGAGTATATGGATTTATAGGAAATTCAGCTATGCTTCCACGTTATCCTTCAGATAAGACAGTTTTTATGGAGTTCCTGAGGCAGTTGCATGATGTTCATCGTCTTTTACGCCGCAAGCATAGACCAACTGCCAACTTTCCTTTTCATTTTGGAATGTATTGGTGCAAGACGGCAGTTGATGCCAAAGTTGCAGGACAGGAGCTCAAGAAATATCATCTCAAGTATCTTGTTGAGGCACGTGCCTATGATCTTTGGGGTCATTACACAACTCGCCTTGCTGGACACGCATATCATGAGCCTTCTATGGAGGATTATTGGGCAAATTGCGCAGATGACTTCGAGGTTCGCAGACGCAGCTATGGCCGCTTTTCTCTCTCACAGATTTTTGTTTTCTTATCAGAAGATGTGGGAGGTTTATCAGATGATGAGGGAGAAGTCCTTCCTTAGTTTTTCAGAGAGCAGGTGGACACACAGCCGCTACCAGCAGTTGATTGGTACACCAAGGAATACGCAACAGTAAAGGAGAGGTCAAGTAGAGTTATTCAAAACAGTATACTTTACCTCAACAGCAAGAAGACCAGGAGGGTAAGTGTTCCTAGAGCAAAACCGCCAGTGGTGAATCCTTCATTACCTTAACAGAAGAAGAGTAACCCTCCTAAGAAAGGTCAAGCACCAAACAATTTAAAAGGCAAGGCGCTTGCTATTAATACACACACGGAGCTTGACAGACAACTTATCACAGAGCCAGTTCAGAGTCCGCCAGTGCCGAAGGTTCAGCCTCAAATTCCTATACTAGTTCTGGAGTAGTCACCAGCCCCAATTCACATCAAATTGGATTTAGACTCCCCATCTCGCAGTAGTTTTTCTACATATTCACTCTTGTCACAGCCTCCTGTCGCTAGTATAGACCCTTCCAATAGCATTAGTCGAGATCAGTCTTGGATCGAAGCGCAGTTGGGAAGGAAGAGGAGGCAGCCATCCTATGTCCTTAATCATTCAGATTTTGATCAAGTTTACCAGGATGCGCCAGACAAAAGGATCAAGAACATGGTCCACGTGGAGAGGAATACTGACATGGAGATCGTCGTCAAGACTGCTATACCTCCACAGGGAAAGAGCTTGGATGAGTTGGAATCTCAGGATTTTGAGGTTATCACAGTCAACCTTGGTCATAGCACACGCCAGACTCAGGTTGATCTCCTACAAGTTGCTACAAACAGTGCCAGGGATAGAATGCTGAAGGACGGAGAAGATAAGGCAGCCCTCAAGGCTGAAATCAAACAGCTTCGTCAGTATATTTCTAGCCTTGTACACAGGTCAGATGTCATTGCCACACTCCCGCCGATGCTTGAGCCTCCAACTAAACAAGGTCAACTTAATCATTTGGTTGAATATGGCAAGTGTTTGGATGAGTGGGAGGAGGAGTTCGTTGTTAGAGGTCGTGCTATGCTTACAGAGTTATATCAGTTGCGGTACAATGCACGAGAGCTCCGTCTTCGTCTTCAGGATGAAGAACGAGACATGGCAATTAATAGATCCCGGGATGAGATTATGATTGCTCACCTGAGTATGGCATATGAATCAGTCACAGATGCAGAAGATAGAAAAGCTATCTACTCTTGGAAAACACAGTTGGTTTTCAAGGCGAAGATAGAGGAGACTATGGCGTCAAAATTGGTTGAGAGTAGAGAGCACGTTACTAGTGCACTCTGGTTTGTGAGGACCTTAGTATCTCGCTTACCGTGCCGATATCAGATCGAGGGTGGTGCGTATATTGAGCTTACTGATGTTCAGTCAGAGCTCCAGGCACTCATTCATACTATGTTCAGTGGGGAGACTGTTGGCTGTAAGATTAATCAGCTTATAGTCATGTCAGCGATGTTCGATGAAGCAACAAGGAGTAGGGGTGAACTTCAGTCCCAGATCACAGCCGGTGAGGACATGCTGCACAGGCATAGCATTCTTCGACAGAGTATCAGAGCTCCAGATAGTGATGCAATTAACAATCTCGTTGAGGGATTGGTTGCTCGAGATCACGATCAGTAGACTTCAGTTCCCACCTCTCAGAATAGACATTACACACAGGAGTTAAACTTGGCGTTACCTTCTCAAGTTAACTCGCGTCTTATCTCATGCATATCTATTCTGAGATCAGCTTTATTTACTTGGAGTTTTATTTAGGGTTTTCGTTAACTAATGGTAGTGTTCCAGTTAACATGCTTTCAATAAGGACGTGCATGCTTGCACAATTGTCCATTTTTAGATTAGATGTTTCGGTTAACTGACGGTAGCTTTCCAGTTAACTGTATAGTTTCCTTTATTAGGGTTTAGCAATAAATCTTGCATGCATTGCAAGACTGTAGTTGACTCAAGGTGATTTTAGGGTTCCCTACACCTTTTGATGTCTATAAATAAGAGCTTTTGCTCATTTGTACATAACTTTTGCACGAGAGAGAAATATATGATGTGCCTACCTTGCCTTCAATATTGCTCGTTTTGTATTTGTTCATGCGTTTTTGCTATTATGATGAATTGTTATGCCACTTGGGTTTCATGCAATTATAATGGTGAATTCTTTCCTTTGTTAGATCAAATATGTTTTGTGTTCAATAAACTTGTCCAGATTGAGCTGATAGATGTGCCACCTTGCCTTCAAGTTGAGAATTTGTACTTGGTTATCGTGTGATGTGTGTGAATAATAAACTTATTCAGATTGAGCTGATAGTTGTGCCACCTTGCCTTCAAGTTGAGAATCTGTATTTAGTTTATCGTATATTGTTGTTTCCAATAAACTTGTTTAGATTGAGCAGATAGATGTGCCACCTTGCCTTCAAGTTGAGAATCTATACTTGTTTATCGTCAGAGAGTCATCCTTGCTCCATTTCCTCATGCTCTGTTTTCTTGAGGAAACTGGATAGATTTTAAGTAATTAAGCCTAGTTGTAGTTAGTAATCTGCGAAACCAAAAAATACTTAGCTGCAATGTATATAGTTTTCGAGAAAGCCTTGTACCTCTTACAGCTGAGACAAAAAGACAGGATAGAGTTTAGTTTACTTTCCTTTTCAAAGCACTTTTGCCAAGCACAACGAGGGAGCTTCCCCTCCAAATTTGAAGAGCACTCATTGCATAGTGTGCATAGCTGTCCGTACCAACTCTTACTCCAGAGGTGCTAGTTGTTACGCCAACACTAACAAATGTGCACCTCAAGGCAGCCTTTGACTAAATCAAAGATTGTAATGTGAAAACATTTGTTGTAAAACGGATTGATTCTTGGACAAGCAAACTCCTTGTCCGTATACTTCATTAAGTTGAGGACCTAAGCATGGTTGTATATGTATTTGCTAATGTTTTTACCATGCTCCAAACATGCTTTGACCCATGAGATTTTACCGAGATCCTCCAATTTGAGATCAATGCAATGAGCAACATGAGGAATCTAAAATAAGAACAAATGCCTATCCATGAAAAGCTTAGTTGCAGCAACATAATTTGTTGTATTATCTATAACTATTTGCACAACATTCACCTCGACAATGACTTCCTCCAAAACCTCACAAAGGAATTCGACATTTTTTGTGTTACTCGAAGCATCAATTTATTTTAAGGAAAAATGTGCCACTTGAGGAAGAACAAGACAAATTCAAA
The DNA here is from genome assembly GCA_007258455.2 of Sequoia sempervirens. Taxonomy (NCBI): domain Eukaryota; kingdom Viridiplantae; phylum Streptophyta; class Pinopsida; order Cupressales; family Cupressaceae; genus Sequoia; species Sequoia sempervirens. The sequence continues at coordinate 22,373,464 of VDFB02000008.1, read as the reverse complement.
ATGCTAATGTTAATCACAAATGCAAAAGTTTGAAATTTTAATCATTAAATCAAAGGATTTCAATAAGTAGGTGGAACCCAAGGAAGAGACAAGCAAATTTAGAAATGTCCTATTCCTCATATTTGTCCAACTATAGGTCATGATTGTCCACCCCTTCTTCCATATCTCACGTTTCTCCTCAATATTGGTATTCACATTAGACACATTTTAAATCAAAATAAAGCCCTTTATCTCCACACCATTAAAAGCTTTGAACTCTGCCCCACAAACAATAATGGCATTTACCATTTTTGCCAATAAGGAGTCCTATAACAAATAAATAAAACAAAATAAGTAATTATAAAATTGAGTTTAGCTTTAAACTCTACAAAGTTATAAACTCCTAAATTTAAATATTCAAATGAAAAAGAAATCAAACATCTTTTAGAACAAAAATAATAAATACTTACCTAGATACATGAAATGGAATGGTGCAATAGAACCAAAAGTCTTTGATTGCACTCCTTGTTGCATCATGCTTGTCCCTATTCCAATATATGCTCTCAGGTGAAGGTTGGGCACCTCGAGTAGTACATGGTACAATATATGAATTTAATTTAGATCTATGAACTCTATGCTCAACACTACCACTACCATCACCACTACTACTAGTGGTTGAAGATCTAGGGAATGGAGGCTAAGGAATTGAAGAACAAGACTACATGAATGGCTTCCATCTCTTCTATTTACCTCTTTCTTATTTCCTTTTGTTGGCCAAAAGTCTAACTTTGTACCTCACGCACAACATCAAGAGACGCATTTGTGCACAAAGTAACATCTCAACATGGCATTTGAGTGAGGTGATATTTCAATCAATTAATGCCTTCACTAGTAATTTCAACGTGCAATGTTTGCAAATCAACTCTACAAGAAAGAAAATAAACAAAATACATATTATAAAATTGAGTTTATAACTTTAAACTCTACAAAGTTATGAACTCCTAAATTTAAAAATTCAAAAGACAAAGAAATCAAACAACGTATTTTAAAATAAAAAAATAAGTAATAACCTAGCTACATAAAATGGAATAGAGCGATAGAACCAAAAGTCTCTGATTGCACTCCTTGTTGCATCTTTTTGTCACTATTCCAATCCATGCTTTCAAGGATGGTTAATACCTAGAGCAATGTATGGTACAATATATGAATTTAATCTAGATCTATGAACTCTATGCCCAACACTAACACCACAACTACCACTACCACTACCATTGCCACACCACTAGTGGTTAAAGATCTAGGGAACGGAGGCTAAGAAATCAAAGAACAAAACTCTCGAAGAATGGCTGCCATATCTTCTCTTTATCACTTTTTTAGTTCTTTTTGTTAGTCAAAAGTCTAATTGACTTTGTACCTCACGCACAACATCAAGAGGCACAATTGTGCACAAAGTAACATCTCGACATGGCATTTGTGCAAAGTGATAATTCAATCAATTAATGCCTTCACCAATACTTTTCAACATGAAATGTTTCCAAATAAACTCCCCTTTGTTTGACCTTAGGATGGCATGTTTCCAACAAGGGTCCTTTATAACTAGGTCTAATATTACAACAATCTATAAATTTGAAGTAGCCTACAATAACAAGTAAATGAAAAATAAATTAACATTTAGTGTTTCTAGATAGAATTAAAATTTTAAAAAATTATGGTTTATAAGGAAAAAAAATTAGAAAAATAACACTAAGCTATGTTCATAAAAAGAGATAAAAACAAATAAAAATTAAAAAAAAAAAACTATAATAGAACAAGAATAAAAGAAGGAAAAATGAAAAAAACTCATTTGTCCTCCTTTTATTTCTTGTTCTATAAAAATCTAGGATGAAAAAAAATTAAACAAATGTAGAAAACATATGAAACAGAAAAAAAAAAGGAAGAAAGCAAAAGATTCAAAATAGGAAAATACCTCTTCAAAATAGCTCAACTTAATGGTGGGTCTTCCAAAAATGCACTATAAGCTCCTTTAGATACATTGAGTGCTACTAAAAACCTACCCAAGTTGGATTAAATCGACGACTACTACTCAAGCTGTTTGTTGTTTTGATTCTATTTTTGCTCCAATACTCTTTTTCCTTCGTCCTTGTGGTTGCAAATGAAATAAATGTCTTTTGAGAGTGTTTAGAAATTATTTAAGTGTTAAGAGGTTTGAATTTTGTTTTGTTTTTTGCTTTTTTATTTTGTTTTTAACGTCACTCCTAAGCAATTGAGTTTTAACAGCAAGGCCTACTATTTTCCATGAATTTAGAACCCAATGAATCTAATCAATCTCATCGATGAACCAGTTCCCAAGTCCCCCAACCTCAACTAGCATAATCCGCCTTGAGACTCACCAAGTTTCTGCGATTTTAATGAGTTTTGTGACTTTGTTTTGAAGTTCCCTTTTTGAAGCACACCCTCCTATGATATCATCCTAAACCTAAAACTACTTATAGAGGAAGAGGCCACTCAATAGAATTCTGTGATTTCAAACTCACAGCTTCTCCCTTTTATAGGAGCACCACTTAATAGAACTTTGTGATATTGGACTTGTGGTTTCTCCCTTTAATAGGCATGCCATGTATACTCGATGATTTGAAATAGACCCTCCTTAGTGTGAGTGCACCTTTGTATACTAGTTGTGCCCCTATGAAGACAAACAAGTCTTTTGATTTTCAAATCAAAAACTCTTACACTTAGTTATTTGATGATCTTTGGAATACCCTATCAATGGAATTTGGTCTTCTTTGCCTTGTGAACACAAGTACACCCCTGGAACTTAGCAATTTGATGATCTCTGGAATACTCTATTCAAAGGTGCACGGCTTTCAATTCATCTAGACACACCTTCACGCAACTGTACCAAAACATGTTCGGGTTTGGATATGACTGCCATTAATTGGCGTCTACAAGAGCTACTAGCATCACAAAGCCGGAACATCCGTTTACTCTTTGCTGCTAATAGAGAGGACTGATATCTGCAACAAGACAAAAAAGTGAGCAAAATTTTCCCCATTACCTTTGTGGAAGTCAAATCAACAAAATTGGCACTATCAAGAGATGGTTACAAACTCCAAATTAAAAGCCTTTATATATCTTTCTCTGTTTTTACATGACACTTGTCCGTTTTTAATATGTCTCTCCATTCTTGACTGATTTGGATCTGTCTATCATTTCTCAGCTAATTAACTTCTGTAGATTTGCTTGAACAACAAAACGTGGCAGAACTAACAAGACAAAAGCCTTGAAATGTGATCGTTTGAAATTTTGAATTGACCAAGAAATGAAGCTCTAATTTTGAAACTTGACACAATATGAAAAAAATATGGGTACAACGAATCCCAACTCAAAAACTACCAAAGATGCGATCTACTCCATACAAGTCATCAAGAAAAACTATTAAAACACACATACAAATCAATCAGAAAGCACTAAAAATAGAGTACGGATATCAATCTTAATTCGGAATAAAAACCAGAACATGATCAACAATGTTCATTGAAGCTTCACTATTTCTCATCCATCACAGAGCACCAGCAGAAGACAATGCAGGAGAGCAGTACTTTTAATCCATTATCACATATCATAACTCATAATGAATTTGCAGAGTGCCGAATAAACCCATAGAGACTGAAATTTTTTATCTTAACATATTAACCAAATCCATAAACTGATTTAAGTAGAAATATGTCACAAGCCGTCATAAAACTTACTACCACAGTTCCTTTAATAATAGATTCAAACCAGCAACTTACTACCACGGTTCCTTTAATAACAGATTCAAACCAGCAATTTAGTAAAGAATAACGAAACTTTAAAGCATTACAATCAAAATAAAGTTAGTGCTCCAACTTTAAAACAAAGTTATGGACAAAAGCACAAAACAAGAATGTTTAAGGTCAACCAACTTTTCAAACTGCATAAGGAGAATGTTGATAAAAGAGAAAAAGAAAACAAAATTTAAAATAGGTGATTGGATATCGGCACACTTGACAAAAGAGAGGTTTCTCAAATGAACCTACAACAAACTCAAACAGAAAAAGATTGGTCCCTGTTGAATCTCAAGGCAATTTTCTGAGAATGTATATGATATGGAACTATTGGAAGGCAATAATATATCTCTTCAATCTTAAATGTAGCAAATCTAAAAGCTTTCCATGAAGGAGAACTTGTAGATGACACTAAAAAAGTGAGTGTTACCCCAAATTTCCAGGATGGGGACGGCAGGACGAATCCCCAAGTTTCCAATTTTTCAGGCCACATATGGGGACGGCAGGGGGACGGCTATATAAAATATAGAAAAATTTAAAATATATAGGGAAACTTTAAATATTCATATGAAAACATGGATAAAGCATGCATATAATTATACATTATAGAAACTTAGCATATAACATTTGTGTTGAGAATTCATTGTCAATACTCAATATGCATTCAGAATTCAGAATTCATTGTGAATATGCATGTGCTATTAAACATAGTACACTGCTGCTGTCCCCTGGCCGTCCCCCGTCCCTGGGACGTTTCCGGGACAAGGACGGGGGGATTTAGACCCGGGGACGCATCCCCGAGTAACACTGTAATGCTTACCTCCTTGACTGGAAACCACAAGTACATGAGAAGGAAAGAGAAGAAATAGACTTTGTTCTTGATTTGAGAGCTGTCAAACGAACAAGAGGTAAGGAGTATGTTAAATATCTAGTCAAATGGTAGAATGGGATATAGAGGATGTGACTTGGTTGAATCCAACTAAAGTCAGTCACTATGGCTAAACTCTAGAAGATTTCAATTAGGCTTCATGAGCTCATGTTTTTTAATTACCCAAGGTGTTTGACAGCAGCAATAATATCAGAATTTGGTGTTTTTCCCCAAGGATTTTGTAAGGATTAATATGTGTTGAATGGTTTTGAGAGCATGGCTGCAAGGAAGAGCTGTCACTAACTCTCGCCCCCACCATCCTCATCTGCATCAATTTTATTGTATCAACTTTCATATGCAAAACTAGATTCTGAAATGAGTGAAGCAAGAAGATTTGACAGCTAAAACAGTATAGAATTAGTAGTTTGCACAAACAAGTTGTAAGGGCATCAAACTTTTTGCACACTTCTGGGTAGGAAAGCAAATAGTTACGAAAATCAAACCAAAACAGCTCTTTTTTCTTTCCTTCATTCTTCCATATGGTCTCAGCTCCAGCAGTATTTTGGCAGTTCAAGATATAAACAGGTAGCATTTTTACATCTAAGTCTAGTTTTAATTCTACTCCAACTGTCTTTGTATTAGGGCCTACTTCAATATCAAGCACGATATTTTGCAGGTGAAAGAATAACAAAAGGTAATAATGATTTTATACAGTCAACACTATAGCTTGATTTTTTAAGTTTAACTTTATATAGAAATGTTCCAATCATGAACTGTATCATGAATCAATTCATCAATATGTATTGTGTTATTCTTCATTCTAGTTGTGCATTCAAATGATTAATATATTCTCTTATTTGCAACTATATCATTTTAATTTATAACATATACTTTAAATGTTTTGGACCTTGGTAAAAATAGACTGCCCATTTCTCTATGTCAAGAATGTCATCACTCTTCCCAATCCACACTAACACATGCTTCACACCTGTGCTTATGGTTACTTAACTCTTGGGTAGCTGGCTTTTGATGTGAATTTTATAAGAATCCTATCATTTACACAACCTTGTGAAAGTTTTTAACAGGATGCCATTAATGGATAAGCCCTAGGAAACATGCAGCCATATAGAAAACCTGAAACTACCAAGAGAAATACCCTCACTATTAAAAATGCTTAACAGAACTGTTGCTAAAGCAGTAACCTTAAAAATTATGTAAAGGCTACATCACAAGGCCAGGATAAGGACAAATCACCTAAGGCTGTGTGAATATCTTAGCAATAGAAAAAGATGTGGAATGACAAGGAATACCAGAGCAAAACATTTTTCCATAACGGTCTTCCCATAAAGTGTACCATATTTGTAAAAAGTAAGCTCATGCACACTCTTTGAGCAGCTCCTGCAGATCATGCAGATCATCTTAATTTATGAACCCCTGAACACAAACTACTGCATTGATACTTTCATGCCTAGTTTATAAAAAAGTGACAAATATCTGAAACTAATAAGCAACTCTCCAAAATAAAAAGCTGAAAAGACAAGTTTAAAAAACAATTGAAACTGGAAGTTTATCTAATGCAGACATAATCATATTGAATGCAAAAAAGAAATAGTCCTTAGGGGCAGACCAAAAGCTTAATCATCACCACATGAACATTAAGGCCAACAAGTAGATACTTGAGGAAACCACCAATGCTTGAAAATATATCCAACTGAAACAGTGTTGTTGTTAACAACTATTTTGCAAATAAAAAAACTGGTCCTTAAGTTGTCGTCTCAGAAACTGAGGAAATACATCAAAGATACAAACATCTCATCTTTGGTATTCTGAAAGAATCAGGTGACCCCGGAACTTGTCTTTGCAATCACTATGGTATTGGCATTTATTTAAAGTATTGTGATTTCAAGTCAATCATTTACTTATGTTTTTATGGTGATTAGTAGTTTTCAACTATTGCTACTTATTCTAAAAGATTAGACAGAAGTCCAATGATTATATAAGAAATGATAATTAAAGGTCATTGTTACTGTTCATCTACTCATAAATTATAATGCATATTACAACTCCTTGATGCTACCCATGCATGAGCTTTGGAAAAAACAAATTAAAACTGATTAGCAGTACCCCAACAGTCACTTTGATCTTAATTGTCCAAAGAGATACATTAGAATTTCTTGATGTTACCCCTGCATGAGCTTTGGAAAAAACAAATTAAAACTAATTAGCAGTACCCCAACAGTCACTTTGATCTTAATTTTCCAAAGAGATACTTGGGAAACAGTAACTACTATTAACAATTCTTAAATAGCAGGAAAAAGATTGCACATTGAATCCTAACATATAAAGAGTGTACCTGGCCATCTGCAGCACAGCTTACAAGACTACGATTATCTGTAAAAGGCATAATTCTGGCCTGGAAAACATTATTGGTATGACCAGAATTAAATGAAAATTTTATATTATCAGTAGCCCAATCCCAAATTATAATTTCCCTGTCATCAGAACCTGACACAAGCAGCTCTCCAGAAGGATTGAAGCTAACTGTGTTTACACATCCCTTGTGCTTCTTCAGCTTGGCAGAAAGCTGAAGGCGGTGAATAAGATCCTGCGGAAGCCATAAATAAAAATGAGGAAACCATAGAAAAATAAGTTAAACTTCATATGCATATGATCACAGAAGAATGCCATGTTCATAAAATAATTCATCTGCTTTGATGTTGAATTTCATGCATCAAAAAGATGCTCTCAAAGAATACAAAATATAGAGATCCAGGAAACCTTTAATCACAATCTACTTATAAGTTTAGTGTATTTGATTACAGCAGTCTAATGTTTCTTGACGGCGGGATATTGAAATAAGAATCCGGCAGTCTGTATTGGCTGAAATTTTAGTCAAGATAATACAAAGAATTTTTATTTATTGACTTTTGTAGACCAGCAGAAACAGCAATAATTCAAGCCTACACATACAACTCACTTTTGGTGTACTTTTCTGTCATAATGATTTTATCCACATTTTCAACTAGAAAGGAATATCGAAAGAGATATAAATTTAATTTTGTCTATTGGAACCTCATAAATGGTTATCATATCCTTGATTTTCCTAAAGTTGATGACACTTTTGTGTTTTCTGTCTACGATTTGTTCATTCAAACCATGTTTCATTTTTTATAGGTTAAATGCAAAATCCAAATCCATAAGGGCCCTCTCCCAGAAAAAAGAAAAGATACATACATAAATGGCCGAATAAACCAGAGACCAAAATAGTCAAAATTTGCAAAAACAAGCCAACCAACTTGCAAGAAAGGGAACCAACGTAACTACAAAACAGCCACCCAATACCCACAAACAGAACTGACCATAGACCAGCTCAGTTGTAGGAACCTGGAGCATCATCATCCTCGAGGGCCACCAGAACACCTGGCTCCATAGAAACCCTACTCTTCACTATAGTAGGAAGGTGGTAGAAACTACAAATTTTCAAATGCCCCTCCCCCATAACCACAATAAGATTTTCACAACACAGAGCCAATTCTTGGCTGTACAAAGCCAAATCTGCATTCTTTTTCAACAGGATCACGATACACCTTGCAACTGATCAACATCCTGGTGGAGGTGGGCCACCAACAAAGAGCCAGCAGGGAGTTCATCATAAAGATTATAACCCAATAGAACAAGTTCATCACAAGGGAGGATTTTACTGAGAATCCATTCCCTTGCCACCATTCCAAAACACAAGGTTCCAGTTTATGGATAAATCCTCAGCAATAGATGCCCTTGTTTGGGCAGCCCCTGAATTGGCAAACCCCTCTTCACCCAGCACTTCTTTCACAAAATGCAAAGTCAGAATGTTTGTTATGCTAAGTGTTCTTCTTGAGTGGCAATATGAAACCGAACTGATACATGAAAAGTCTTCGACCCAAAAACCCTTTTCATGGCATTTAGAGCAAATTGGATGAGCTAAAATCTACAGACATTGCACAGAGAAAAGCCCACAATACAAGATGAAAACAAAAATGATGTATGGGGAGGGAGCAGTGCTGTAGATATAAGCTTGGAGTGTAATGTCCCCTGTTGAGGGAGTACCTAACTTTTGCCCCAAAATTAATAAATCCAACAATATAATTTGTCTTACAAATAGTATTCTAAAATTAAATCATATAAGGCTATTGAAATTAATAGTAAAGGAACAATTAAGATAAATAACATCACCTAATTGGATCTAATCTATAGTTTCATTTCCAATAACCAACCATAGTAGGGATTGGAGAGGAAAGCACGATAGGGCACCCGGAGACTGTTCATCCAACATGGGGTGGCCTACTTACATTGTGGAACCGGTTTGCTGCCTCTCCCAATCGAGTTTCCTTGCTAATCCATGCCTGAGTGCTTATAGGGAAACAAATAGATTACATCAATAATTATAAGAGCCTTGATTAGCAATTCCCATTAGTAATTAGATTAAAGATACATAAGAGATTATACATATATAAAACATTATACTCCATCATGATGCATACCAATCACCTATTAAATCCAATAGCTGCTGCTTTTCTGAATGCAGATATAATATCTAATCTCCTCCGATTGATTGATTGGCAATTATAATACATACATACATACATATACATATATATATTATATTTCACTTTCTTATTTTCCTTTTTTCCAAATCACATTCCATCGATCCCAATTGATGCCTTTCCCAAAATGACCCCACCTTCCCATATATCCTTCATTGTGGGGTGAATAGTCACAATCCCCATAACCATTGCAATCCTCACAAAGGGATGCACCCTTCCAAGCGCTGCCTTAATGAGTTATGTCTTTAATTAAGGCCTTAACTTAAAGTCTCTTTAGCACCACTTAATTAAATGGGAATCACTGCCTTTTTTGTTAATCCCATTGAACTCTTTTAAGAGCCCTTAGTTGCTGCAACATATTCCAGGCAGGGGCATGACATGGAGACACACTAGCAAAGGATGCAACATGTACTCAAGCACAGAAAAAATGCAGGATAGTCACTTTCACATATTGACTTTTCAAATAAAGTCAATTCCCATCCAAAGCTATGATTACTTCTTCTCACACAAAGATATGGAAAAATATCTAAAGTTTAAAACAATGACATTTGATTGCATTGAATTCCATTCATCCAAATCATCACTAAGCTTGGGGAGAAAGGAAATTGGTCAACCCCTCCATTTGTAATACTATCAGCAACCATGTTACATTCCTAAGAGCAATGACTAAACACAACTCAATCAAAATGATTGCACGAAAGCCGAGCTTCATCTAAGATGATGTTTAATCTCCAATCCTATTATAGACCGTCCATTCCATGGAGAAATCCAAGGAGAAGGCTATGTTCATCAAACTATACATGGCCAAAGCTATGATTGGGTGAAATGGTCTTTTCTTCAAAAAATTATCAGTGATTTTGGGTTTGCTAATGAATGGGTCAAATGGGTGATGGGTTGGTTATGTCTACTTCTTACTCTGTGTTGATTAATGGTGAGCCTTCTGATATGTTTGGTGCTTTTTGAGGTCGTAGGCAGGGTGACCCTCTATCACCCTATATTTTTATTATCATGGCTGACAACTTGGGAAGAATTTTAAAAGCTCATGTGATTCAAGGGTTGATTAATGGTTGTGTGTGGGGTGAAGGATTGATGCCTCAGTCTCGCTTGCAGTTTGTGGATGACACTGCATTGATGGGAGTTGCTAGAATCAGAGAAGCGATTAACTTCAGACGAGCCTTGGATATTTATCTTTTTGCTTCAGGGTAGAAGATTAATGAAGCTAAGTCCTCCATTTTTTCTTTAATACCCCTCCTCTTATTCAGTCTAGAATTGCGCAAATTCTTAGATTTCAAATTGGCTCTCTTCTTTGTGTGTATTTGGACATCCCTCTATTTGTTGGCCCCTTTCCTAGGAGGACTTGGCAAAATGTGATTGATAAGTTTCAGGGAAGAGTCAACACTTGGACTTTCAGGTGGCTTTCCTCTGCTAGAAGAGTAATGTTATTGAAATTGGTTCAAGTACTTCCTATCTACAGATGTATGGTGCATGTTGCTCCCTTAAGCTTCATCAAAGAACTAGATGCTCTCTCTAGACAATTCTTATGGGTTGGTAATCTTGACTCATCGAAGTGGAGTTTGGTAAAGTGGCAGACTATATGTAGACCGAAATAGGAGGGTGGCCTTGGTCTGTGGCAGGCTGTCCTCACTAATCAGGCCTTGGCTGCCAAGCTTTACTAACAGTGGTGTACTAATCAAGATCAAGCTTGGGTGAAGATTCTTTCTGCCAAGTATTTGAGGGGAGTGGCAAGTAAAGATGTGCCTAGGATCATCCTATCGAGTAAGGGGTCTATGATTTGGGACACTCTTAAAAGGGGTGCTAACCTAATCATGCAGGGCTTGTTTTGGATTTGTAGAAAGGGCTCAAAGACCCTCTTTTGGTTTGACTCTTGGGATGGACATCCCCCCAATCATGACCATGTATCCGCACTTACGGTCTCTCTGTCTTAGGTTTTTGGAAGCTGGTTGGACTAGGGTTGAAGACTTCAAAGTTGCTAAGAGGATGGGGTTGGTGTCATGTCCTGAATTTTCCATGAGCTGAGCCGACATGAAACTAGTGTTTTTCAACACTATCTAATAAAATAATTAAATAATAAATTATGTTTTGTGGCTGACCTGCCTTTTGGGTTGGCGCCTTCTAGAATTTGAATTTGAATTTCCTTCTTGTGGCCGACTTCAATTGAAGTGGCTTGATAGATTAGTATTTAAGGTAGTTGTTGATAGAGATTGTTTATCACGGAATTTAGTCAACAGACTTTGCCAGTCACCGGTGAGAGCGTAGCTGCTCACACGTGCCAACCAGGTGAGGCGCGTAGCAATAAGCCTGGGGATTTCGTGTCAGCTTCCACCATCTGAAGATCATCCCTTATATAAGTTTGTTTCCATTTGCAGGTCGAAGGCGTCATAGATTGGAATCCACAGAGTTTATCACTCTAGGCGGAAAGGATATCGACATTGATGAGGATCGATTGACACACACAGATGTAGAAGACATTCGAGCCTATCGCTATACTCTGTCCGGCTTCAAGGAACCGACACCACTGCAAGGGCGGATGTTAAGATTATAATTCGATCATCAGTAGAAGACCCGCGCAACATCACTCCCACGGAGGAACCAATAGAAGCTTCTCTCTGATCTTCGATCGAGAAAAACAATCCATGTTGTGACGGGATATGCGCGACTCATGTCCAAGTCGTCGTTACCTTCACGATAATACATTCGGGAAGTCAAGTTCGATCTGGTGCTATATCTGGAATCATTGCAATCATGATCTGGGACAAAGAATGCTACAGTGTACTGGTGCACGCGTTATGAGCTCTATGATAATTTTTATGTAATTTTGTATGCTATATTCAGTCAATGTATACACCAAAATCTTACTTTCGAATTGAATACAAAGTGTTATTATTTTCCTAGTCTGAGCGCTTATGGTGATATCTATGAATAGTTAATCTTGCAAAATTGTTTGTGGTTCCATTGCTTTAAAAATCTATTAGCCTGTCATTCGCACTGGGTGTCTTACAATGGTATCAGAGCCACTTGTCTTGCTAGCCTATGGAGAGAGTCTTATGCCATTAAGCCAAAGAGATATTCGAGCTATAGAGTGAGAGAAGAAGAAGCTTGAAGCTGCTACTTAGGGAATAGGAGGTAGTGGTAAGGAAAAAATGGGGGATCAGAGTGATAAACTAGACACCTTCATGAAACAACAAGACCAAACAAACCAAGCTTTGCTGCAAGCAATCCAGTCACTTACTGATGTTGTTAATAACATTAAATTAGGATCCAACAAAATGGAAGGAGGCCAATCGGAACAGTCAGGAGGGGGAGAGCACAACAGGGCCTCAAATGGTCACACTCATAGGCATACTCAGCCCAAGTTCTTACCGAGGACAAAGGGCCGACAAGAAGAGGATGATTAGTGTAGCTATGGCAGCATTATACGTGAGTATTTAGATCTAGAAGTTGATGCTCAAGCTGCAATTCCTTTTGATCAGTTCTATAGCACTAGAAGGGGTGATGGGAGACAACATTGAGGGAATAGAGATCTGCAACATAAGGTCAGCAAGCTTTCACTCCCTACATTTGATGGCTCGGGGAAGATGTCTACACAATCATGGATCCAAAAACTCGACACATATTTTTCTCTCAGCCCCATGACTGAAGAAGAAGCCATCAAATTTGCCATTCTACACTTGGAAGATCTCGCACATGAATGGTGGCACCATGGCATTGTGACTCACGGATTTGATCAAGTATCAACATATGCAGATTTCACGCATAAATTGACGAAGAGGTTTGACAGAAAGGACCTGGAAGCGTATTTCCAAGAGCTCACAAGATTGAAGCAAACAGGCACCATGGATGAGTATGTGTTAGAATTTCAAAGGCTCGCAGTGATGGTGTCCGATGTATCAGATAAGAGGCTCACATTCTTTTTCATTGAAGGCTTATCAAATTCTTTTGGTGGCCTAGTGAGAGCTTTGGAGCCAACAACTTTAGAGGATGCCATTCGAAAAGCCTTGAGTCTTGAGGATTCCACCAAGAAAGGGAAGACCATGGTCAAGAATACACCAACAGGGCAGCCAAAGAAGCCTTTCATTAAGGCTAATCCACCACCGAAGGCCCCACCTATAGGCCCACATGGCATGTCAAGAAATGAGTTACGCAAGGGCTTGTGCTATTACTGCAATGAGAAATGGAACAATCAACACAGATGCCAAGTGAGGAGATAATTCTATTACATTGAAGTGGCCTCCGATGATGAAGCAGAAACTAAAGAAGGGGACAACGAGGAGGACACTAGTGGGGAGCATCAGGAGCTCGTTGTAGAAGGGAGTCCCACAAGAGGTACCTTGGCAACACTTTCAAGAGCACCACGATACCATTCTCTCCGAGTGAAGGGAGTTCTTCAAGGTCAGAAAGTGACGGTGTTGATCGATAGCGAAGCCACTCATAGTTTCATTGACAAGAGGACTGTGGCCAAGTTGCGTTTGGGGACATAGGACTTTGAGGGGTTCAATGTTTTGGTAGCTGGAGGGAACATCCTTTCTTGCACCAAACGGATCCAACAAATGGAGCTGATCTTGAGCGGAATCAAGATGAAAGATGACTTCTATGTTGTTGATGTTGGTGACACGGACATGGTTTTGGGAGTACAGTAGCTTCATTTGTTAGGAGAATACACCACGAATTACCAAACCATGGAGCTGAAGTTCAAGCATGATGGCAAGGAGGTTGTACTCAAGGGCCTCTCTAGGAATCGTACTATGGTGGTCTCAGCAAAAAGGATGGAACGATCTTTTCGGAGGGATCAAGTGGCATGGGTAGTAGAATGCCTGATCACAGATACTAGTACACCAAAGGAAGAAAGACTATTCCCCAGTGACATTCAGGCTATCTTGAATAAAAAGTGTAAAGTGTTTCGGGAGATTCTAGTGGGATTGCCACCAGATAGGGGGTTTCAGCATGTGATAGAGCTTGAAGAGGGAGCCAAACCAGTGATCACTACTCCTTATCGTCATCCGCAAATATACAAAGAAGAAATTGAGAAGGCCATTAAGGAGTTGTTGGATATGGGGTTTATTCGCCCAAGTTCAAGCCCTTTTGCTTCATCGGTAGTGCTAGTCAAAAAGAAGGATGGGACGCTCAGGATGTGCATCGATTATAGAGCTCTCAACAAGAAGACAATCAAGAACCGCTACCCTATTCCCAGGATCGATGAATGATAGATGAGCTACATGGAGCAGTGTATTTCTCCAAGATTGATTTGCGTTCGGGCTACCATCAGATTAGAGTCAAGGATGAGGATGTGTATAAGACAACTTTCAGGTATCACTACGGGCATTATGAATTCCTAGTGATGCCATTTGGGTTAACCAATGCCCCCGCTACATTCCAATCTTGCATGAATCAGGTATTCATTCTTCAGTTAAGGAAATTTGTGTTGGTTTTCTTTGATGACATCTTGATTTACAGTAAAACATGGGAAGATCAATTGAAGCATATAGAGGAGGTGCTTGACATCCTTGAGAAGAATTCATTCCATGCCAAGATGTCGAAATGTGAGTTTGGAATGACCGAGATCCTGTATTTAGGCCATAAGATCAGCGCTCAAGGGGTTAGTGTGGATGAAGAGAAGATCAAGGCAATACAAGAGTGGGCTACCCCCAAGAATTTGACACAATTGAGGGGATTTGTGGGCCTATGCAGCTACTACAGAAGATTTGTGAAGGGTTTTTCTCAGCTTGCAGCACCATTGACCAATTTAATAAAGAAAGGAGCCTTCTCATGGAGTCCCACAGCCCAGCAGGCATTCGACAGACTCAAGGAGGTAATGAGCTCGTATCCCGTTTTGGCCATTCCAGATTTCTCATCTCCTTTTGTACTTGAGTGTGATGCTTCAGGCGAAGGCATTGGAGTTGTATTAATGCAGAACAGACATCCTATTGCATATGAGAGTAGAAAGCTCACCAAACCATAGAGGGATTTCTCTATTTATGACAAAGAGATGTTGGCTATCATGCATACCCTTGCAAAATTCAAACAGTACTTGGTTTGCGAGAAATTTGTGGTGAAGACAGATCATAACAGCCTGAAGTACTTCCCAAATTAGCGAGATTTGAATGATAGACAACAGAAATGGGTAAGCAAACTCCAAGCTTATGACTTTGATATTGAATATGTGAAAGGCAAGAACAATGTGGTAGCGGATGCACTCTCTAGGAAGCCTTATATTTGTGCTATGACTGATATATCTGCTGATTGGAGAATTGATATTACAGCCAAATATGCTAAGGATTCATTTGCTAACGATATTTTGGAAGGGAAGGTAATTGATGACAGGTATAGGGTGGTTGAGGAGCTCATTCTCTACAAAGATAGGGTCTACCTTGTACCTCACTCTAGGGTCAAGAACAAAATCATTAAAGCTTGCCATGATACTCCTCTTGCTGGTCACCCCAGATTCTACAAGACATACAAGCAAGGGAACGTTTTGCTTGGAAGGGGCTGAAAAACGATATTCTGCAGCATGTGAGGGAATGTTTGGTATGCCAACAAAATAAAACTGGGCATATATTACCAACTAGTTTATTGCAGCCCTTGCCCATTCCAAATCAGAAATGGGAGAGCATTTCGATGGATTTCATCACCGGGCTCCCTAAAGTACAAGGCAAAGATTGTATTTACGTTGTGGTGGATAGACTCACTAAGTATGCTCATTTCTATGCCATCACTTCAGAATTTAAGGCTCCTCAAGTTGCAGATTTGTTTTTTAGAGAAGTGTTTAGACTCCATGGATTGCCACGGAACATTGTGAGGGACAAAGAAAGCAGGTTTATCAGCTTGTTTTGACAAGAACTCTTCCGTTTGGCTCATACAAAGTTGACCCCCAGCACAAGTTACCACCACCAAACAAATGGACAAACAGAGATCGTAAATAAATGGATTGAAGGGTACTTGAGAAATTATGTGATGGGGCAGCAATCGGCTTGGGTGAAGTGGCTACATCTAGGAGAATTTTGCTACAACACCACCCATCACATGTCCATCGAGATGTCACCATTCAAAGCACTCTATGGTTATGAAGCCACCTCCTTCATAAATCTGATTCTTGCAGACAGCAAAGTTCCAAGTGCTAGAGACGTGGTTCAGCAGAGCGTGGACATCATGAATTCTTTGAAAGAAAATCTCCAACGAACCCAAAATCAGCAAAATTTATATGCAGATCAGCGAAGGACCGAAAGGGTTTTCGAAGTCAACGACATGGTGTACTTGAGATTGCAGCCATACCGACAGTCATCTCTCAAGGGGAACGAAGCAGAAAAGTTGAAACCAAGGTTCTATGGGCCATTTAGGATTATAAGGAAGATTGGAGAGGTTGCGTATGAACTCGAGTTGCCTCCAGGGAGCAGGATCCATAATATTTTTCATGTATCATGCTTGAAGAGGGCCTTGGGACAGCAGATCACACCGTCAATGGAGCTGCCACCACTTGATGATGAAGGCAAATTGATTCTCAAGCCCGAGACAGTGTTGGACGTAAGAGAGAAGCGGTTGAGAAACAAGGTCATTCCGGAGTATTTAGTGAAATGGAAGAATCTACTAGCTGAAGATGCCACTTGGGAAGGAGTGGAGATCTTCGAGCACCCTAACCTAAGGTTGCTTGAGGACAACCAACCAACTGGAGGTGGGGATTGTCATGTCCCGAATTTTCCATGAGCTGAGCCGACATGAAACTAGTGTTTTTCAACACTATCTAATAAAATAATTAAATAATAAATTATGTTTTGTGGTTGACCTACCTTTTGGGTTGGCATCTTCTAGAATTCGAATTTTAATTTCCTTCTTATGGCCGACTTCAATTGAAGTGGCTTGATAGATTAGTATTTAAGGTAGCTATTGGTAGAGATTGTTTATCACGGAATTTAGTCAATAGACTTTGTCAGTCACCGGTGAGAGAGTAGCTGCTCATGCGTGTCAACCAGGTGAGGCGCGTAGCGATAAGCCTGGGGATTTCGTGTCAACTTCCAGCATCAAAAGATCATCGCTTATATAAGTCTATTTCCATTTGCAGGTCAGAGGCGTCATAGATTGGAATCCACAGAATTGATCACTCTAGGTGGAAAGGTTATCGACATTGATGAGGACCGCTCGACACACACAGATGTAGAAGACATTCGAGCTATACTCTATCCAGCTTCAAGGAACCAACGCCACTGTAAGGGCGGAGTTTAAGATTGTAATTAGAGGTTAAGATTGTAATTCGATCATCAGTAGAAGACCTGTGCGACATCACTCCCGCGGAGAACCAGATAGAAGCTTCTCTCTAATCTCCAATTGAGAGAAACAATCCATGTTGTGACGAGATATGCGCGACTCATGTCCAAGCCGTCGTTACCTTCAGGATAATACATTCGAGAAGTCAAGTTCGATCTAGTGCTATATCTGGAATCATTGCAGTCATGATCTAGGACAAAGAATGCTACAGCATACTGGTGCACGTGTTATGAGCTCTATGATAATTTTTCTATAATTTTGTATGCTATATTCAGTCAATGTATACACCAGAATCTTACTTTCGAATTGAATACAGAGTGTGCTTATTATTTTCCTAGTCTGAGCGCTTATGGTGATATTTGTGAATAGTAAATCTTGCAAAATTGTTTGTGGTTCCATCGCTTTAAAAATCTATTAGCCTGTCATTCGCACTGGGTGTCTTACAGTTGGTTGAGGTCTCCAAGTGAAAGGAAGCTCACGAGTGGCCACCTGGAGGATTTGATGAGGATCGTCTAGAGTTATCTCAGATTCTAGTGGGTAGAGCATTTAGTTCATTGATGAGGAATGATATTCTGGGTTGGAGTCCTGAGCCTAAGGGGGTGTACTCGGTGGTCGTTGGGTATCAGAGTTGGATCGGCAGAAATATGGGGAGGTTGAAGCCTCTTGGTGGAAGAATGTTTGCAATAAGTTTTCTTGGCCCAAATGCAACTTTTTCCTTTGGTTGGTTGCCAAGAAAAGGTGTCTCACTTGGGATAATCTACAAAAGCAGGGTTTTCAAGGGTCGCTTGTTTGCGTTCTTTGTGGCAACAATGACGAATCTTCATCTCATTTGTTTTTCAATGCTCCTTTTCCAAGATAATTTGGCACCTATGGTAGGGTGTTTGGAAACAGACTTGCATGCAACCTTTGTCTCTTGTGGATTTTTGGAGGACTTTGGGGAGACCGCCTACTAAGACTTTTTTTCTTCAAGTGGTTTGGAATATCGGGCCTTCTTGTATCATTTAGTAGATCTAGTTAGAAAGGAACCATAGGATCTTTCAAGGAGGGAGGGTGGTTGCTCATCAAGATTGAAAGAGGATT
Source organism: Sequoia sempervirens (assembly GCA_007258455.2). Classification (NCBI taxonomy): domain Eukaryota; kingdom Viridiplantae; phylum Streptophyta; class Pinopsida; order Cupressales; family Cupressaceae; genus Sequoia; species Sequoia sempervirens. Next base: position 22,354,874 of record VDFB02000008.1, on the reverse strand, counting down.
ACTGCTATGATTTAGGAGACTATCCAAGCTAAGTGTGAGGTGGTTACCCCCTTAGAGTTTGGGGAGGTGGAGTGATGCAAGGATTGGGATTAGTTGAGAATGGATCAAATTTTGCTCTATCAAGGGGAAGACAACCCCCCCAATAGGAAAATTCAAAGAGAGGGTAGATGGTCTCCACCACCTGATGTTATCCTAAAGATTAATACAGATGGCTCCTCCAGGGGAAATCCTAGACATGCTGGGATTGGAGGTGTGGGGAGGGATAGTTCGGGTACTATGCTATTCTTCTTCTCCATCTACGAGGGCCATCAGACTAATAGTTTTATGGAAGCTCTAGATATCCTTCTGGCTCTAGAGAGGGGTTGTGCTCTTGGATGGCGCAAGGTTATCTGTGAGTCAAACTCTCTAATTCTGGTTACTATGTTGAATAAGCAGACTTGTGGTGGTGTGAATTGGCAGTTAGCTTCAATGGTTCAACAGATTCACCGACTGAGCGGGCCTTTGGATATGATTTCTTTTGTCCACATCTCGAGGGAGTGGAACAATGTCGTGGATTGCCTAGCAAAATGGGCCTCTGAGCATATGGATAATTGGAATTTTGGTGATTGGGAGCATCTTCCCTCGGATTGCTCCCATCAGTTGAAGATGTTGATTCAGAAGGATATTCATGGGTAATGGAGAGTGTTGGTGGGGTCATGGGCAGCAATTTCCTTTTGTGCTTTGCTATTGTATTGCAAGGTGGACCTATTTGGTGCCTATTGGTTGAGTTAGGTTGTTATACTTGTATAGCTGGTTCTTTGATTAAATAAATTTTCTACCCCCTTTTTTTCAAAAAAAAAAAAAATTACAATTTATTTCTCACCTCTCAAATCACCTTTTTGTGAAATCTATTTAGTGTGCTCTTTTACAGCTCCTCCCTCTTTTCTTCTTCCTTACTTTGCACATTAGCTTTCCATTTTTGAAATATTAAAAGATTTAAATTTCCCATTTCGCTTCCACTTTCCCACACATTTGCATTTTGAATTCACTTGGAGTGAATTCATTTACCTATTGTTTTAATGCACTCTTCCCCCTCTCACACATTTGAATTTTACATTTGAAATATTGAAGGATGAATTTAATATTTTCTTGGGCCTTTTCTACCTTGTGAAATTTAAATTTACCTACCATAACCACTATATTAAAGTCCAAACTTTATTACATTAAAATATTTCCTTCTTGCAGCTTCCAGCTCCCAGCAATACAAAACTTCAATCAAATCTGCCATTAAAAATAATTACCTTTTGAAGATTTCTTTGTTGCAGATGGAAGCATCATGACAAACTCTGCATCTTTTTGTAGGACGGCGTGGGATCATCTTGAAGCATGGCAAGATTGCTTGAAATTTTCAAAGGTTCATGTAATGTTCCCACAAATGTATTTTTTAATCAAATGATTAAAATATTATCCACTGCCAAGTAATCCTCATGGACCAATGGCAAGGCTTTCTCCATTTTACTTTTTTTTCTTTTATCTCAAATCCCCATGAACTGTCTGATCGGCTTGATCAAATGGTGCAGGTTTCACATTTATTATAAAGGCATTTTCACTTCATATTTTGGGACTTTATGCTGTGGGAATTAAATATTATTTCATCTCAGCTTGTGATGGACCCCAAGAACTTACATGGCTTTAAAGAGCCAAGGGTGGGACTCCCTTCAATATTTGCTTTTTGAAATATTTGAAAACCACGTGAGCCATGGATAGGGTGATAACTGTTATACAAAAAAATGGGATTTGGGAATTGGTTTGATTGTCTAGTAGAAGGAAAATTGTTGGATGTAATGGGTCTTCATTAAGAAGTTTAATTCTAGTGGAAAGGTTGAAAAATTCAAGGCATGATTGGTTAAAGGTTATTCCTAGGTTGAGGGAATAGATTTTGGTAAGATTTTTTCTCCTGTTGCAAATTAACTTCCATTAGATTGTTATTATTTGCAATTACTTAGTACGACCTTGAGGTTGGGCAAATAGATGTTAAGTCAACAATTTTGCATGAGAATTTGAAGAAGAAAATATACATGATCCACAAATTTGGGGCAGCTATGCCACTCTGTAATGACCCCACCTAAAAGAAATGAAAAATAAATAAATAATTTACTCTAGTGCTTAAGGGAAGGTACCTGCAATTTCATTAAGGAGTGATTAAATTATAAAAAATTAGAATTAAATTAAAGTTTAATTTTATCAAAATTCAAGAGGCATTATAAAGGGTTATGTCTATGACGAAAAGAAGCTATATAAGAGAAATCAAAAGGGAGAAGGAAGCATCATTGAATACATTTTATATATCTAATTGTTACTCCTTGTGGAGCATGGACTGTGTTTTCCGCAACCTGAGGACGAAACCCCTCAAGGTCTGAAATTAGAGGATGAAAACCCCCTAATTTCCATTGCTGAGTTAGTGGGCGAAAACCCCCAATTCAGGCAGATTTTGAGACAATTCAAAGACATTTTAGTGAAGATAGATCACTGCAGATTTGGGATTATTAACAGAAGATAAGGATAAGTTCCCTCTTTTCTGAAATATTTTCTAAAAATTATATCTAAATTATAAAAAAATTGTTAAAACTCCAGTTTCTAAAGTTGATATCATATTTATAATTAGTTGTGCTAATATAATTGTGAGTTAGATTTTATTATTTACAGAAAATTAAGGAAAATTTAAAGGAGACATTACACACATCCAATAAATCATGTAAGGATTAGAAGGAGATGCCTTCAAACTACTTTTATGTGTATTTACCACCTATAATGCCTGCTTATGACATATGCTTTAAAGAATTAAACAAAAAACATCTTACCGTGGAAAACAAACTTGCATCACACACAAAAGACATGCAACACAAGTAACTCTAGAGAAACCCTCAGATGCAAAAAACTCCAAGAAGAGTGAGCTATGCTCCTCATGTGACCATGTCACTAATCCATAGCCGTACATGTTTTAAAATGCCTAAGTGGTTCTTACATACATCCATAGATTGTCTTGAAATGATCATGATATGCAGCCCTACTCGTAGCTATATAGATGGACTAATACTTTCATAGATGAGAAAAGATGTACTACCTCCACCTACAGGATTATACCATCAAACTCCCTGAGGTTGGATCTTGTGTCCACAACTATGGTAGTCCAATAACTTGTTGCATTAGCCCCACTAGCTCAACATGCAACACTATTGAACAAAATGTTGGAAAGTTTGCTTCACCACACTTGCAGCAATATACTTCCCATTCCTCTAACTCTCTCTTTTGCCAACTAGATTCAACTCTCCAATCAGCTACATGACTTTAGCTCTCAGCTCTACCAACTAGCTCCGCATGGCTTTGACAATCTCTACCATTCAACAGCATGGCCCTAACAATCTCAAGCTCTCAGGCAACAGTGGATGACTTCGACTCTTAACTATAGACCAACCAGCCACACACCTGAAGTAGCATAGTTCCAGTCCAATCTCTGCTTGCTCAGCCAATCCCTCCATCGCACTATCAGCCTTCATGGCTTGTCCGTCACACAGCCAACCTAGTCACCAACTTTGCCAAGTCAGAACCCCAAATCAATGGCTTCCTAGACCACTTATACCAAAGATTTTTCTTCTTCCCCATTGATTCATCTTTTTATCTCTTCCATTTTGCCAACCCAGACACTATGTTACTCTAGACACCTGGACAAATGTGTTGTCCTTCCCAAAACCATTATTGCAAGCTATGTTACAATTCCAACCAAGATAGGAGACATGATGTCAATAAGGGGTCAAACATTGGCTAGGACAGAGGCAACAACACTATCAACAAATGGCTGCCTGCAAAGAATGAAACGCACGCCCCAGCAAGGAATGAAGTCTCACACATGCATGGGAAAGCAAAAGATGAGCACAAACAAAATACCAAACACCCAAGGGAAATGGTGGACACTACTAACTGCCTCCAAAGCGTCTACCAAGAAGCTCAAAAAATTATAAAACTGCTATCCTGTTTGCTGCCACCAAGCAAACAACCAACAACCACACATAGGATTGGGAAGTCACCACTGAGGAATATACACCAATGTCCAAGAAACTATCACCACAAACTAACACCGCCAATAAATAATGTCAATTGCTATTAGGGCATGGAACAGTCATGCACCTGTGGGAAAACACACACTACCAACAAGAGTAAACAAATGCCACCCACAAATCTACCCTTTGATTTCTTGTGTCATTTCCTACTCTTTGCTATTGCCAACTACATACACCCATTTGATATATTGTCCCGGCTAGGCAATGCCAAATTGCTCAAACAGCATGCCCTTAGCATTCCACCATAGCTACAAGGCTGCAACACAGTTGCAGAATTCAATAAGCCTAGAGTCACAAGTGCAGCATTGTTGCAAGCAATACTATCAATTTGTTGTGTGTGTTCTTGTTGGTTAGTGGCAATAAAGACAACTCTACAGTGAAGCATGTCACTCCCAATTCTATTGCAAGTGACTAGCAATAGTCTGGAAATTTGTGGCATATTCTGCAAGTGAATGTGCAGCCCTGCAAAACCTTTGCAAGTTTTTGTAGGTCATTTGCAGCCTTGCTGCAAGTGTCAGTTAGCTTGTTGTAGATGCCTTTCCGCTTTGCTATGAGTATCCTCCAGCCTACTATGTCATGTCCCCTTCTCAGTGACATCTCTCGGAGCACGGGATTAGCCTATCATACGACCCTCGTAGGCTGATAGACTGGATAGAGGGTCACGTTGGAGCTTGGCTCAGCTTCAGTTGGCAGAGTTTGATCAGTTGGCAGAGTTTGGGCTCAATCGGACATTTCTTGCAGAAGTTGCTATTTTTAGCAGTTCTTGGTAGTCAGCATGGGACCCCTGCTATTTTTAGCAGTATGGATTTGGCAGTGTTCAGAATCACTTCAGTGTTCGTCAGCTTCAGACGGATCAGGCATCGGATGATTAATGAGAGAGATATTAATATTTAATTAAATTAATTAAATATTAATTAATTGGAGATTATAATATAAAGTTATAATATTTAATTATAACTTAAGTGATTTCTGTTGAGGGGGTCGCCATCATCAGAAGGGGCCAATTGTCAATTATATTTTTAATCAAAAATTACGCTGAAGACTATTGAAATATTAAAAGAATTAAAAGTTCGAATTTTAATGATTCCCTATCTTTAAGGAATTCGCACTTTTGAGGGTTATAGTGCATTTGCCTTGGGATTCGAGCCATTATGTGATTATTGATTTTGGAAATTGATCAAGTTTGGTCTGAGCAAGAAGCTTTAGGGTTTCAGTCTCGAATTCCTTGGGGAACGAGCCATCTCCATTGGAAGCAGTTCAGAGGGTGTGAAATAACACCTGATTTATTGCCAGCACAAAGGTTTCTTCATCCAGAGGAAATCATTGAACTTCACAGATCATTCCATATTCACAGGTTTTGCAGAGAGTTCTTTATCCGGAAGACATCTTGCAATCTAGGCGCATATATTCTTCATATCCAGAGATTCCAGAAGAGGCCGTACATTTTAATTTGTTTGCTGCTGTACCTGGCCGTACCTTGCTGCAGGCCGTACTACCTTCTATTGAGCCGTACTTTTGCCTTGAGGAGAAACACCTTCCATATTGGCATTATATCTTCATCACAGGAGGCGCCCACATATCTGGAGCAGTTTGCATACATCTGATAGGAGGGAAAAGAAGAATTTGCTGCAGCCGTACCATCTCATTTATTGCTGCAATCTCCAGGTTTTCAAATAAAACCATTGCTTTTTATGTTGCATGTAACTGGGTATTTATTGTAATCATTCCAGAAGATTGAATAATAGTCAGGCATTGGTATTTGCTATAGATCCTATAGTTTTCAGAGATATATTATTTTATTGGAATTTATTATCATTTACAAGCAAAATCGCAATTTCTTTATTTTATGCAAAAACCACAAAAAACAATCAAAAAACCAAAAACCTTCAAAAAAATCAGAAAAAGGTCAGATACAGAGAAAACAGAGAAACTAGGGTTTCTACAGTGGTATCAGAGCTAAATCCTGCCATCCTAAGGGTTTAGCAATCTTATGCAGCCAGAACAGATTGGCTCTCACAGGTATTACACACGCAGACGTGCTCTGATTGACAGGCAGCAGAGTTTGAGCAGGCAGCCAGGAAACATGGCTGACAGGAATGACAGGGCTGACAGAATAGATATACCTAGGACAGAGATCCCACCTAATAACAGAGATCAAGACGATGCAGAGGTTTTGCATGCACTCAGAGATCTTCATGCAGGTCAACGGCGGTCCGATGATGTATTACAGCAGTTGGCAGTAGCACTTCAAAGATAGGGTACTCCTAGGAGACCGTCACCACATCGTGACGATGAGAGGAGTGAAGCAGGATCTCGCAGGGCACCTAGGACAGCCTCACGGACAGCAGACAGGCCTACCAGGCCTACATTTGTGAGACAGGAGGCCGAGGAGGTCTTGGCAGGTGAGGAGCGTGATGAGTTGTTCGCTGATACGCTTATGGCAGCGAACGAGGAGTGGGAGTTGGTACCACCGGAGGTCAGAGAATGGATCACTTTCGACCGTTTTATTACTCAGAGGAGAGAACACCATAGAGGTCGACAAGATTGGAGACCTAGACAGCAAAATAATGACCTAAAACATGCAACAAACAGACTCAACCTAGCTATGTTCGATGGTAGTGGCAAGGTGACAGCCCAGGCATGGATTAGCAAGTTAGACACCTTCCTCACATTACGTCCGATGGCTGAGAGAGATGCCATTCGATATGCGACACTGCATCTTGAGGGAGTAGCGTACGACTGGTGGCACCACGGGATGGTGACGTTACAGCATGACAGGATCACTTCATACCAGGAGTTCGTAGACAGATTGGTTGAGCGGTTTGATAGGAAGGATCCAGAATCCTACTTCAGAGACTTAGCTCAGTTGAGGCAGAGTGGCAGTTTGGAATCCTACATTGGTGACTTTCAGAAGTTATCAGTCATGGTTCCGAACATTTCTGAGAGGAGATTGGTAGTACTCTTTATGGAGGGTTTGACAGAGCCACTGAGAGGCTGGATCAAAGCCTTTGATCCTCCTTCATTACAGGAGGCGATGAAGAAAGCACGAAGCATGGAGTTAGCAGCACCGTCTAGTAGATTTAACTCCAGAGGTAATTCTTCATTCAGGGATAACAAGGGCTTTAACAAAAACAGGGACAAATCTGATTTTAGCAAAGAAAAATCAGACTTTAAGAATGATTCAAAAGGTAAATCAGCAGCTCCACCTTTGGATCGTGAGGCCCTTAATGACCTACGCAGGAAGAAGCTTTGCTTCTACTGCAAAGGACCCTATGACGCCAATCACGATTGTCCTCTAAGACCTAAGGGCAAGGCAAATCGTGTAATGTGGGCGTACTACGAGGACTCAGAATCAGAAAATTCCGAACAGCAGGGGAGTTCCGAGGATTCAGAGTCAGAGGCTTCAGAGCCTAGAGCAGAGACAAGGCCAGAGCTTCAGTTACAGGAGGCACGCTTATCTAGCATACAACAGGAGGGCTCTTTCAAGATTCGTGGTGTGTTGGCAGGACAGAGGGTCATTACCCTACTTGATACAGGAGCCACACATAATTTCATAGATGCTAGATTCGTGGAGAGACGCGGACTCATCACTGAGGAGTTCGAGGGCATTAGGGTTACTGTGGCTGATGGATACACCTTGAGGTGTGAACGCATGATAAAGGATCTCCCTTTACGCCTGAACAATTATGAGTTCAAGGCTGATTACTATGTGGTTAATATGGGAGACATTGATTTGGTCTTGGGAATGAAGTGGCTTCATTCATTGGAGGAAGTCACTCTTCGTCTCAAGGACATGGAGATCCGTTTTGATGTTGACGGGAAGACACACATACTAAAAGCAATTCGGGACAGCAACATCAAAACAATTTCTTTTCGCCGGATGGAGAGGCTCATGCGTCACGACATGGTAGAGTGGGCTGCCGAGTGTCATTTAGCACCTATACAGGAGGGACAGCAAAAGACAGAATATCATCCGGACATTCAGCAGTTGAGAGTCAAGCACGACAAGGTGTTCAGTGATATTCCACCAGGTAGACCTCCAGACAGGGGCATAGAGCATATTATTGAGCTTGAGGAGGGCGCTAAGCCCGTGATGATTACACCATACAGACATCCTAAACGGCTGAAGGATGAGATCGAGAAAACGATCAAGGAGTTACTTGCTATGGGTCACATTCGGCCTAGCAAGTCACCATTTGCTTCTTCAGTTGTATTGGTTAAGAAGAAGGATGGAACATTGCGCATGTGTATCGATTATAGAGTCCTGAATAAGAGGACGATCAAAAACAGGTATCCAATACCACGCATAGATGAGCTTATTGATGAGCTCCATGGAGCATGTTACTTCACCAAAATTGATTTACGGTCGGGGTATCATCAGATTAGGGTCCGTGAGCAGGACATAGAGAAGACTGCCTTCCGATGTCATTGTGGGCACTTTGAGTTCGTAGTGATGCCATTTGGGCTCACTAATGCGCCGGCTACATTTCAGTCCACGATGAACAGGGTTTTTCATTTAGTGTTGAGGAGGTTTGTGTTGGTCTTCTTCGATGATATCCTCATATACAGCAGGACATGACAGGAGCACTTGGCTCACCTGGAGACCGTATTGAGTATTCTTGAGAGGGAGTCCTTGTACACCAAGGAATCCAAGTGTGACTTGGGAATGACCGAATTGCTATACCTAGGTCACATTATCAGTGCAGATGGAGTGCGTATGGATCCTGAAAAGATCCGCGCCATTATTGATTGGCCTACACCGGAAAACCTGACACAGTTGAGAGGGTTTCTCGAATTGTGTGGATTCTACCGTAGATTCGTGAATGGTTATTCACGACATGCAGCCCCGATGACAGATTTACTGAAAAAGGGGGCATTTGTTTGGACTTCTGAGGCACAGGAGTGTTTTATGAAGTTTAAGGAGTTGATGACCACATGCCCTGTTTTGGCACTACCCGACTTTACGAAGCCTTTCGAGCTTCAATGCGATGCATCAGGTGAGGGCATTGGTGCGGTGCTTATGCAGGACAAGCACCTGATTGTGTATGAGAGCCGCAAACTCAAAGGACCAGAGAGACTATATAGCATATATGATAAGGAGATGCTCGCGATTATGCATGCCTTAGCAAAATTTCGACAATATCTTGTTGGCAGCAAATTTTGCATTAAAACTGATCATAACAGTTTGAGACACTTTTTGGGGCAGCGAGATCTCAATGATAGACAGCAGAAGTGGGTCAGTAAGTTGCAGGCTTATGACTTTGATATTTCGTATATCAAAGGTACACAGAACGCAGTGGCTGATGCACTTTCACGTAGACCATATTTGAGCGCTATGGTTCATATTTCAGAGGACTGGAGGCATATGATAGTGGCAGAGTATGCCAAGGACACTTGGGCCTCCAGCATTGTTGAGGGATCGACAGTTGATACCAGGTATACACTTGTGAATGACTTGATCATTTACAAGAACAGGATATATTTGATCCCAGGTTCAGAGGTGAAGAACATAATCATGCGAGCCTTTCATGATGTACCGACTGCAGGACATCCCGGGTACTTCAAGACCTACAGACAGATTCGGGAGAGATTCACCGGAGAGGACTCAAGCGAGATGTTCTTCAATACGTGCGTGAGTGCCCTGTTTGTCAGCCAGAACAAGCAGGAGAACACGTACCCGGCAGGGCGCAGCCACTTCCGACTTCCTGACAGGAAGTGGGAATGCCTGTCGATGGACTTTATTACGGGCTTGCCTAAAAGCCCAAGGGCGAGATTGCATATACGTAGGTTGTGGATGGCTTACGAAGCCCACTTCTTTCCGATCACCACAACCTACAATGCCTACACAGGTAGCAGAGGTATTCTTTCGTGAGGTGTTCAGATTACATGGATTGCCTCGGAGCATTGTGAGCGACAGGGATAGTCGGTTCTTGAGTCACTTCGGCAGAGGTGTTCGACTTTGTGGGACCGAGCTCACTCCGAGCACTAGTTACCACCCGCAGACCGATGGGCGACGAGATTGTAAACAAGCGGGTGGAAGGTTACCTCCGAAATTATATTGCAGGGCAGCAGAAGGCATGGGTCAAGTGGATTCACTTGTGCGAGTATTGCTATAATACGACATACCACATGACTATTCAGATGTCTCCTTTTATGGCGTTGTATGGGTATGAGGCGCCGAGTTTTCTAGATCTGCTACTGAGTGACAGTAGAGTGCCGAGTGCTGGAGACTTATTGCAGGAGAGTCAGGATACTATGAAGGCTCTCAAGGAGAATATCGCAAAGGCACAGAATCAACAAAAGCAGTATGCGGATCAGAAGAGGACGGAGAGGCATTTCGAGGTTGGTGACATGGTTTACCTCATGCTGGAGCCCTACCGTCAGTCCACTCTTAGGAAGAGTGGGTCGAGAAGCTTAAGCCATCGTTATTACGGTCCTTCGGATCCGAGGAGAGTTGGCGAGGTGGCTACGAGGAGCTTCCAAAGAGAGCAGGGTACACAATGTATTTCATGTATCACGCCTCAAGAAGGCGTTGGGACACCGTGTGGTACCATCTGCAGTTCTACCTCCCTTAGATGATGAGGGAAAGCTGATTTTAGTACCTGAGTCCATCCTGGAGTATAGGGAGAGGCAGTTCGTGAGAGACTATGTGGAATATCCGGTGAAATGGAGATTTGCCTTGAGGATGCTACATGAGACGGTGGATATTCCCTGCAAGATCCCAGATTGAGATTGCTGAGGACAAGCAATTCGTGAGGGCTGATCCATGTCCCTTCTCGCATCTCCTGAGCAATGATTAGCTCATCACAACCCTAGAGTACATTATTAGGGTCCGATAGAGCTTGGAGTTGGCAGAGTTTGATCGGTTGGCTTTCGTTTGGGCTCGATCGGGACATTTCTTGCAGTTGCTATTTTTAGCAGTTCTTGGCAGTCAGCATGGGACCCCTGCTATTTTTAGCAGTATGGATTTGGCAGTGTTCAGAATCACTTCAGTGTTCGTCAGCTTCAGACGGATCAGGCATCGGATGATTAATGAGAGAGATATTAATATTTAATTAAATTAATTAAATATTAATTAATTGGAGATTATAATATAAAGTTATAATATTTAATTATAACTTAAGTGATTTCTGTTGAGGGGGTCGCCATCATCAGAAGGGGCCAATTGGCAATTATATTTTTAATCAAAAATTACGCTGAAGACTATTGAAATATTAAAAGAATTAAAAGTTCGAATTTTAATGATTCCCTATCTTTAAGGAATTCGCACTTTTGAGGGTTATAGTGCATTTGCCTTGGGATTCGAGCCATTATGTGATTATTGATTTTGGAAATTGATCAAGTTTGGTCTGAGCAAGAAGCTTTAGGGTTTCAGTCTCGAATTCCTTGGGGAACGAGCCATCTCCATTGGAAGCAGTTCAGAGGGTGTGAAATAACACCTGATTTATTGCCAGTACAGAGGTTTCTTCATCCAGAGGAAATCATTGAACTTCATAGATCATTCCATATTCAGAGGTTTTGCAGAGAGTTCTTTATCCGGAAGACATCTTGCAATCTAGGCGCATATATTCTTCATATCCAGAGATTCCAGAAGAGGCCGTACATTTTAATTTGTTTGCTGCTGTACCTGGCCGTACCTTGCTGCAGGCCGTACTACCTTCTATTGAGCCGTACTTTTTCCTTGAGGAGAAACGCCTTCCATATTGGCATTATATCTTCATCACAGGAGGCGCCCACATATCTGGAGCAGTTTGCATACATCTGACAGGAGGGAAAAGAAGAATTTGCTGCAGCCGTACCATCTCATTTATTGCTGCAATCTCCAGGTTTTCAAATAAAACCATTGCTTTTTATGTTGCATGTAACTGGGTATTTATTGTAATCATTCCAGAAGATTGAATAATAGTCAGGCATTGGTATTTGCTATAGATCCTGTAGTTTTCAGAGATATATTATTTTATTGGAATTTATTATCATTTACAAGCAAAATCGCAATTTCTTTATTTTATGCAAAAACCACAAAAAACAATCAAAAAACCAAAAACCTTCAAAAAAATCAGAAAAAGGTCAGATACAGAGAAAACAGAGAAACTAGGGTTTCTACATACTACAAGTATCTTATAGTTTGATCCCACTTGTTCACCAAAACCTGATCCACTTATGGATCACTACATGACACAGCCTAAGCACTTCATAGCAATAGGTAAGGAAACTCTGGTTTAAAGGTTGAAGAAATCTCTTTATGGTTTAAAGCAGTCACCCCAGATATGGTGTCTTGAAGTTGAGATTTGATAAGAGTAAAATTTGATTATTGTGTTTAATTTAAGCAGGTCAGTGATTAGTTCATTGTTATGATCTTATATGTTGATGACATGTTGATTGGTAACGATAAGGATCTGATTAAGGTGCTTAAGTCTCAGATTTCGCTTCAATTTAACATGAAGGATCTAGGGATTGCTAAATTCATTCTAGAAATGGAGATAAAAAGAGATAGATAAGAGAAAAATTTGATTATTGTGTTTACTTTAAGCAGGTTGGTGATTAGTTCATTATTATGATCTTATATGTTGATGACATGTTGGGATTTGATAAAAGTAAAATTTGATTATTGTGTTTACTTTAAGCAGGTTGGTGATTAGTTCATTGTTATGATCTTATATGTTGATGATATGTTGATTAATAACAATAAGGATCTGATTAAGGTGCTTAAGTCTCAGCTTTTGCTTCAAATTAACATGAAGGATCTAGGGATTGCTAAATTTATTCTAGAAATGGAGATGAAAAGAGATAGAGCTAATAGGAAACTTTGGTCGAGTCAAATGAAGTATGTTAACTCTGTACTATAGTAATGTAGGATAGTTCGCCAAAAAATGTTTCTATTCTTGTGGGAACTAAATCATCAATGGAACAGCATCCTAAGATAGAGGATGAGATTTAGAACATGATTTATGTTCCATATACTAGTGCTATTGGAAGCCTTATATATGCATTGATCTATACAAGACTTGATATTGCCCAAATAATGGCAATCCCAAACAGGTTTATGCCCAATCCAAGCAAAGATCACTGGACTATTATTAAAGGGTTTTCAAATATTTTCATGGTACTTCAAAGTATTCTATTTGCTACCACGGAGGACTTAATTTGGGTAAGTGTTGAATATACAAAATTTTGTAGATGCAAACTAGGTTGGTGACATCGATAGCAGAAGATCTACTAATGATCATGTGTTTAACCTATTTGGTGGTGCAGTGAGTTGGTTGAGCTAGTGATAAGTTGTGTTTGCTCTTTTGACTACAAATATTGAGTACATGGCAGCCACTCACACTTGTAAAGAGACAATGTGACTTAAGAGGTTATGCTTAGATGCGAGCCTCGATGTGATATAGTTTGGATTGATTGTGATAGTCAAGGTGCTATTTGTTTGGCCAAGAACCCTATGTTTCACACACAGACAAAACATTTAGATATGCAGTATCATTTTGTTCATGACATGGTGGAGGACAAAAGGGTAGTCATTGAGAAGGTGGAGGCCTCAAAGAATGTTGTGGATTCATTGACAAAGTCAATGAACACAAAAAAATACCAATAATGCAAATTAGCTAGTTGAAACAAGCTATTAATCCTTGGTGTTGTCATTCCCTTTTTGCAGTGACTTCAAGTGAGAGAATATTAGGTTAGGTGTATGTTGTACATCTTGCAAGCCTTATAAACATTGTAACTCACACTTAGGATAGTTAAAGTTGGGTGAACTTCTCTACATCGTAGTTATTAGTATTATCCAATAAGCTAATTCCTTGTTTTGTGGGAGTTGAGATTGCTTGCATTGCAAGATTGCTTTAACTTGTATACTCCTCTAGGGAGGTGGCTTTTGTTGTTCTACTTTAATGCATAAATCGGGGCACTCAAGTTGCAAGGTGAATATTGGACCTTGGCTATAAATCGATTGCTAGGTTTGACGAATGTATGGCAGATTTTGGAGAACATAATTGTTGTCAAGATTGCTCCAAGAAGTTGATGGATGTTCTTGTTACTTGAACTTTTTGCATGTTAAAGATCTCTTAAATAGCACAAACTTGATTCTTATTGTATTGTAATCTTTATTGTGAATACATTCTAAATAGTGCTATTGTTTGCTAGGTGTTTCCCCTCATGGGTTTCCTAGGATAAATTCTATGTTATTTGGTTTTTTTGCTAAATGGTTTTAGAATCTATAAACTTAGAGTAACTATTCTGAAAAGACTAAGAGGAATTGTGTGCATCATTTCCTTCAAGGCAACCATTCATTTGATCTTTAACTAGTAAGAAAAGTAGTGTGCCTATAGGACCAAATATTACCTCAAATGAAGATTTTGTCTAACTAGAGTCTTCACCACTACCACAACCACAATAAACATGGGATTTTACACCAAGATGGAGTGAGTTAAGGACTTCCACCATATCGGATGAGGAGGAGACTCTAGAAAAGCCAAAGAAAAAGGGAAAAATAAAATGAATCACAAAGCATGTAAACCAATTAACTAAAATGTAGTTTCCAATGCATATTATATTTTTTATCTATCAATCTTGTGAAATTTTATTTGTACAAAGTTTATATTATAAACTAGTAATTTTGATTTTGGAATTGTAAGTTTTACAAAGCATATATTATGAAATAATGATTTTTTATTTTATTGTGAGTTGTTATTTACAATTGTAAGCTCATTTTTTCATCAATGATACATGAGCTAAATCATGATTTACATACCAAAAATTGTCTGCATCAAATTTTTTTGGTAATGCGAGGTTAATCTTACACAAATTATAAAACACTATGCTGTTTATAAATTTCAAAGGAATCCCTTAGTTTTTATGCCATTGACATGAGCAGCTTAACAAGGATGCAATGCATAAACATTTGAGATTTGAAATCAAAAGCAATCAAATTAATCGCCCCTGCTGCTAGTACAGTCACCTAGCAGCGATCTCAATCTTCAACAGTAGATGCATTGTTTCTGAGGAGATTGCAAACTTCACGGACTGTATGTGAATCATTTTATGTAATTCAATAAAGGATGTCTATGCTATAATATTCAGATTGGCAGTTTGCTCTTTTACATTGTTTGGTTAATTCAGATCTACATACTGCAGAATTTGTAAGTTTAGATTTGTTTATGAAATGATAATGGTTAACAGTCAATAGAAGGTGTTTAGCAGGTAACAAATCATTAACAGCAGTTCATATGTTTAGTATTACTCTGTACTTTCATTAAAATCCAATTAAGCTAACCAGAAACTACAGATCCAAGGGAAGGGGAAATCTCATTATCTAAGACAAGGTATGCTAGTAAATAAAATAAAGTAACTTATATATAAATAAATAAATAATTTTATGTTCATTTTTTTTTATTTATAATATAATTTAACAAAACAAATAAATATAAACCTTTGTGAAATGATAGTTTTTCATTATTTTACTTTAGAACTATTTAAGTGTTATTTTATAATTTTAGTTTTTTTTTTAAATATATGTTCCCTTTATTTTAGTTTCCACTATAGAACACCTCTCGGCATAACAACTTCATCCGAAACTTAAATTCTAAATCATCACCTACGTATAGATCGGCAAAAAATGTAATGGCTAATTCGCCAAACTCATTATAACTTGACAGGGAATTTGATTTCAGAATCACCAAAAGTTTATTTTGAAAATCATAATATGAAAATGAAAAAGAAAAAAAATAGCCATTCACTCTACACCTTGAAGTCCACTGAAATAGCGAAATGGTCAAAAATTTACCGTCAGGTATAGGGCTTTGAAATTGGCCAAGCTGCACTTGTAGTAACAAAAATGAAAATAAATAACCCAAGCGAACAAATCAAAACCAGTAACTGTACCATCTAACAGTTATGTATAGGGCTTTGAATTTGGTCAGGCTGCAGTAATTGTGCCATCTAAGCAACCCAAGTGAACAAATAAAAACCAGTAATCATACAATCTAGCAGTTATGTATAGGGCTTTGCATTTGGTTAGGCCTCAGTAACAAACAGAGACAAACAACTCAAACGGACAAATCAAAACCAGTAATTGTCTGGAACTCATGCCAATGGTCTAGTGGCAAAGCTGAAAAGTTGTCATAATGATCATCATGATCCCTGAGTATGCTTTGCCACCAAATTAATGAACCAAAACAAAGACAAGGCTGCGCGTAAGTCTCGGATAATTTTAACAGAAAGGAAGCACATCGGGTGTGGTTTCTAACGATATCGGTAAAATAAGCTTACGGTGCCCTTCCGGCTAATTGAGTGTCGCCAATTCTTTCCAGTAACCCCACCGTAGGGATTTGAAACCCCGATTTAATTTTAAAAATAAACTGCAATTAGAAAGGATCCAATTCCACAGCAGCCCAGCGACAAAGAAATGCATGGAAAAGAAATGCATGAACAGGTTCCAAACAAGAGAAGAAACATATTCAGAGCAATACTTGTGTTAATAATTAAGACATAGAGAAAGATGAAATGCCTGGCAACCGCCTATACGGCGGGCGAAGTTCATGGGATATGTTTCGCCGATTTGGCGATTCCAAAACTCATCCAGTCCACATCTGTACGTCTCCACTTTCTTCGACATCGATCTTGCCGCTGCTTGTATGCTTGTATTCATTCAATTGTAGCACATACTCTGGATTTAGGGTGAATGTTTGGAGAAATGACGGACTAGTGGCAATTACAGTCTCTTTCTTGGGGCTTTACGGAAAGGGAGAGGATTTGGCAAACAGGCAAACGGAAACCGCGGCGTAGGCAATCAGAGAACGTTATAAAATATACGTAGTTCGTTCTTCGGTGTGATTGGGGGCCTAAATTTGACGTTCTAAGCAGGCTATAGAGCCATTTTTTTTGTGATGATTATCTACCTTTCATGTAACACTTTGTAAAAACGGTCGAACAGCCATCAAATTTAAACAGTCAGAGTCATCTCTGTACTACAATCTTTCCAAAAATTTGATTGTATTGTGGAAATCTATCTTTGTATGAGTGTTGTGATTTTGGAAAGTATTTTGGATAATTAATTTGCCAAAAGGATTAGTAAAATTAATAAAAGAATTTATGCAAGAAGATGGATCGAACATTGTAAAATATTTTTTCAGAAATCAATATAAATATATTTACCTATCAAAAAAATTAATAAAAGAATTTAAAGGGGTTATCAAACGATCAATAAATACATATATCTATTGTTTTATAGTTAAATGGAGTATTTTTTTTTCAAAGTATTAGTACTTTACAATTGTAATGAGATTTAAATTGATTATTATCAATTATATTTATGAACAAATTATATCTTCTCCAATATGCATGGCACTGAATATGTGAAAGGCTTAATTTTTTTCCTAATAGTTAAATTTATGTATATTGATACTTTGTATAAACTAAATATTTTACATGTATATGTAGTCAATATTTATATGTTTTTAAATAGTGTGAAACTAAGTCAATCTTAAAATGGTGCAAGGAAAGCAAGGTAGAATTTCACAAGGCAAAGTTTCATAAACGAAGGGTAAGGATTGGAAGTTGCAGACAAGCACAAGTAGCGAAAAGAATAATGGAGAGGAGCAAAAGCAAACGCATAACAACATAGTATCGCAAGAAATTACAATAGATCTTGCATCCATGGTGGATGGTGATGCAAATGAGCTCACAAAAATGGCAATAATTGACAAGTTTATCGGTGCTCAGTTGGTAAGAAATGTCATACATGATTGGGTCGTGACACATTGGGTAATGGATGCAGTTCTCAATTTCCTCTCCAAAGGAATCTTTTTCATCATTTTCAAATATGAGGCAAAGAGAGATGCAATTCTAAAAGGAAAACAATGAAAATGGGTGATTTCCTTTTATTTTTTCAAAAGTGGTCTCCAAACTTTGATTTGCTTAAGACATCCCCATTAGAAGGACCAATCTAGATCTAGATGTACAATTTACCTTTCAAATATTGGTCAAATGAATGCTTAACAAAAATCAAGAATACCTTTGGAAGGACTTTGGAAATAGACTTATTAAATGGTGAAACTCGCATAAATGCCAAAGTTAAAATAATTGTGATATATGAGATTTTGAATTCTATAAAACTGAGAACATTTGTTGAGACAAGGATCAATCTCTATCCATCAAATAACCCAAATTCTTCTGTCTATAATGCACAAGAAGAGACCACTTTAAAGCCTCATGTTGTCCTCCCCTTCGGTCAAAAAACATTGGATTACAATGGATACAATGAAGAAGGATGTTAAGACAGATGAGCACTTAACTAGGATTGGTAACTCTTCTAATGTTTTGCATACTCGCATCCAATGGACCATCAAAGCAATGATGACCCTAAGGAGGTACAAGAAAATCCTCAACTGATACAATGGGCAATTAATACATTTCAAAATAAAGAGGATGAATGTGAGGAGCATGTATCTAATGAATCAAGATTGATAGATGAACTAGATAGTGGATCCACGACGAATTCATCAATCAACATCCAAGTTGATAGATTACAATCTCCATGTTTTAGGTTCCGAGCGTGGGCGGAAGTGTTAGATTCTGCGAGAATCGAGCAAGGATCTGATGTTGGTCATAGATCACATGCAACTCCAATCAGCAAATCATCAAGGATCAAAATAGCAGAATGAAGAGAAAATCCGAAATGAGAGAACAATAGAGACAAAGCAATAGAATTTTGAGAATACTCTCATGACTCTCACCGAACTAGCTAAACTAGTTGAACTAATGGAGCTTGTGAAGGTGAGAGGAGAGTGCTCAATATATAGAAGAATAAGGGAAAATACATCCAAGAGATGCATTAACTCTTACTACCCATAAAAGGTGGGAGGTTATCACCTACTTGGTAAATGACAAGACATGTGGCATAACCTCCTCAAGTGAAGATAGGAGAGAGGTGGCACATAAAGCCAGAAGAGAGTGAGAAACCCAACTACCCCATAAACTACTCAAGTAAAAATAGAATAGTGGTTATGAGAGGTGGCACAACAAGCCAAAAGAGGATGTGTAACTCAACTACCCATATGTGGGGAGAGAGTGACACATGTAGCTGGGTGATCCCACAATAGTGGTTTACAAATTTTGGCCAAACTGGACACTAAAATTATTATTTTTAACTAAATCTTCACATTCAGGAACCTATAGCGGCTAAACCATGAGGAATTTGAAGATGATGCAAACTAGAGTCTCGTCACATTTTGTCTATAGATTCTAAAATATTTTTTTCAAAATTTTGGAATCAGATTGCACTTATTTTTCCATCTCCAAAAACTAGTTTTTTCAAAAACAACATTTTTAAAAAGTGACGACACATAACACAACTTTTTTTCCATGAAGGATAAAATTCTAATTCTTTCAATTTAGATTTGTAACTCTATCTAGTGCTTCCACTTGGTTAGATAGTTTTTATTGAATATTTTTATTTAATCAAGTTTCAAGGCAAACCAATTACAATTCGACATACCATCGTATAACACGAAAATTTTTTTGTATATATCAAAATTCAATTTATTTTTGTTGAATCAAGGACTTCAATATCCGGTGCACTCATATTTTTCTTTTTTTGATAATCGCTATTTTTCCACATGTGCGTAACAAAGACCTTCATTTTCGAAAAACCTATGTTTAATAAAACTAAAAAATAAATACATAATAAAACCAAAACATATTAAAATTATATTCATTCGATAGCTCGTTCCGAGGACTACCCGATTCTAGTTGGGTTTGTGAAGATTCCTCCATTTTCATCCTCAATCCGGTCCGAAGTGCCAAAATTTAGGTTTTTTTTGTGTCTCAGGGGGGGATGAGGGATAAGGGGGGTTTGTATGAACCCCTTTCCAATGCATTTTTTTTTTTTTTGGTGGCCAAATTCAAAGGGGTTCGGTCGAACCAGTAGTTTCGTACGAACCCCCAAAATCACTTTTTTTGCCTTGGGTCATTTTTTGTGAGTTTTCCTTCCTCACTTGAATTGTAAACCACTATTGTGGCTTCACCCAGTTGTTGTATTTCCACGTGTCCTCTTATTACCACATCTAATAAACCTAAGCAATCTTAAATAATATGTGTAGGAAAAAATAAATACCCCAAACATAAGGAAAATAAAAAACCTACACTAACACCCCCCCTTAAGCGTAGCTTAGGTGGGTGAAAAGATGGGTCCCGGCAAATGAGGCCATGTTAGGTACCCATGTACATATAAAATTCCCCCCAAAGAAGAAGAAGCCCCATCCCACAAAAAGGAAGTATGCCCCCCCATAAATAGAGAGAGAAATGAAGTGGAAGGGCAAAGAATCCCTCCAAACAGATCCAATGGTAGATCCTCGAAACTGGATGTAGAAGATGGTCCACAATCGTTGAACAATGTTCCTCCCCTTAGGAAGAAACAAAACCAAAGGTGTATGCAAGCTATCTCCCCACTCCTAAAAGGAATATGTATGAAGAACGTGCAAGATGAATGAAGTCTCTGAAGTTGACTCAAGTATCCCCATGTCGATGTTGAAAGCTGTCACAGTCAAATCAAGTGTTTTAGGCCACACCGAAGAAGATGACAAATCAGAATCTCCTAGAGACTGATGTAGAGCATAAGCCAAAGACTCGAGTATCTCCTCTGAAGAAGTCTTCTCTAAATGATGATCTAAAGTATCCACACTCATGTCAAACTATAAGGAATGATCAAGTAGAGAATGAAAAGGAGGGTCAAAGTGATCCCTCACAACATCTGAAGAAAATTTGACTTCATTGTAGAGAAGATGAATATCATCAATAGTTTCTCCCAAATCTGCAATATGTGTTTCCATAAACGAGTCTAAAATACATGTCAAGAGATCATCCCAAGCTGAATCTGAAAGACAATGTATGTTCTGTTGCAAAGAATAACTAGAAACTTTCAAAGAAGCATCTCTAGAATTTGAAGTAGCAACAAATGAAAGAGGATGTAAAGTGTACTCAAATGTAGATGGGGTATCAATGTATGTCAACCATATAAACTGATCATCCAATGAAGATATTTCCACTTGAGAAGAGGCATCATGAATCTCAGTAGGTGCTTGGTCATCCAAGGAAGCATCACTTTCAGATGAAGATTCAATGTCTCCATATAATTGTTGAATGGTGGTCCAAGCAATGAAAGGGAACTCAATGTGCTCTATATGATGCAAAATATCCTTAGATATAGTAAGACATATTAATCCATAGACCATGTCATTATTGTTAAACCGTGCATTCTTTTGTTCATAGGAAATTGGTTCAGGAACAAGTCCTAGGAGATAGGTTAGTAGATCCTGCTCAAGGCATTGATTCTTTATCCCTTTCTTCCAAGACAAATAGTTCTCTGAATTTGGCCTTACAACATATTTGTGAAATTCATTACTAATATCCATGATTAAACCCCAATAGTGGAACTTTATCTCAATTCATGATTACAATTAACCCCATTAAAATGTTTTAACCATGATGCATAAAAGCATGTGTGAAAAAGAGAATATGTGCAAACAAGATTCAACACAATGAACCCCCCCCCCCTTTCCACTAGTATAAAAAATTACCCCCCCCCCCAGATATTACAATGTTGGCACTTTATGATTAGTGCTTTTACAAGGCTTTTCCATATTACAAAACTTTTAAGGCCCTTAAAGGCCAAAATTACAATTTTGGTACAAATTAATTTTGAAATAAAATATGAAAAAGAAAGCCTTGTAGCTGTCATTTACCCTTCAATATCTTTCCTCCACCTTTTTCTTTTTGAAAAATAGATTACAAAAGTGAAAGATATGATTTACTGAAGGTAAAATAATGCAGCAGATTCAACCTGTAATATCTGATATAAAGAGGCAATTTTTTTTATCAAAACCTTCATGGATGGAAAGTGCTCCTTTCTAGCTTTCCATCAAGTATTCGTTTGCAAAAATATGACACCCGAGGAAAAAGTTATGCAACTTTGAAAAAAGTTGCAAAATATGCCTATGAAAAACAACTCATGCCTTTTTCTGATCTGATTTTGAAAAAATTGTCAACTTTTTATAAAATGTAATGACTGATGCTGGGAATAAAACCCAGAAAGTGTTTTTCTTGCAAATGAGTGGAAGTTGGAATTTTGAAGCCAAAATGAAAACGACTCCAATAAAAATTTAGGAAAATTTTTACTCTGATTTTTACTGTGTCCTCCAATCTCTGATTTTGGTGAAATAAAAGTCAATCTTGAATTTCTAAAACCTTTTGGACACTCTGGAAATGCTAAAAAAGCCTCCAATATTACCAAAAAGTTGCAATCACCCATATCTCACAAGAACACATACATATATAACCCAGATTAAACATATGTTTATTTTTCTTTTAAACTGTTCTGATTCTCCAGGTCATTCGAGGATGCAAGAGAAGAGCATACTTGGTTTTTGAGGAAAACTTCAGCAATATATTAGTCTCAAATCTCTCAAAACAAATTCAGAAAAACAATGAGCTATACTAGACAAACTTGCTCTGATACCATGTTAGATTCTGCAAGAAGCGAGAATCGAGCAAGGATCCGATGTTGGTCATAGATCACATGCAACTCCAATCAGCAAATCATCAAAGATCAAAAGAGCAGAATGAAGAGAAAATCTGAAATAAGAGAACAATAGAGACAAAGCAAGAGAAATTTTAGAAAACTCTCGTGACTCTCACCAAACAATCACCGAACTAATTGAACTAGCTGAACTAATGGAGCTTGTGAAGGTGAGGGGAGAGTGATCAATATATAGAAGAATAAGGGAAAATACATCCAAGAGGTGCATTAACTCTTACTACCCATTAAAGGTGGGAGGTTATCACCTACTTGGTAAATGACAAGACATGTGGCATAACCTCCTCAAGTGAAGATAGGAGAGAGGTGGCACATAAAGCTAGAAGAGGGTGAGAAACCCAACTACCCCATAAACTACTCAGGTAAAAATAGAATAGTGGTTATGAGAGGTGGCACAACAAGCCAAAAGAGGATGTGTAACTCAACTACCCATGTGAGGGGAGAGAATGACACATGTAGTTGTATTTTGCCACGAGTCCTCATATTACCACATCTAATAAACCCAAGCAAGCTTAAATAATATGTGTAGAAAAAAATAAATACCCTGAACATAAGGAAAATATTAAACCTACACTAATGGGAAGACCAATAAAAAAAAGAGAGGCGAATGCACTTTATGTCGAACAAGCCTCAATCAAATCATATATGTTGAGATCTAAGGGAACAGTTGCCTCCCTTGGAGGGAAATGAAGATCATCATATGGAATGTTAGGGGCCTAAATGCCACTAACAAGCAACGCATGACCAAACGCTATTTAAGTACCCAATTGGTCGACACAGTAATGTTGAAAGAAACCAAATTGAATAAATCTGAATTGGACTTGTTTATCAAACATTAACGAGGGTGTTTGGCTCATTCTTTGAACCTAACAAAACCTCCAGGAGACTAGGATTGCTATGTAAGCCAAATAAGGTGATCATCAACCCATGTGAATTTGAAACTAATTGGTAGCATATTAAGGTACTCAGTCTATGTGCAAATTTAAATTTTCATATTTTTAACATATATGGACCAATAAAATATGGGGACAAAACATTGTTATGGAGTGAATTGGCAATAAATATTAGTAAATTAAGAAATACAGACTATATACTTGGTAGCAACTTCAATGCCATCACAGATTCTTCTAAAAATTTAGGTAGGATCGGACACCCGTTGTAGACCCAATGCAATTTCATCGATTTCATTTTCTCGCAACAACCTAATTGATGTTATTCTTTGTACACTTGTAACATCTAATGATTTGGGATTACAAACATTGCTAAAATGTTGGACCATTTCCTTTTATCTATGAGTTGGCTAAATAATCCTTCACCGTCTTTCTCCAATATCATACCTATCTCAATGTTTGATTACTTTCTAGTAGATATATGCATAGAAGAGAATTACACCCCATCAAAGAGCCAACTTCGTTTTGAAAAGATGTGGTTGTGTAGCAATGATCTCGTGGACAAGTTACAAACATTATGGTCAGAGTAATTAAATTTTAAAGGCACATAGATTTTCATCTTCAACGAGAAACTCCAGCATGTGAAAGAAAAACTAAAAGAATGGAATAAAACTATATTCAAAAATATTTTGCAGAAAAGGTAAGATTGGAACAAGAAATTAAGTATTAAATGAAAAATTCATGGTAACAGGGATGTTCCAAGAAGACTAACAACAAGAAAACAACACTGGTGATAGAGTATAATGAAATCTTGGGTTGGGAGGAATGCTATTAGAGATAAAAATCTAGAGAAATATGGCTAGATGAAGGTGATCTAAATACAAAATGATTTCATAATTCAATGAAAATAAGATGTCAAAATAAGATTTCTGAAATATGTTTAGAAGATGACTTGATTTTAACAGATATTAAGGAAATTAAAAGGGAGAAGCTTAGTTTCTTCCAAGATCTCTTGGGCAGTGTTGATATGGCAGACCCATTACATAATTACTTTATGGAAATGGTGTCATCAAT
Organism: Sequoia sempervirens; assembly: GCA_007258455.2. Taxonomy (NCBI): domain Eukaryota; kingdom Viridiplantae; phylum Streptophyta; class Pinopsida; order Cupressales; family Cupressaceae; genus Sequoia; species Sequoia sempervirens. The sequence goes on along the minus strand of VDFB02000008.1, from coordinate 22,330,227 downwards.
AGTAACTAGTGCAGATAATAACATGTTGACTTCTCTGATCACCATTGAGGAGGTCAAAATGACTCTATTTCAAATGCATTGGACAAGGCTCTGGGCCCGAATGGCTTCCCAACTGCTTTTTTTCAAGCTTATTGGAGCTTTATAGGCATCATTTTACATAAGGTGGATGAAGAATCTCGATGATCAAGCAAGATTCTAAAAGACATGAATAACATGAATATTGCTTTGACTCCCAAGAAAGAAAATGACACAAAATTTTCAAATTCTAGACCCATTTCACTTTGCAACACAACTTACAAAATCATATCCAAAGCGATGGTAAACCATCTTAAAATCCTTCTTCCCTGGTTAATCTCTCGAGACCAAATATCATTCATCCCAGGAAGAAATATCACTTATCAAATCATTATAGCACATGAAGCAATACATTCCATCAAGATACATAATCAAAAGAGCATGTTGTTGAAATTGGACATAAGAAAGGCTTATGGCAGGGTCAATTAGAGGTTTCTGATGAAAATCTTAAACAAACTAGGTTTTGACCCAAAAAAATGGATGAAATGGATCTTCTCATGCATTTCAACACCGCACTATTCCATCCTAATCAATGGCTCCCCAAGTGGCTTTTTTGAAAGTGCTAAAGGTCTCAAGCAAGGTGACTCACTTTCTCCATCCCTCTTTGTTATTATGGCTAATGCACTTAGCATATGTGATTATAGTCATAGTAATAGCTAAATACACCAGATCCATACAATTTTTTAAGCAATATTTAACTAAGCTACAATCCCAATGAAATACTTGAAAACCATTAAAATGAGGAAGCCATTAAACATGAACAACAAGAAATGAATAATGAAAACCTATTTAACTGCTTCAAACCTCATCCCATTGGGGGACTGGTGTCGTATTGATATGGAATGACGACCCTTTCCCAATCCCTTTGATAAAACAAACTTTTGAATGGATTCTATTGATAAAATATTGACGAAAATGGATGATTTGAACCACAATGGATGAAAAATGCTTCAAAATAATGCTAATGGATGAAAGTGTGGATGCATTTTAATAGCATAACTTTGCTCAAATGATTGTGGATCCATTTCTCTCCAAAATGTGAGGTATTTATAGGATAAAATGGTGAATCAAGGGTTAAGATTGATTTGATCAATCACGGGTTGAGATGAAATCAAAGGTGAAGACATGGATCAAGGATTCTCATCAATGGATGAGAGCAAGATCATATGGATCAAAGAGTCAATCAATGGCTCACAATAATTCAAACAAACACACTTTCAAAGTTGTTACAAAGTTTGTTAGAAAAGAATATTCCTTTTTTGGAGCTCAAATGGGAGAATAAATTCCTAGGGAATATTCCCATGCAAGTGGATGGGTGAGGGAAAATTAGTAATTAGTTAATTAAAACAAAGTTTTGATTGTTCAAGTTGAGTGAATTTAGGATTATCATTAAATAATTTATTTTTTAAATGAAAAGGGGTTCAAATGGCATTTAATTAAATAATTAAGATTATTTAATGAAATGAGAGGACATAAGAAATCTAATCAAATAATTTGCATTACTCAATTAAATAAGATAGAAATCAAAGTGAAAGGGGATGAATTAGTCAAACGATCATTTGATTAATAGGAGAAGTTGATACATTTAATTAAACAACTAGGATTACTTAATTAAACAGTTGAAAGGGAGATGAAATTCAAGATGAAATGGTGTTAGTAATCAGATTCAAGTGTGTAATATCATTCAAGACAATTTTAAGTGTCTACAACATATATATCAATTTTAAAGCAAAGACAAAACAGTGGAATGGGATAGCAATAAAAAATGTTTTCACATCACTTAGTCATCAACTATTTGTTGATGACACTCTCTTATATAGGATACCAATAATGAGAGAAGTTGAGAGTATTAAAGAAACATTGTTGAATCACACTGTACTGTAGAAAAATGTACTCCTTTACATTTTCACACTTTGTTTGGGTCCCCTCAATTAAATTGGACTTAATTATGCCTTAATAAGCCCTATTTTACATCTATAATCCTAATAAAGTACATTTTTTGAAGGGGAAACCTGACAACAATCAATGCCAGCACATAGTACATTACCTTAAGCAATGTGTGTTCCAGGAATAGGGACCTGGGACCCATTCACCCATAGGCGAATGGGTCCTCCCTAGGCCTTTGAACCCATTTTTAAAACATGTTTTTGGTGGTATTTTTATAATCCCAAATTCAAATTTCAATGTTGGCTTGTAATGTTTAACTTTTGGGAAGTTAAGGATAGATATCTATAAATACAAGGTTATTTTATCAAATCAAGCCTAGAATTTTTTTTTCATAAGAAGCAAAAGCACACTTTATGCAAGCATTACAAGAGCAAAGATTATGATCAAGGACATTCAAGAGTAGATTTATCAGTCATCTACAACAACAATCAAGATCTCAAGCATCATGTCAAAGTCTTTTGAAATCATGCATATTTTTGGAGCTAACATTGTGATGTAGGTTTCGAAGATCCAAGTCAAGATTCAAACGTCAAGATCCACATCCATTGAAGCCATTTCATGCAAGACCAAGATCAATATTTCAGTCCTCCAAAGGTTTATTCAAGGGTTTGTTAAGTTGCAACATTGTATTGTTCATTCATCAAACCTTTCATGTTTCATTGTTTCATTTCAAGATTTAATTACCAAAACGGGGTTTGACCAAGGAAAACCCCCATCCACAAAAAAAAATAAAAATTTCCCCTCTTTTGTATGTGCACCTGTTCATAGGTCGAAGAAAAGTTGAAGATCTCAAAAGAGAAATTTTGCAAAGTTGCATTTGTTGTCACCTTTGTTATCAATCCATGGAAACTTAGATCCTGAATTTATTTTTCGGCTTTCCAACAATGGGATCTAGGGGAATCAAAAGTGCAGACATAGGAGCAAAGGACCTAGAAAGTGATTTCAAAAAGCCCTACAAAGACCCATTCACCTATAGGTGAATGAGTCTCAGATAGCCTTTTGAAACACGCTTTTAATGATAGGTGCACAATATTTGGACCTTCTCAGATCTGCCAAAACTTTGTTGTTTTGTCTATGTTATGCTTTAAATTGAAGATCCAAGTGTTAGGTTGCATAATTATGGTGATTTACTATTTTTTAGTTTTTCTCCCAAAAGTGTTGTTTAGGCTAATACCCCCGTCCTCAATCATAAGGAAACCGGAAAATTCCCCCATTGAGTTGACTCGCCTAAGGGTTGTAAGTCAATTCTTTGTGGGGATCTCATTTCCTAATGAAAATAGGAAGATAGGTTCATCACCCCAATTTTCGCCATTTCAAATTGGTGAAATTTTTTTTCTATGTTTCATTTTGGTGAACCTAACTTTGTACAACAAAATTCTAAAAATTGGAGTCTATTTCAGCCCTAGATCTAAGTTTTGCACTAAGTTTGCATTAGATTTGCATTTGTTGCATTAAATTTAGGGTTCTTTAAACTTGTATTAGTGAACATTTCATTTAGGTTTTAATTTTGCATGTTTGCATCTCTTAAATCTATAGAAAATCAAAAAAATTGCATTAGGTTTGCATTCATCTCGCATTGTACTTGCATCAAGATCATTCTTCAATCATATAGGTTCAAATTTAGGTTCAAGTTGCATTTTAAAAATAGTCATATTGTTCATCATTTTACCTTATTTGCACTTGCATTTAGACACCCTAATCTAAAAAAACCTATTACATAAATCTTTATTTGCAACTAGAAGCAAAAATCACATACAGGAGCCCAAAATTTGAAATTTTCAAATTTTAAAACCCCAAGCAAGGACCCATTCACCCATGGGTGAATGAGTCCCTGTATAGACATTTTGACCAATTTTCTAAGTGCATTTAAATCTCTATTTAAGCTTCTTGTTTATGTTGTTCAAACTATATTTTGAAATTCTAAAAAATAGTTAGTATATGTGCAAAAAAGGTGTTATTTTGTCTCATTTGTTGCAAAATCATAAAAATTCTATTGCATTTCAATACTCAAAATCATCAAACCTATAGGATAGGTGTTACATTCTGAAGCATTGCATAAGTTGGATATATTAATTTTTCATTTTAGGTACACACTCAAAATTCACAATGTTAGTATCTTTCCTTTCCAAGTATGCCAAGAAAAGTCTCATTAACAAGCATGTTAGTCATTCTTCCAATATCTTTCCTATTTATGAGAGTCTCTTAGTGAAAGAGAGTGAAATTGTTGACATATTCCTTAATTCCACATCCCCTAATATCTCTGCTATTTGTGATAATGTTTTAGTGAGAGAGGATGTAAGCATAGACAATCATGACAATCATAATTGCCCTTCTCCCAATACCTCTCCTACTTGTGACAAAGGTATCTTGGTGTTAGAAGATTGAGAGTCATGACAATCTTGAAGGCTCCTCTCCTAAAAAATCTCCTACTTGGGAAGATATTATGGAACAAGAGAATGAGATCATCAATACATTTCTTAACATCATTTCACCTAGTCTCCATTCATTTCCCACTTGTGAGAATGCTTTAGTAAAAGAGGATGCAATCATGGGAAATCATAACAATCATTTGTTCTTCTCCTAATACCTCTCCTATTTGTGAAGAAGATATTTTGGTGTTAGAAGATACACTCATTGAGAGTCATGAGAGTCTTGTTTCTCCCTCTCCTAATGCTTCTCTCACTTGGGAACATATTGCTATCAAACAAGAGGATATGATTATTGATAAGCAAGAAAATAATAGTTGCTCTTCTCTAGATGCCTCCCCTACTTGTGATGGAGTTATCTTACAAAATATAACTATGGAATGTGATGAAAATCTTGTTTGATCCTCTCCTATAAACTCTCCTACTAGGGAAGATGTCATGGTGCAAGAAAATGATAGCATTGGTACTTATCTTTCAAACAATAGTAATGTGCCTTCCTTAGATGTAGATGATAAGGTGACATTAGACTCTCCTTCACTAAAAGATAATCAAAATAAGGATAAATCTTTTGAGGTTATGAAAATTAGATCTCCCTTGAGTCCTCTAATCATTATACCTCTTAAGATTCCTTTCATTATTGGACCTCCCAAGTCATCTCTTGAGCCATTTCTTACCATTTATCCACCCTCACACCAACACCAAGTCCAAAATGAACCTGTGCTTATCGTAAGACCACCTCAACAAAATATTTTATAGCAACAAAATTACAATACCACTACTCACACATATAATACAAAGAATAATAGGCAACCACAAACCACTCCCATTTCATAACCATTGCCTCAACCTATCTTGCCTAGTGCTCCTTGTTTTCCTTTATATAGTGGAAAAAGAGTATGATATTGTTGAAAAACTTAAAAATACTCCGGCTAAGATATCCTTATGGGATCTTATTCAAGCCTCACCTAATTATCATAACATGCTTCAAAGTGCTTTACAACAAGTTTTTATCCCTCCTAATGTACAGCCAAATGATGTAGCAGCCCTAATTCAAGGAGTGAATTCAGTTAATATAGACATTATTTTTCACTAAAGTGAGCCACCTAATTTGGAGACTTGCAAAAACAAAATGAAGCTTTCATGATAGTGGCTACCATTAATAGATGTTGGATAATGTGAACCCTTTTCTACAATGGCTATTCCTTAACATGTGTAGCATAAACCTTTTGGATAAACTTGGAGTAGACAAAAGTCAAATATAACCAAACTCTTTATCTATTTGTGGATTCGATAATGTAGGAATACAACCACTTGGTGTGATCACATTACCTATACAAGTTGGAAAGGCTACATTGCAAACTTATATCCATGTTATGCCTCAAGATCTTTCATATAATCTTCTCTTGGGAAGACCATGGATTCATGAAATGAATGTGGTACCTTCAACTCTTCATCATTTAATGAAGTGTGTCTATTACAATAAATTTTACACAATCAAAGTTGACCTTGGATCAAAAAGATGTTTGCACACTGAGAAAGACAAGGAAAGTCCTTTGAAATCATTGATACCAACTTCAAAAGTAGAACCTATGCAAGAGGAACAAAAAGAGAACAATATTGAAAAAGTCACAAAGCTATTGGATGATGATTGGGGTTCATTGGATTTCACACCTACATTCATGGGAGAATACAAGATTGCACACAAACCAAGAAAAGAGAAAGAAACAAACATAGTATCAACACAAGATGAGCCATCAAAAGCACGTGAGTCCGCAACTTTTAGCAAAGACAAGGAAAACACAAAGTATACATCCACATATGAAGAGTGTGATCATGAGAAACCACAAAATCCAAAAGTGGTGGAAAATATTTATGGAAGAGGCTATGAACTTTTGAAACAACTTGGTTATAATGGAAAAGGATGTGGTGCTAGAGAACAAGGCATATGTGTCCCTAGAGAGCCTAACACACAAGAAACCACTAGTGGTCTTGGTTATTGTCCCTCAAAAGAAACAAAAGCATCAAAAAAGCTTTCACTCAATACCAACACTATTACAAAATATTCTTCTAAGACAACTTTAACCTTGGTGAATCCTAAACCGATAGAAACAACTAGTGGGCTTGGTTATTGTCCCTCGAAAGAAACGAAAGAATCAAATAAACCTTTGCTTAATATCAATTTAATCATGTAAAACACTCCTAGAAAATATTCAAACACATGTCTTATTAATGATTGGGGTTCATTAGATTTTACACCCTCCTTTACAGGAGAGTAAAAAATATCACAATCTAAAGAGGCTTGTGTATGTTTGACACCTTGTAGTAAGCAAGAGATAACTTTGTCACAAAAGAAAGGAACGTCTTCTACTATTTATCAAGCAAGCATCAAGACTCCTCCAAGATCACTTGATATCTCTCCCTCCAAGAACACGAAAGAAATTTTACAACAAAATTTCATTTTATGCATATCATAGAGTTCATGGTCATTCAACTAATGAATGTAAGGCTTTGAGTAATAAAATTCAACACCTTAAGGATTGTGGTGATCTTTCTTGTGTTGAAGCACCTATTTCTTCAAATTGGTATTGATTTTCATCCTATCATGTTGCTCATCACTATGTGGCATTGGAAGCTTTATGTGCCTTGCTCATTGCCATTCACGGTGGGACAATCTCAAGTGCAACCATATCTCGACAACAATATGATAGTTCTTGGTGGTTGTATTTGTCTCTATGATTGGGGGGAAAGGATAACTATTTTTTTTGGGATGCATTCTTTCCAAGGATCCCCTCTTCCTTTCTTTCTACCTAAAATACCAGCATAGCAAGTATGTTACCATTTTAAGTGGGGGGCATATTGTCCCCCGCTCATTGTTTGCATGTTCCATTCTTAGTAATGATATTATACACCTCCTAGAAGATGTGAACTTTTTATTCAAAGTGTGGCTTTCTCGATATATGTGATGTGTCTTCTTTGTGGTGATATTATGCTTGATGTCCTTCAAGAGCATGACCTTTCTTAGCATATGACATTCCTCTTAGTTGTAATGCTACAGATTGTATTCGCTAAATTGTGAATCTTTTATCCTTCAACTTGTCCTCTCTTGGTGGTGATGTCAAGCATGATGTTCCCTAAGGTGAGACCTTACATGCATTAAGCAAAACCCCTTTGAACATACCTTATTTTATTTGTATTTTGTTCATGAGTGTCTAGCATAACGAAGCTCAAAGTTCATGTTGTGTGGCACCTTATTAAAGTTATCAAGAGGAATAATTTTGGTATAGGTTGTACGTATGAGATCTTGTAGATGTGGCATGACTTTCCCATTAGCCACTTGTTTTTTTGTGTGGGTGCATACCGACTGCGTGTGTGTCTCACTTTCTTGGGGGCTCACCTAGTGGACAATGAATTTCACTAGCCCTTGTGAGCATATTTTTCATGGCCACCAAACATAAAACAACTTGCTTGCATGTGGAGCCATGTATTTCATAAGTGATTTTACATCCTTGTGAGTGTATTTGATGGATTTGGCACAATGCAAATTTCTAGTCCATCTTTCTTTCCTCTTCGCATTAACTTTAACCTTGTATGTTTGTGTATCTTGTCTTGCTGCTTCATATCATACATCTTGTGTGTGTCCCTTTGTGCTTATGTTGGTTTACCATAGGATCTTTGATCCTGGGGGCTTGTGCAACCTCCTTGATCTTTGTCATCCTATCCCATCGACATTTGTGCACTTCAACCCCTCTTGACGCTTGTTTGACTACTTTAGTGTGAGTTTGCACTTGCGCTCATCCTCTCACTAAAGTGGGGGTTAAATGTAATGTAGCAAAATGTACTCCTTTACATTTTCACACTTTTTTTGGGTCCCCTCAATTAAATTGGACTTAATTATGCCTTAATAAGCCCTATTTTACATCTACAAGCCTAATAAATTACATTTTTCGAAGGGGAAATCCAACAACAATTAATGCCAACACATAGTACATTACCTTAAGCAATGTGTGTTCCAGGAATAGGGACTTGGGACCCATTCGCCCATAGGCGAATGGGTCCTCCCTAGGTCTTTGGACCCATTTTTAAAACATGTTTTTGGTGGTATTTTTATAATCCCAAATTCAAATTTCAATGTTGGCTTGTAATGTTTAATTTTTGGGAAATTAAGGATAGATATCTATAAATACAAGGTTATTTATCAAATCAAGCCGAGAATTTTTTTTCATAAGAAGAAAAAGCACACTTTATGCAAGCATTACAAAAGCAAAGATTATGATCAAGGGAATTCAGGAGTAGATTTATCATTCATCTACAACATCAATCAAGATCTCAAGCATCATGTCAAATTCTTTTGTAATCATGCATGTTTTTGGAGGTAGCATTGTGATGTAGGTTTCAAAGATCCAAGTCAAGATTCAAGCGTCAAGATCCACATCCATTGAAGTCATTTCATGCAAGATCAAGATCAAGATTTCAGTCCTCCAAAGGTTTATTCAAGGGTTTGTTGAGTTGCAACATTGTATTGTTCACTCATCAATCCTTTCATGTTTCATTATTTCATTTCAAGGTTTAATTACCAAAACGGGGTTTGACCAAGGTAAATCCCCATCCACCAAAAACAAACAATTTTTCCCCTCTTGTGTATGTGCAGGTTCATAGGTTGAAGAAAAGTTGAAGATCTCAAAAGAGCAATTTCACAAAGTTGCATTTGTTGTCAATTTTGTTATCAATCCACAGAAACTCAAATCCCAAATTTAATTTTGGATTTCCAACTATGGGATCTGGGGGAATCGAGAGTGCAGATATAAGAGCGGAGGACCCAAAAAGTGATTTTAGAAATCCCTATAAAGACCCATTCACCTATAGGTGAATGAGTCCCATACAACCTTCTGAAATAAGCTTTTTATGACAAGTGCACAATATTCAGACCTTCTCAAATCTGCCAAAACTTTGTTGTTTCTATCTTTGTTATGCTTTAAGTTGAAGATCCATGTGTTAGCTTGCATAATTGTGGTGATTTACTATTTTTAGTTTTTCTCCCAAAAGTGATGTTTAGGCTAATACCCTCGTCCTCAATCATAAGGAAATTGACATATTCCCCCATTGAGTTGGCTCACCTAAGGGTTGTAAGTCAATTCTTTGTGGGGATATCTTTTCCTAATGAAAATAGGAAGATAGGTTCATCACCCCCATTTTCCCCATTTCAAATTGGTGAAACCTATTTTTCTATGTTTCACACACAAATTGTTTAGGACAAATAATTAACATAGAAAAATCATAATTTTCTTCTTTAATACAAAGAATTTTGTCTAGCACAAAATTACCTCCACACTCGGGCTTGCCATCAACTATCTCCCAAGTCAGCACATTGGGAATCCCCCTATTTAGTGGGGTTATTCATTCAAGCATTTGGGTTGAAATTCTTGTTTAATGCAAGTGCATATCTGAGGCATGGAAGAGGTGATGGATCATAATGGCTAGTAGGATAATTATTATAAAAAAATCCTTGCAACTATCCCCATCTACATGTTATCCTGCATGGACCTAACTGCCAAAGTTAAATCCAAATTTAATAGGATATAGAAAATATTTACATGGGACAGATTGAATGAAATAAAGTGTGTACCGCTACTTGCATAGGACACAGTCAAACAATGAAAGAGCACTGATGGGGTGGTAATAAGAGATATTTGGAAGTAAAACATGGAATTAGGGGCCAAATTAGTATGAAGGACATTTGAATATTCATGCTCCAAATGGAGCAAAATACTGAGATCAAATATCTAGACAATGAGTATATAGGCATAATTCTAACATTACAAATCCTCCAAATGGATCCCAAATTTGGAACTTCATGATGAAATCCAAAACAATCATTACTAAACACTTAACATGGTAGGTGAACAATGGTTTGACTCCCTCCTTCTAGTTTGAATCCTATAATGGATACACAATACTTGTTGATATTCTCGGTATAAAGGAAGGCATTCAAGTTGTGATTGATGGGCATGGTACCACTATTTAGGATTATATATAACTAATTGATATAATTCATGGCTCAACATTTGCATGGAATCCCTTAGACTATATATCAGCTCAATTATACAAAATTTTGGAGAGAGAGCTCTTGCAGAGGAAGGTAATTCTCTAAGACAAAGAGGACACCATTTTGTGGAGTGGTACAAAGTTGGCCAGACATTCTACCAAACATGGATATGAAATTCAGAAAGGATAGATGCAAGACACAAATTGGCTAATGGAACTATGTTGGGTGTCAAATATACTACCTAAGTTTGGTACATTTGTGTGGGATGCCCTTCATTATAGAATTCTAACAGGGGAATGAATGCAACAATTAGGCTTTTTGGGACCCCATTGATGACCATTATGCATGAAACATGATGAAATGATAGATTATCTTTTACTAAAGTGCAATATTGAGGCTAAATGTTGGTCTTACTTCATCTAGAAAGTAGGATGGTATGGCCCTCTACCACCAAAATAATTATCCATGTTTCAATCTTAGTTGAGATTGTGCAAAGGAGCATTGTGGTCAAGCTTGTGGTAAGTTGTACCATCTTTAATCATTTGGAATATATGAAAAGAACAAAATTCTAGAATTTTACAAATATATTCCAACAAGTACTTTAATCAACAAAATTTAAGTGGCAATATGTGAAATTTAGAATAGAATAGTACACAAGAAGAGGAAATGGAATTTTTCATTATGGGATAATAAAATCCTTACCACATGGCCACCATTGACAAAACCAAACAATAATTGAAGCACCGAGGTTTCAAAAAAACAAAAGAGGGAAAATACAAAATGGTCCCTCATGCCTACTAGAAGATTAAAATTAAATTTTGTTGGGAATCTTCTAAGGGAAACCTGGGACAATCTAGTGTTGGCTTCATCATTAGGAATGACAAAGGGGAGATGTTATGGGTTGGGGTGATCAAACTAGAAAATGACACTAATAATGTAATAAAATTTACTACACTATATGAAAGCATCCATTTATGTGGGAATAAAGGAATCAAGGAGATTAAAATCTAAGGACATTCCATAATCATCATCCATGCCATTGTAACAAAGAAGATCCAAAGTTGAAGATTGGCAATGTGGGTTGATAAAACACAAACGCTTATAGATACATTGGATGAATATAATATTAAGAACATATACAGGGAGGCCAACAAGGCATAAACTATTTTTCCAACTTGAAAATTGATCAAAACTCCTAACACAAGATATTAAATTACCTTGAAGACATGGAAGAATTAAAAAAATAGTGAATCTAGATATGGACCAAGCCCTCAAGATACAAAAAGCATTCAATTATAGGTGAGTCAAAATTGGGTTGGCATTTCATTGGTCGAGAGGTACCAAAAATATCCTTCAAATTAGTAATAGATCTGATTATTCACAAGGGAGGTAGATCGAATGCTCTCACTTCCAAGGGGAGAGTAATTTGGTGGTGGAGTATGAAGCTCGAGATAATAGAGGAAAGACACATAAGTCCTACACACATTGCAATGGGATTGTCATAAACACTCATAGATGCTCTTATGTTCCCTTTCTACCTCATGAATCAAAGGTGTGTATGGGTCATCATGACAGAGGATTACAAAGGATAAAGAATTGCAAAACATCCATCTCAAGATTGAGCTAAATAGAGGAATAAGGAAGATTGTGGATACAAAAGATAACACTACATATGTTGTGCATTCACGATCATCATATTCATAATTCTAGTTAGCATCCTTCGATTTATAAATTGTTAGAAATTTGAAATAAATTTTGACATGTAAAAATGCCTAGCGCATATCACATGTCCTGAAACTACATTTTTCCATTATTGGCATCATTAGCATCATTAATCCCCTTTTAATATCATTTTTATCATTTAGCCTTATTTTCCTCTATTAATTAAATAATCTTAAATTATTTAATTAATTCACTATTTTATCACTAATTTAACCCCATTCCTCCTGATTAATTAAATAACATTAATTATTTAATAATGGCGTTAACTTACATTGTTCTTCTATTTTAATTAAATAGTTATCAATTAATTATTTAATTAAATATCAAACCCCCTTCTTATATTAAATAATTATATGTAATTATTTAGTTGACCTTTTTCATCATGCATAAATTAAATACTTATCTTTAATTATTTAATTATCCTAATTTCCTTTGAAATATCTTAACTTATTTGAGACATCATCCATTAATAAAAAAACATTTATTTATTAATCAATCTTATCTTTGCATGTTCCTCAATTAATTAATTACTTTAATTAGTTACCTCAATCATGCAAAAAGCAAACTCAACTTCTATCTCAAACTTATCTTACACGTTCGTCCAATAATTAATTAATTATATCATCCATTATTCCCTCAAATCTTAATTGAAACTCTCTTTCAGTCAACTGATATTGATTGACCACTCTTCTGATCAATCAATTCTCTTAACTCCCACTCACTCAAAGTCTTATGATCAATCAATATCTCATGCAACCAGTTAACTGGAATCCTACAACTAGTTGCAGTTAGATAACTGGGTAATCAATTCCTCCCATTAATTCTCAGCCTTTGATCTCAAATCAACACCTCTTAATCCAAACCGTTGATTCAATTTCCTAAAATTTATAAAATAACCCTTCATCCTTCTCATTCATTACCTAGAATTTTCATAGCGAAGCCATCTTCTTTTGATTCTTGAGCAATTGAGAATTTATCATAGCATCTAGGTCATTATCTTACATCAAGCTTTTGCAACTATCATGGAGGCTCTTGTGTTGAAGCAATATGACATATCAAACAACACAGGTTAATTTGAAATGGGATGGTAAGTTTGTTCTCATTTTTAGATCTAATTATGTCACTGTCTTGATTAACTTTTGTTTTAATTCATTGACTTGTTTACAATCACATTTCATTAGTATTGTGGGTTTATTGTTTATAATTGATTCCATAATTTCCCATTACAAGATTGAATAACCCAAGGAACTTTATAAGAGAAATTCAAAGCTACATAAACTAGAAAAACATAAACAATGCAAACCAACAACTCTGAGAGATATGCAATGTCAAGATGAGAAAATTGCATTAATATCTTCCAAAATGAAAAATACAAGCTAGGTAGTGAGTTTATATAGAACTAAGGAGAGGATGGAGGTGGAAAATCAACTAATAGGAATTGATCACCACTAACCACCGATATTAAACAAAGTGATGAAAAATTAAATACTTCACCCTCACCTCATCACTTTATCTCCTAGTTATTAAATAATAAACTCACTTTATTATCGTAAGCAAACTTAATAAAAGCGTAGGAAAAACTTACAACTAAGGGAAAATAAATGAATCCACTAGGATAATAAAAACCTACACCAACACCCCCCCTTAAGCAAAACTTAGAAGGATGTAAAATATGATGGGTCCCAATAAATGAGGTCATGTTAGGTACCCATGTAGATATCAAATTTCCCCCCACAAATAAGAAGAAGCCCCACCCCACAAATAGAGAGAGAACACCCCTCTGAAATAGAGAGAGAAGAAGAGAAGGACTAAGTAGCCCCCCAAAGAGGACACTAGTTGCACCCTGAGAAAAGCTTGCAAATGAAGGAGCTTGCTCTTAATGAAGGTTTTGGTGAATATTTCTACAGTCTGATCAGATGTTAAACAGTACTTGAGATCAATGATCTTCTCATGAATAAGCTCTCGAATGTAGTGTATATGGATCTTAATGTGCTTCATCTACTGATGATGGATCGCATTGTGAGAGATCTAAATCGCATGTCGGTTGTCACAAAAGATGATTGTGGGATTTCAAAAAGGAATGTCAAACTTAGTGAGAATGTTTGAAGACAAATGGCCTTAATAGTAGCATTAACCACTCTATGATACTTGACCTTTGTAGATGAAAGAGCAATAGTAAATTGATACTTGTTCAACCAACCAATTAGATCAGAACCAAGGGAGAAGCAATACCCTAAAGTAGACTTGTGATCTTGAGAATCGTCTGCCCAATCTAAATATGTTTGTCCCAGTAAGTCAAAATCCACGCCTGCTACATAGTGAATCCCATAATTGTGAGTACCCTTGATGTAGTGAAGAATCTGCTTAACTACTTTCTAGTGCAACTCATGTAGCTCCTACATGAATCAAGAGACCATGCTTATAGCATATGAAATATCAGGTCTCATGTGAGTCAAATAGATGAGACTACCAACAATTATTGATACAAAGTGCCACTGACCAAGGGTGAAGAAAACTTAGCCTACCCCTAATAGGAATGGATTCAGTGTAGACTTACAATCAACCATGTGAAACCTGTGGAGTATATCAAGTGCACACTAAGGTTATGCAAGAGAGATACCTAAATAATATTGAGTGATCTCAATCCCTAAGAAGTAGTGCAATAAGCACCAGTCTGACATTAAAAATTGATCATGAAGGGTGGTTTTCATTGCCCAAATGGTGGATGAGTGACCTCTTGTGATCAAGTCATGGACGTAGAGAACCAGGAAGGTGTGAGTATTATCCTATTGCAAAATGTAGACATTAATATCACAATGGCATCGAGTGAACCCAAATTTTAGAAGGAAGGAGTCCATCTTGGCATACCAAGCTCGAGGGGCCTATTTGAGGCCATAAAGAGACTTTTGAAGATATCACACAAGTGAAAGATCCTCAACAAACCCTTGTGGTTGCTCCATGTATATCTCCTCCTGGAGATCGCTATAAAAAAACACTCTTCACATCGATCATCCATCTAATGAACTTCACATCTATGTGCTACAACGATAGAAATAACAAGTTGGATGGAATTCATTTTGGTGACTGGTGCAAAAGTCTCAGAGTATTCAATCTCAAGAACTTGGGAGAATCCTTTAACAACCAAGTGAGACTTATGCTTTTCAATCGAACCATCTGCTGCATTTTTTTATAGACCCACTTACATCAAACAAGTTTCCTTCCCTTAGAAAGTGGGACAAGATCCCAAGTGTGGTTACTTTCCAAGGTGTAGATACCTGAAATTGTCCTAGCCTACAAACTAGTATTTTAATACTAATTATCATCTTTCCCCTAATGGTTAAATAATAATTCATTATTTAATTATTATCAAATGCCATATTCTACTATTAATTAATTGACTTTTTGTTATTTAATTAATTCATTCTAATTTACCCTTCCTCACTAATTAAATAAATCATATTTGTTTAATTATGTCCTAATTTCCATTTATCCATTTAATTAAATAATATTTTGTTATTTAATTAAATGTCAATTGATTCCCATTTTCAAATAATTTCCATTCTCATCTCTTCAGTCAACCCTTTCTTCCATCATTAGTCAACTAAGTCTTTAAATTGGAAACATCTAATATTCTTCATAATTAAATAAATCATTTATTTATTTAATTAACTAATTCCTAAATTCTTCTATAGTTAAATAAATATTTTTATTTATTTAATTAATCATGTGGGTGCAAATAAATCAATTTTATTTATTTATCACACTTACTTTCTATTTTTGAATTATCAGTTAACTCTATCTCGATTTCGGAATCTAAATCTTTTCTAAAATCATTAACTTTCCTTCATTTTGGAAACATCTTCTTCATCCACTAGTCAACTCAATCTTCAAAATGGAAACTTCATGCGCACCATTATCTACCATTTTAATTAGATAATTCAATACTATCCTTTCTTTAATTAAAATGGTAACTTTCCCATTCCTTCCCATAATCTCATCCATTCATTTTTCTTTTCATTCTTGATCGTTGCTTTTCTACCAAATCTTTTATAAATTCAATAGTCTTTCTCCATTTACAAACTAACCACGAAACTTAAAAAATTTCTATCATTACGATCATATCATATTCTTGAGCTTGAAGCGAAGAAGCACACACTTAAACTAAGAGCAAAGAAAATAAAGAAGAACAATGGAGGTAATTCAAGACAACAGGATGAAGGTAAAAATATCATTTATTTAAATCGATTTCTCATATGCTGCTTGTTCTTATTGAATAATTTGGAAATATAGTTTAGCATTGGATTGTAGATTTGTGGTTACTACCTTAATTCATTTCTTATTTGATGTTTAATCTAATTTTTTCATGTTACACAAGGAACTAAACTCTTTATGCATCACTACATCCCACTCGGGGACACCAGAAACTTATCAAAAGGACTGTGGATCAGAAGTTGTGGCAAGGAAGAGATTTGGAGCCTCCTAAAATTGTGATCATGTTATTTTGTTGATATTAAGGATCCCCTACCCAATCCCCTGTTGACTACAATGTCTGGTGAGCCCAAAGAGGCCCTGCAATTGGAGAAGGAGGAGAGTCAAGAGGAGAATCATCATCCTCTAAAGGTGGGTTATGTGAACCCTCATCATCACTATCATCATCTAAAGTGGAGGAATAAGACTCCTCATCATGATCAGAAGGATTATTATCATCTAAAGAAGTATCATCATCATGCAAGGACTTCAAACTGATGGTGGTTGGAGAAGTGGTAAGAGAAGAACTAGAAGGGCTCTCCTTGAAATGAATACTCCTCTCAATGAATACTCCTCTCAATGAAAAAATCATGTATGGTAGGATGGAGAAGCTTGTAGCCTTTGGCATCATCTAGGTATCCAAAAAATATGCAAGGCTTGCTCTACAGATCTGTAGCCTTGCATTTCTCTGCTGGGATGTGGGAACATGCACTAGAGACAAACACTCAAACATGCTTAACTGAGGGTTTTCGACTGCATCAAGCTTGAAAAGGAGTTACCCACTTCACAACTTTGTGAGGAACTCGATTCTAGATATAACACACACGTTTAATGGCTTCTACCTAGACACGTGGTGCCAAAGACTTGGAGTGAATCATACAATTATCCATCTCTTTCAAGGACCAATTCTTTCATTTTGCAACTCCGTTATACTGAGAACTGTAGAGAATTGTATGCTACAAATCAATACCTTTTGTTGCACACTACTGCACAAACTTGTGGTTGACATATTCCACCTATTATCTGTACATAGAAATTTGATGGATTTCCTAGTTTGTTTCTCTGTAAAAGCCTTGAATTCCAAGAATGAATCAAAGACTTCAAGCTTCTGTTTAAGAAAGTACACAAAGGTGTACTTGGGAAATTCATCAATAAATGTCAAAATATATCAAGATCTATTGAAAGATGGTTGCCGAAATGGAATTTCCAAATCACTATGAACCAACTCCAAAAGATGTGAGGCTTTCCAAACTTTTCCTTTATCAAAATTTTCTTTAGGATGCTTACCAAGAATGCATCCTTGACAAACACCATTAGAAAGTTGAACTATAGGCAATCCTATAACCATGTCCTATTGACTAAGCTACTGCAAATTGTTGTAGTTCAAGTGGTCAAACTGTTGATGCTTCAAATTACTCACATCATCAAAATGAGTGAGTAGAACAAACAAAGGTGGTTCAAGAACAAAGTGAGAGAACAAATAAAGCTAAGACAGATGATCTACTCTCCCAACTACAACTTTAGAATCATTGTGCAACTCACGAATCACCATTGAATCAAGAGAAAAATCAACTCGCTTTCTTGTACCTATGTGAGTGATTTGATAGATCAATATGAGATTAGTTGACAATGAGGGAAAATAAAGAACATCCTGAAATGTTCCATCCTCATATCAACAAACCATCTCCCACACAAATCAACAAGAGTGTCATCACCCATCAAAATGGAAGACATAGTATATGGCTCCAAAGATACAATTTCATTTTCAGATGAAGCCATGTGGTGGGATGCACCCAAATGAAGAACCTAATTGGATGGTGGAGAAGCAACTGCCTAAGGGCCTTGGCCTTTCCTTTCCCCTTGCTATTATCTTTAGCCTTGTGAGACCCCTCATCTAAACTATGTTTGATGGAATCATGAACACTAAGATTATTCTTTTCAATAATGTGTGTCAAGTGATCAACTTGTTTCTTCAAAAATTTGTGCTCACCATGACTAGGTCTTTTACAATAGGCACATTTGACCTTCTCTTTCTTAGACTTGTCACCTTTTGAAGATGATGTCTCATTAGCTACATTTGGAGTAGTTGATTTCTAATCCTTCTTCTCTTTTCTCTTCTTTTGTTTCTTATCTTTATTGCCACTTTATCCTTGTTGTTCATTTGTGCCATAGTTGGCAACCAAGGCATGTGACTTAGAAGACTTTAGAGTGCCCATTTGGATTAGCTTATCTTTCTCCGTGTGAGAGAAGTAGCAAAATCATCCAAATATGGCATGGTGAATTTAGCCCCAAGTGCATCCTTAGTAGCATAAAAGGTAGAAACAAATACTAAATATTCAAAACTTAGCTTAGAGAGAACACTTAGAATTAGTCATTCATCTTTCTTATCAATTCCACAGTGCTTTAGTTGTAGCCTTAGTGATTTCAATTTGGTGAAGAAATATTGAACTATGTTGAAGTTTCTTGGACTTAAACTAATTAGTTCATTTTCCAACATATGACCCCTCATAGAATCTTGAGTACCAAATAAAGATTCTAGCTTTTTTCCATATTTCATTTGGAGTATTCAAAGACTCAATATGAAAGAGAAAATCAAGAGATACTGAAAAACACAATGCTCCATTACATCTATTAAACCACTTAGGCTTTTCTTCATCTTGAGTAGGCTCAATTTCTAATCCCATTATTATTCTATGCAAACCAAGACTTCTCAAGTGAATTTTCATTTTAGACTTCCACTCAAAATAGTTGTATGCGGTTAGAATAGGAACTGTTGTTTGAGCCATGATGAAGAGATGCAAAAGGAAGTGCAGAAAGAAAGTGAACAGAAGAATACCAAAAAACACCCCCACCCTTTTCACTAGTAACAAAAATCACCTCCCCAAATATTATAAGGTTGGCACTTTATAATTTAGAGTGTTTACAAAGCCTTTTCCAAGATACAATGCTCAATAGGCTCACAATATTCAAAATTACAAATTTTGATACAAAATTAACTTAAGACAAAATCTAGAAAAAATAGCCTTATAGCTATGTAGTGCTCTTTACCAACTTTCCAACGCTTATTCATTTCCAAAAATCGAAGCACTAGGGTAAAAAATATGACATGTTGAAGAAATTAGCAACAAACAACTTCAACCTTAAATATTTTTTAAAAAATGATAAAATATATATTTTTTCAATACCTTCATGGATGGAAAGTGTTCATCTCTAAATTTTCAATGATATCTCATTTTTGAGAAATGGACACCATGGTGAAAATTTATGCAAGTTTGAAAAAAAGGCTCAATTTGGCCTATTAGAGGGCCCTAGTGGCCCCTTAGCGGCCCTTGGATGACATCGACGAAAACTATGGGCATTGGGCAGTGGAATGGCAATAAGTTGGGTGGTGATTAGTGATGGTTTCAGAATGACCTCTAGCAATCTATAAGATTGTGTCACGGTTTTGAAATTGTGAGGTCACAGTTAACAAATGTTGTCATCGTTATCCATGGCGGTCAAGGAAAGTCTGCGGCTATAAGCTGCAAGTGGTCTTTGTCGCTCAACCTTAATGGCTTAGGCCACAAGCTAGAAATTTAGGCTATGGTGATTTTGTAGACCGCAACGCTTAAAAGTGCTTATATATTGTGAAATTTTAATAAATCCATACGACTATTGCACTTGGGGATTGGTTTAGCTCTTTGGACAAAAAAAATTGCCTCGACAACTCCCAGCTCTGAATATGGGAAAATTTTATGTCAAAATTTATCTCCTCAGCCTCGTGAACTCAATGGTAAGTTCTTTTTTGACCAAAAATGTTCCTACAAAAACCTGTTTGCCAAATCAGAGCTTCAAACTCCTATTTGCAACTATATCAAATGATCTCCAAATTGGGTAAAATGAAAGCCAATCTTGAATTTATTGAGCCTCCTGAACATATTGGAATAGTTAAAAATACTGCCAGTATAACCAAAAATATTACAATCACCAAGATCTCACAAAATATATATGCAATATGAAGAGGTTATTAAATCTTTGCAAACCTTTAATATATTTTTCAACTAGTAAGGTAGATGGCTCTTTGTCTTATCTATACAACCATGTGGAGATATCTTCCTCTATGACCTCTCTATTGAGTTATCCCCAATGTGATAATGTTGTGAATTCATATTTGATAACAATTATAGATGTTGTTTAGATTGGTTGGGGTTTTCCATATGATCTTGGTGAAGATGGAAGTTTCCCCACATAGAAGGAACCTTTCATGTCATATTTTCCACATCCTTTATTATTGACTTGAAACTTAATCTTGAGAATGGGGATGTGTAGTGGACGATGAAGATAAGGTGGATGGGTATAAATCTAATGATGAAGATGAATATGCATCATTATTAGGTACTTGGTGATATTTTTGATATCTTCCCTCTATGTTTGTGTAGTATTGGAAAGGGAGAGGATCCCATAAATAATTATTTTAGTATCATTGTAGGAAAATTTCAAGTATTGGTGGTATGTGGATGGTACGACCTACATGGCATGTATCCATGACTGGCCTAGGAGAATGTTATATGGGAGATCTAGGTCCAAGAAATAACAAGTAGTATTTGTTATAGCAGGACCAACTTGAATGGGAAACTTTATTATTCTTTCACACTTGCGCTCATCATCATCATATGATTTTATTATGATACTTTTTTGTGCATCTTGACACCATCAAAATATCCCAACTATTTTATCAATTTAGAGTGTAAATATGTAAGCCTGCTCCACCATCTATTAGGACTCTTTTGATTCTATGTTTATGGATGAATACTTCTAGGTATAGAGATTGCTTATGGAATGCGGTGGATGGGAGGTCCTTTTAAGTGAATACAAGATGGAGGGGAGAAGTAATATGTCCTACCATGGCTTGAAATTGATTCATATTTATGTTAGTAGGTATGAAAGACTCTTGGAGTAATTTTTCAAGGATCTCCATATGTGCAAGGGATGTAAGAAGGATTTATATGATGTAGATTTGAGAGGGTTTTTTCCTTAGGTGATCCAAGAGGTTGTATTCAGATGAAGTATGGTACGTGGATTGAACTCCTTAGAGAGTTAGTTTATCATGACATGTGGTGACTACACATTTAGGAGTTTTATTTGTGATGGATATGGTGGTAATTTGGGCATTGGTTTCTTCTATATGACCCACAATAAAATCATAGGAATAATTGGCATTGTGGTAGTTAGTCTTCTTGTTGGAAGGGTTTCCTTTACCATGGTCAAGGATTGGATCCTTGTATATGGTGATATCATTATTGGATGAATAGTTGGGATGAGGTTTTTTAATTTCATACAACCAGGGGTCTTATGCCCTTTGACTCTATGGTACTCACAATATTCATTCTCTTTGTACCACTAGGGCTTAAACTAAGGTTCTTCATACTGTTTGAGTTTAGACAACTTGATAAGATTAGACTAAACTAATTTTCTCAAGGTAGATTCAATCGACTCCCCTAGATGAGTATATTTTCATATTGGGATGGTGTTATATCTAGGTGATCCTCTTGGAAGGGTCGCATTTTGATTGTTTAGTTTCATATTTGATTATGGTTGTACATTTTGGGAAAATTTTGCATCTACCACACCATTGTTGAGAATATTTTTTTTTCCATAGATGGGGTTTGTCATTAGACTGTGCACCATTGTCTTTGTTTTCCTTATATATTTTGACAAGACCCTTAGCAATGTGAGCCTTCTCAATAGTTATCACTTTTTCTATGATCTCATCAAATGTATTTTCCTATTGAACTTGCAAGTAGAATCCCATCTCTTGATTTAAAATTTGAACAAATATACACACAAGTTATTTTTTAGGGATAGGCCATGGGAATTTACTTGCCATGTTCCTTTGTCTTGTCAAAAAGTCAGTGAATATATTTTTTTCTTTGTTTGGTGTTACACAATTCGGTTATGGATATTTCATGCTTGATGTTATATGAAAAGTGAGCAATGAAATTTTTTGCTAACTCTTGAAAGGACTTAATCCCATGGGGGAGATGAAAGAACCATTCGATAACTTTATCTCCTAAACTTTGAGGAAAGAGGTGCAGTATGTGTTATTGTAGGCAACCTCAGGGCAATATATGTAAAATTCCCTAATGTGTTCATGTGGATCACCCTTTCCTTTATATTTGTCAAATTTAGGCATTTTGAAATTGGGAGGAAAAGGTATCATAGGGATAGATCTATCAAAAGGACAGGGACATATGTATTCAAACATATAATTATTTTTGGTGTCTTAGTTAAATGTCAACTAAGTTTTCTTCTCAAGATTTGAATTTGTTGTGTCGTTAGTAGTAGGTGTGAAGGTGGACATGTTGATGGGGGGTTGAGTGGTAAAGTTTGGAGTGATAAACGATTGATGTTGTGAAATGTTGGATGAATTGAATGAACAATTGTGATTTTTGGGGATGAATGTGTTTGTAGATATGGTGTGTGGATGATTGAGAGTTATATTGGGTGTATATGTTTGTAGGTATGGTGAATGATGAGGATTGAGAATTATATGGGATACATGTGCTTATAGGTATGGTAGATGTGATGATTTGGGTGGTGTGTGAGATGGATGTGTTTGTAGGTATTGAAAATGTGGAGGATTGAGAGTTATATCTGGTGGATGGGGAGATTTGAGAGCTAGATATGGTGATGGATGCAATGATATGACTAAATGGGATGAATCCTTGGTAAAACATATTGATGTAGTATCAAGTGTATGTTGATGAATTAGTGCTAATTAAAGGTATGGAGGGTTGGATTGAAGTATTTGGGATGCATATGTGGAGAATGGAGACGTTAATCAATTATGGTATGGGGATTTTTGTGATTGGTATAGTTGATAAATGTATTCCCCCTAAGGTATCTGATGAAGTATAAGTTGCAAGTATTTGTTCCTTAAGTAGGGCAGTTTCAAAATCAAAAGGTGGCATGGCACCTTTTTGAGCTAGCATAATAAAATATTTGTTGGAATCTAAAGCAAGAAGAATATCAATGGATTTCATTACATCGAGGTCTTGTTGCATTTCTTATAGTCTAGTTGGCGATAACTCATAGGAATTTGGTGTGTTGTTTCCTAAAACATGAATAACCCTTGAAGAAGATGGTTGGGGTGTTTGGTATATATTTGGGATGGATAAATGAGAAGGAATACCAAACTCATATTGATTATCTCCCATTTTTGTTGTTATGTGTGAATTATATTGATTAGATTCCATGAGATTATTATGTTGGGACCTTATGACGGGAATAAAAAAGTTTCAAGACCTTGGTGGATGATATATGTGAAGGGAAATTGGATGATTGGCATGAAATTGGGGGTTTATACTTCTTAAAAGACGATTATACTTGGAAAAGGATATGATGATTTAGATTATTTGATGGTTTGATTGATAAAGTATGATGTTAGATGGAATCAAACTAGACCAAAGTCAATCTAGATCTTCCAATGATAAGGATTGATGGGAGTGGGATTGTTTTACTTGAACTAGACTTACGAGTCCAAAAAAAAGGATAAGGACTGGAGTCTACCAACTCAAGAGTAGCCAATGATCATAAGCTAGTTTATCCACTAGTGATATGGGATAACTTAACTCCCTTACTTAAAATAGAAAAAAATTCAAGGAAAGAGGCAAGCTAGAGACAAAAGATAAAAAATCTAGATTATAATTAACATTTTTGGTCCTTGAATGTAAGATGGATGGATGGTAAATGATATTTTGATTGTGAATAAATATAATTTCAAAAGATTGTTGTTGAATTCTTATCAAGGATAATAGTCCTAAAGTCCAAAAGGTGGGATGAGGTGTTGATGGGTAGGAGATGGGGTTTGAATCAAAACTTTGATGATGGATTTGGTAATGGAGGTGATAGACTCAGTTGAGATGTTTTAAGTTTTTTCTAAGTCTACGTATCCATAATAACCTAAAAGTCTAATTTTACAATGGTTTGAAATCTCAAAGATTGATCAAAAGTGCCAAATTTTTAATCAGATGTACAAAACAATAACTCTGAAGTGTAGTATAGTGAAGCAAAAACACAAATATATCAGATAATGCGCATAACAGGTCAAAAGTGCCTAAGAATTTATCAAAAACATAGATATATAGATCAAAAGCATAGGTTTTTAGATAGATGCATAAATGATAGATTGAAAGTGTCACAAAATTAATTAGAAGTGCAGGTATATATCTTAGGAGTGCTACTCTATAAGATAGATGCGTAGGATGATAAATCAAAAGTGTAGTTATGTGAGTCAGATGCGTACAACTACAAGTCAAAAGCGTAGGTTCTTGTCAAAAGAATAGTTCTATAGTGGATGATTTTTTGGACAGATTGCTTTTGGAAAGAGATCAAACAACAAACAAGATGGTTAATGCTTTTTCAAGGTATTAAGGTTGAATGGATTTTACTAGATTTTCACAAGAATACACACCAAGCACACTAACATCCAAAGAATTATTCAAGTAGGTGTATCATTATAATGTAGGCCCACACAATAAAATACCTCAAGGAATTGATGGGTAGGGATCTAGTAGCACAATGGCTCACCTTTTCCCTTTCTTTGGAGGATTTGACACCTTTATCCCAAATATTTTCTATCTCTACTAAGGGTGGTACATGGCAAGTAACTTCAGGCTTGATACCTGTTTCGCCAAAAAATGTCTAGTTGGACATTTTTAAGCTCACTTGAGTCTCTCTCATGGACTTTGGCTTGATTTTTCCTAGATTTAATGTTGTAATGTGATCAACATGTTCACATTAGGTCTTGGACCCTTTAGAATCATTAAGAATTCTAAGATGTCTTGTAAAAGTGTTGTGAAGTGTTGTAACCCACTTTCACACTTTTCTAGGACCCTTTCATTATAATTCACCTAAATAACCCCTCTTTATCTCTTACCAAGTCTTATTTCAAAGTGTTGTAAAGAGTTGTAGCAAGCTCTCATGCTTTTTCTAGACTTGTCATCACTAATTCAACCCTTTCTTATGTTTAAATGACCCAATACACTTTTCGACCCTACTTAAGTGTATTTTTTAGAATATTCTCGTTAAACATTATTAAATACACTTCAATCACCGACAACCAATAAAATTTCCCTAGTGGGACCAAGTCACCACCTGGGGCGACTTAGTCCCATTGGGCACAAAAATCAAAATAATTTTAATTTTTTGACAGGATTTTATTCTCTTAACCTTAAGGTTGGCCTGTGATGTGTTATTTTTGGGAAATATTGTAAAATCAAGTATAAATAAAGGGTTTTCCCCTCATTTTTCATCTCCTAATTCCCCATTCATTATTCAAGCAATTCATTCATTCACTTAATCATTCTCAAGCATTCTAAGCACTCTAAGCACTTTCAAGCATCCATTGGAGCATCTTGTAGCATATCTTCAAATTTCAACATCAAGGGTTTGGTGAGTTTGTGACATTGCATGTTATTCATTCATCATTCTCTCCTTATTTCATTTCATTTTCCAGGGTTTGATTACCAAATTGGAGTTTGACCAAGGAAAACCCCTATTCTCTAACCCTTAACCCTTTTCCCCCTCTTTGCATGTGTGTTTGCAAGTCTTGTATACAAACTTGTCAAAGAGAAAGGTGTTAAAAAGGTGTTTTCAATCTATCAAAGTCATTCAAGTCAACAAAGCCCTAATTGAAGCTTGGAGACCTCTTTCAACCCGTTTTCTTTAGAATCTGAACCAGACACTTGTCAGGAAGGGAAGTGTAGACCGAAAGCTACAGATTCTTGTTCTAAATTTCTTGAGATTCCCAGGTGGACTAAGTCACCATCTGTGGAGAATTATTCTCATTGCTAGGCCTGAAAAAGTGATTTTTACATTTCTGAGTACCCATTTGGCAGAAACCTATTCTAGCAGAATCTCCCTGAAACAGGACTAAGTCGCCCAACTTGGCATAAGTGTCCCAGTCAACTTTTCCAGTCAAATATGTAGGATTCCAAAGCCTCTCTACATCACATTTCAATTTCCAGGTGCACCTCTCAAGTCTTGTTTAATGTTGTCATTGTTTACTTGCATTCTTAGGTCATTTTGCATATCACAATGTGTTTTTTCAAACAATTTGCATATCTTAGGTTTTGCATCAATATTCATTATCTTTTATCAGTTCTTTGCATTTAGGACATTGCATTTAGAAATATTTCAATCATACTAGCATTAGTCTTTAGTGAACCTCCAATTTTTTGTGGGATACCTTTCTCCTTTTAGGTGAAAAACCCTAGAAGTGTAAGAGAGCAACCTCCTACAAAATTTTGCGGCTCATTTTGGTGAACCTGAATTTTGAACACTTTCTTTCTGATTTCAAGTGCATTCACATTCTAGGAATAACTTGCATCAACATTGCATTAGGTTTTACATTGTTTAATTTGCATCCTAGGGTTTTAAAAATTGCATTAGTGAAAAGTTCATATAGCTTGCATTTTTGCATTCTACTTCATTGGAAAACAATAAAATTTTGTATTTTCACACTATAGTTGCATCTAAACATCTGAAAAACATATAATTGCATTTGAAATTTATGAAAATCTCAAAAAAATCATTACTAGGACTAATTCGCCACATTGGGTGACTTAGTCCTTTTGCACATTTTGCATATTAATTTCTGGCATTTTTTGAGCATTTTCTACATTTATGTTTTTTGTTATTGCATTGTTGTTCCAGTTTCCAAAATTGTAGTTATTAGTATTTTATTTCTCTTAATTTACATTGCATTTCAATTCACTCGCATTTAGAAACCCTTGCATGAGTGCTTGGTGTCCTATTGTTAATACCTTAGTGAGACGAAGCTCAAGACTCATGTTATCCCTCAATAATACACTCGTTGTGGATCTTGGATTGTCTAACGCTACCACTCCTAGTATTGCAACTAGTACTATAGGCATGTACCCTACCTTTAACAATGCTTTTCCTTCCAATAACATGCAAGTTGACACATGAAATGATCACATTCCGCAAGAAAAAATCATTAACATTCATGAGGACTTAACACATCTTCAACATAACTTGTGTCTTGAAAGCATTTCAACCACTGTGATTCCTGCTATACGAAAAATCCATCACCTACTTGAATGTGATGAAGGCCTAAACGTTATGAAACAAATTGCTGAGATATACCAAAAACATGCTCCTTCCACCTCTAGTACATCCCAACCGGAAAACATTGTGGTTAGTCAAGGAGGACCTATCACTTCTCCTCCTTCAACAATAGCATCCATACCTACCTATACCACTCCTCAAGTCACAACAATAATGCAACAGGTTAGCAATGTGATACCTTCCTTGACTATTCCTGCTAGCATTCCTACTTCTTATGTGGCATCACATGTTCTCTCCTCTTCCACCATACCATTTATAAGCATTCCATTCACTTGCCCTACCACTACATACACTACATCACCACTTTCCCTTCCACCTCATACCACTTACACTGACCCTCTCATAACACAACTTTTTGAAACCATCTCCTCCATGCAAAAACAAATATCCACCATCAATCAAAACCAAAATGGCCCACCCACCTATTATGTTTGTAGCAGCCCCCTATCTCTAGAAATACTGCGAACACCAATGCCACAAGGAATATAGATACCTAGATTTGAGAAATATGGAGGGAAGGGTGATCCTTCTAATCATGTTAATGCTTACACAACCTTATGTAGTGACTTTGTCCTTGACGATAAATTGTTAGCCAAACTGTTTCCTAGGACTTTAAAAGACATTGCCTTAGAATGGTTTTCATCCTTACTAAACAATTCAATTCATTCATTCAATGAACTAGTTGATGCATTTATAAATCATTTTCAAGTGCATATAACTCCCAAGAAGACCTTGGTTGATTTGATGAGATGCAAACAACATGAAGAAGAAAAGATAACTGATTTTATCTCACGATATCAATCAATTTACTCTCAAATCGATGTCAAGATTCTTGATCCACATCTTCAAAAGATGTTTATTGAAAACTTGCAAACTAATCTTTAGGATAAACTCACAATGATGAAATTTCCCTCCTTTATGCACTTGTGTACCACCCTTTGTGATTATCACAATTCAATTAGTAGTCGTGATGCAAATTTCACATCTAACCGAGCTAAAAAATATGAACGTGGAACTTCAAACAATTCACAACCCTTTAGAAAACAAAACAAAGGATTTTTACAGTTCAATCCCCCTCAACAACCAACTCAACCCATCAACAACCAAGTAGCAGCTGTTAAAGACATGATACCTTATAGTTATGGAGATCCAAAAAGACAGTTCACACCTTTACTAGACACTCTTCATAACACAATGTCTCAACTTTTACAGCAAAAAATGATTACCTTACCTATTGTTAAACCACTCGATCCTACTAAGCCTTTACCTCCAACCTTTAAACCCAATGCTTATTATCATTATCATAGACAAAATGGACATGACACGAAAAATTGTAAGCATCTTAAACACTTTGTGCAAGACCTCATTGATTCTGGTCATCTATCTGTTTCAAATGTTAATGTTCAAAGCAATAAGTGTTGAAAATTGAGGTGTTTATGTAGCTTAATACTTTGTAAAACTTTATGATTTATGATCTAAATATGTATTCTTTGTTACAAATTCTTTTTGGGTGATTATCTGATTAATTCATTTTATCATTTGTAGAATGAAGACAAAAGGTTGTAGAAGAATTAGACAGGATATTAGAAGATACACAACATATATCGTGGAGAAACCCCTTTGGGAAAAAACTCCACCAAGAATCAATGTATTATTTAATCTCTAAAGTAGATTACAATAATTCCAATCCTTGTTTGAGAATGCTTCTTTTTCCGTCACCAAATCTTCTTCACAACTTGCAATAAAATTGATAATAACTCTCTTTAACTTGCTTGAGATAAATAAGCATTAATCAACTTTGTAAACTCCAAAAGAGTTACAATTACAATGCTCAATCCCTATCTCCTAAAAGGTACACCTATCTCTTGCAAGTAGAGTTATGACATGAGGAACAATGTCAAATCATCATCTTCATCCATTTGCACGTCCCAAACTGAAGTAGTAACTCAACCTTTATTCCATAAATATCTTCAATGATTTATCCTCAAAGTAGGCACCCAAGAGTGGGCCCACTTAACTCAACCTTCTAAAATATCTTAGCATGCAAAGGAGTTAATTCCAAGAAGCCAACTTGGGTGCCCAAGGTGGGTCCAAGTCATTTTTTGTTAATTGAAACATTTCTCTCCACCATTCATGCAAGAATGATCATCCCTTGTTAACCGAAGGTAGTCACTTGTTATTTGTCATTCAACTCAAGTAATTAGTCATGCATTCCAAGTTAACTGAAGTCAACTAGAATTCAACTAAAACTAATTGAAGATAACTGAACCATAATTGAACTAAACTAAACTAAACTAAACTGATTCTAAACTGAACTGAACTGAACTAAATTGAACTAATTTGAACTAAACTGAAATGAACTTCATGCATGTAAACATCAATCCCTAACTCCTAGGATCTTTACATGCATTCAAAAGTGTTATCTTTTACTCCAAATAGTTAACTTAACTTAAGGTGGGTGTCACCTTCCATGTGGGCGCCCCATGTGCCCCTATTATTTAGGAACTCATATTGGACACCCTCACAAGCTCCTAACATTTAGAATTAATTACAAATGTCAATTAACATTATTATTTCATTCAATATTAATCTCTTTCTAATCCTAGTGTTGGGGAACACTTTCCAAGGACTTAGGAGATACATGAAATAAATAATGTTTAGGATTGCAATTAAATGACATCCTCTTTCCAACATTCTCCCACTTGACATTATATATTGCAATTATTCTAAACAAGGAATCATTATTATAAATCAAGTACAGGACTCAAGGCCAATGGCCTTCCTGCACCAACTAATCAATCAATGCCAACTTCAAATGCAACCTGCATAATCATGAAGCTCCAAGCAAATGATTAAAACCAAGAGAACTTATTTGTAGGAACTGGTTTCATAAGATAATCTGCAACATTAATTAAAGTGTCAACTTTCTCAATTAGTACCTTCCCACTCTCAACCATTTCTCACACAAAGTGATACTTAACATCAACATGCTTAGTACGAGCATGATACATAGGATTTTTGGCTAAACACATAGCACTCTGACTATCACATTCAAGTTTAACTTACTTGCAATTAAAACCGATACCTTTCCCAAGTCTCTATATCCAAACTGCCTCTTTGGAGGCATGTGAAATTGTCGAGTGTGTTCAACTCACGTTCAACCAAGGTGTAAGCTTCTCGGTCTTTATTTTTTAAAATAGCTTTTCTTACAAGTAATCAGTCCAACATATATCTCTTACCATAAGAGAACTTAAGCCTCACCTATTTCTCCAAGTATCCATGAGGACCTGTAACCAACCAATCCATGCCAAACTCCAAATGCAACACAACACTTTCATGAATAATCAAGCAAATGATTAATTTACCCAATACATAAGAGAACTATACAAGATCAATGTCAAAGCTCCAATCTTGAACATAAACATGACATCCATGATCTAACCATCTCCTCCTAGGAGATCACATGCACCATAACATATATACATCCTGGTCTCAAGAGAACATGTAATATACCAAACTATAAACTAGTATCAAGAGTATAACATGACATCATAACAAATACACTCTAAACCAAGAAACCATATCTCCAATCACATGGAGATAACCTTACCAATGATGCATCCATGTCACTGCCAACAACTCCCACTGAACGGTGGTATTGAGTCACACATGGCATCATGACTACTATCCTCTCTATAAAGATCACTCTAAAACATGGAGCAAAGAGTTATCACAAACAATATTAGCTGAAATAACCAATGCATCATTACTATCATCTGAGGATTCCTCTGTAGAAGAATCAGAACTCTTTTTCTTGTTCTTACAATCCTTCTTCACATGTCTCAATTTCCCACAGTTCCATCACTTTACCTTACTCCATCCTTCTGACTTACCCTTCCCTTCCTTGTCTCCCTTAGGTTCCTTTTTCTCAAGCCTACCTTTTACAAACATGACATTTTGGATTTCCGTTTTAGACTTCCTCCTCATCTCCTCTGATAGGAGAGTAGGAATTATATTGTCCATCTTCGGATCTGCACCACTACCATTGATAGCAACAATTAGATTTTCCCAAGACTCTGGTAAAGAACAAAGTAACAAAATGCATTTATCTTCATCTTCTAGCTTTACATCTACAGATGCTAACTGACTTAAAATCAAATTAAAAGCATTCAAATGATTTGCAACAGAATCACCTTCTTTCATCTTTAAAGAATACAACTGTCTTTTCAGATACAACTTATTAATAAGACTTTTAGTTTGATAAATATCACATATTCTCTTCCACAACTTATATGCAGTAGTTTTTTCTGAAACATTTAAGAGAACAACATCAACAAGACATAATCTTATGGTCCCTCTTGCCTTCTTATCAAGTTTAGCCTAATCCTCATCTGACATCGTTGTAGGTGAATTTGTCTCATTACCAAAAGCTAACCACTGATCTCTCTCTTTAAGGAGATCCTCCATTTTTAATTTTCACATCTCATAATTAGATCCATTGAAACTTTCAATATCTAAACGAGAATTCATTGTAACAAACTTATTTTCCAAAATCAGCAATAACAAAAAAATAGTAAAAGCTCCCACTACAACCAAAAAACCTTCAATCTTTTAAGAGAAAGGCGTCCCAATACTCTACCCAATCTCAGCTTTGATACAAAATGTTGAAAATTGAGGTGTTTATGTAGCTTAGTACTTTGTAAAAATTTATGATTGTTGATCTAAATATGTATTCTTTGTGGGTGATTATTTGATTAATTCATTTTATCATTTGTAAAATGAAGATAGGAGGTTGTAGAAGAATTAGACAAGATATTAGAAGATACACAACATATACCATGGAGAAACCCTTTCAGAAAAAAAACTCCACCAAGAATCAATGTATTATTTAATCTTTGAAGTAGATTACAATAATTCCAATCCTTGCTTGAAAATGCTTCTTTTGCCTTCACCAAATCTTCTTCACAACCTGCAATAAAATTGATAATAACTCTCTTCAAGTTGATTGAGATAAATAGGCATTAATCAACTTTGTAAACTCCAAAAGAGTTACAATTACAATGCTCAATCCCTATCTCCTAAAATGTACACCTATCTCTTGCAAGTAGAGTTATGACGTGAAGAACAATGTCAAATCATCATCTTCATCCATTTGGGCGTCCCAAACTGAAGTAGTAACTCAACCTTTATTCTATAAATATCTTCAAGGCTTTATTCTCAAAGTAGGCACCCAAGAGTGGGCCCACTTAACTCAACCTTCTGAAATATCTTAGCATGCAAAGGAGTTAATTACAAGAAGCCAACTTGGGTGCCCAAGGTGGGTCCAAGTCATTTTTTGTTAACTGAAACATTTCTCTCCACCATTCATGCAAAAATGATCATCCCCTATTAACTAAAGGTAGTCACCTATTATCTGTCATTCAACCCAAGTAATTAGTCATGCATTCCAAGTTATCTGAAGTCAACTAGCATTCAACTAAAACTAACTGAAGATAACTAAACCATAACTGAACTGAATTGATTATGAACTCAACTCAACTCAACTCAACTCAACTCAACTCAACTCAACTCAACTAATCTAGACAGAATAGAACTAAACTAAACTAAACTTCATGCATGTAAACATCAATCCCTAACTCCTAGGATATTTACATGCATTCAAAAGTGTTATCTTTTACTCCAAATAGTTAACTTAACTTAAGGTGAGTGTCACTTTCCATGTGGGTGCCCCATGTGCCCCTATTATTTAGGAACTCATATTGGACACCCTCACATGCTCCTAACATTTAGAATTAATTACAAATGTCAATTAGCATGATTATTTCATTCAATATTAATCTCTTTCTAATCCTAGAGTTGGGGAACACTTTCCAAGGACTTAGGAGATACATGAAATAAATAATGTTTAGGATTGCAATTAAATGGTATCCTCTTTCCAACAATAGGTCTATTGCCCCACCCAATCAAAATTTACAAATTTTCACCGATCTGATGCCCAAACATAATGTGTCATTTGTCAAAGCTAGCGAAACTCAAAACAATGATGTGATGAATGTTCATACAGATGTTGAACATCCTGATCCTATTCCACATACCACTACTATTAATCCTATGGACGAAATGGTAGGTGCGATAGACATTATCCCTCGCAAGGGCCAACCTAAGAAATCTCTTGATATTACTTTCTCCTCTAAGGACATACTTCCAAATCTTCCCGATGATCCTCTTTACATAGCCAGTCATATTTATGATAAACCCACTAATGGGATACTCATAGATCCTGCCTGTGGAGAGAATGTGATCACCAAGGAATTTTTGGTATTACATGATCTTTATGAAGATGATTATGATAAATTGAGAGCATGGATCAAAACACATAATGGTTTTGCTTTCCCTACGATAGGATCAATCGTCCTTCCATTAAAAATAGGGCCTAAAACAGTGGATGTTATATTCTCCATCATCCCACAATTAGACCAGTTTCATTTGCGGCTAGGCCATCCATGACTTCTTTCAATGAAAGTTGTCCCTTTAGTCATACACAAATGTTTAAAGTTTCCACTTGACAATGACATATTCACTGTTCACTATAGTGGCTTTAACCCTTTTTCTTCTAAAGGAAACTTCTCCTTAGAAATTTTTTGGCACAAACCCATGGAACCTATAATGCCTCACAAAGACTTCTTTTTCATTGCTTACCAAAAGTTTAAAGCAAAGAAAATTGCCGAATTGTCCCTCTGCAACATTTCCCCGTCCACTTCCAAAATCCTATTCTAGATGAAACAATGCTTCAACCCAAACAAGAAAAACCCATCAAACTCAACCAACACCTGAAACTTCCCCCACATCGTCTAAACGACCACGCGATAATGATAACAACCCCGTCTTGCCTCCTCGTTTAAAACAAGTTTGTAAAGAAAAGGAGAAAGTGGATGAACAACCTTTCATGGTTCCTTATGTTCCTCCCCTTAGGTAAGAACAACAACCAATAGTTGATCAACCTGCTCCTTCACAAACACAACTCGACAATAAAACCAAAAGAAATAGAGGAGCTAGGGAGCGTAGGCGTAGACGTCATTCCCTTGCTCGCAAGATACAAAATGAAGAAAACAAAGAAAATCAAAATCTGCACTTGAAAGAAGCAATGCATGACGACCCTCCTCCCTAATTACAACAAAATGATCCAATACAACAACCACAACCCATGGTACACCCTTCATTGGACATTATCATTCGTCCTCATGTTGTGATTAATTTGGATGACGACGATGAGATCACTAAAATAGACAAAGAGGTGCATAATTATCTGAATACATTATTTTCCTCTTCCATGAGCTTAAACAAAAAATCTCCTATTGGCATATGGATTCTAGTGTTGTCATTGATGGTAACTGAAGTCATTGATCTAGTCCACATGTCAACATTTGTCTATACCGGAAGGCAGAGTGAAGAACAGGGTATTCGGTTGAAGCTTGAATCTGTCAAGTAGTTTGCATTACCAGGTTATCAGTTTTGGTTGTGGATCTAAGGGAAGGTCAATGGGTATTTGAAATTTCTTACTCTTAAGTTTTGTGTTGTCGCATCAAGTGGTGTACGAGTTAGGAGATCCGGTTATTCTATTTTGTGTTCATCTATATATGAAGGTCGACTAAGTGAATATTTGGTGTTGCAGATGTTCAAGATAGAATTGTTTAAAGTATTTTTGTGTTCGAATATTTTGTTTTGGGTCCTATCTATGCTATGGCCAACTTTGGTGGATGCGCATTAAATGTTGTTCATGATTTGAGCTGATAGTTGGAAGATATTTTCTATTTCATTGGAGTCGACATAGAGCGATTGAAATCTTGGTAGCGGATATATATATATATGAGATCAGTTAATTCATTTTGGTGTGCATATGTGAGAGTTCGATATGTGTTGATGTATGTGTGAATATCAGAAGAGCAGTTGAGACATTTTTATTAGTATAAAAGAGGATTTTTGTGAAGCGAATTAAGGCAGAGCAGAGCGAAGTGCAAAATCAGACAGGAGGTCCAGAATCTGATCTATGAGCCTAACCAAAACTGTAATCAGGCATTTGTAAATGCTATCTATTCAATTCAACCTTTTGTTGTAATCCAAATCTTTTGTAAGGCAGTGAGCCTTCCTTATTTTGAGTAGTGAGCTCTAGGCAGTGTGCCTGAATGCAAATGCATTCCCATTTTGTAAAGCACTATATTTGAGTACTCAAATTATGGATTGACCTCCACCGTGGTTTTTCCCCTAATAGGGTTTCCACGTAAAAATCCTTGTGTTATGGTGTTGTGGCTTATTGTTTCATGTTCATGCATCTTTCTTTTGATTGAATGTTTTTAAGCACTTGAAAGGACAAATTAATAAAGTTTAAAATTGCTCAACACTGATTCACGCCCCCTCTCAATATTGCTTGAGTCCAACATCTCCTACAATAAGTGTAGAACTCGGTGCTTCCCCTAGCTCGACACTTGCACTTGTCCCTTTGGCTAGTTGCCTACCCTTGGTACATCATGAACATGACTGGGAGGCAGATGACTTGCTTGACAATTGACTTGCATCTGCCTTACTAGTCTTTTGCATTTTCTTTTTCTTGTGTGTTTACCTGTGTGCAACGTGTTTCCCTTGTAACGTGACATTTGATGTTCTCTCTCTCTCTTTGTGACATTCTTTTATTTGTACCTTCATTCTTCTATATGTCGTAAATCGCTTTTTCCTTTTCTTTTTCTTGTGTTTTCCTTTTGGGGATGACACAAGGCATTGAGACCGAAATGTCTCTTTCATGTTGAACCAAAAGGCCCCTTTTCCTTTTCTTTTCCTTTTTCTTTTTCTTGTGTTTTCCTTTTGGGGATGATGCAAGGCATTGAGACCACAATGTCTCTTTCATGTTGACCCAAAAGCTTTTTCATTTTTGTTTCACATTTTCATTTTTTTTTTGCTTGTGTTTTCCTTTGGGGATGATGCAAAGTGTCAAGACATACTATGTCTCTTCCATGTTGACCCAAACAAATCTTTCTTTTTCTTTGTTTTCACTCTCTTTGTGTCATTCTTCCAGTTTTATGTGTTCGGGGAATGATGACAGTTCCGAGATCTTTACAAAACATTGCAGCAAAGAACATATTGACCCCAAATCCATAGATCCCTCATGTGTTTGGTGTTTTCATTTTGGGGGAAACCCCTTCATTTTCTCTTTCTTTTTCCTTTTCTTCACATGACGCAGCCTTACTCAGAAACGTAATTGGCATAAGGGCTTTCTGAGTTGGCTCTCATGTCTTCTTTCTTTTTGCATTTTTCTTTGGTTCTTAGTAATTTCTCACATAACGATGTGTAGTTCCTTTGTGGATGACATTGGGTGTGATGTCTTTCATGAGCATGATCTATCTTAGCATATTACATTCCTCTTGGTGGCTTGATGTGACACACTGCATCCCCTAAATTTTGAATCTTATATTCTTTGATTGGTCCTCTCTTGGAGACATTAGACATAATGTTCCCTAAGTTAAAGACCTCGCATGAACTAAACAAGACTCCTTTGAACATATTTTGCATGTTGCATTTTGCATTTGTTATATGGCCACCTTGCATAACACAACTTGCATGCCTATGGTGCCATCGTGTTTGTTCATGAGCTCCAAGCATATGAAGCTTTGCTTGTCTCATGAAGCTCAAAATGTCATTTTCTTTTGTGGTGCCTTATTAAAGTTATCAGGAGGTATAACTTTGGTATGGTTGAGTGGGAATCCCATTCCAAGGCATGACTTTTCCCCATAGCCACCTGCATGTGTGTGAGTTCATACCAGCCATGAGTGTATGTTTCTCACCTTTTTGGCCTTCTCACCCAGTGGAAAACCATGAGTTATGTCACCTCAGAGTGAGTAAACATTTCTTTTTCTGGACAAACAACCTAGATCTGATCCACAACGGGATGGACAGATGATCGAAGCTTGATCCGACTTTCTCTCCTTTCGACTTCTCTCTTTCATTCTTTTTCATCATTTTCTTGTGTGTTCCTTTGTGCTAATGTTTGGTTTGCCATGGGACCTTGATCCTGGGGGCTTGATCATTCCTCTTGATTGTTGTCTCATCTTACTAGCATTAGTGCATTTGGATCCCTCTCGATGTGCATATTGGGCTACTTTAGTGCGAGTTTGAAGCAAGTTCATCCTCTCACTAAAGTGGGGGCTTAATGTGTCACCAAAAAATGTATAGTTGGAAATTTTTATGCTCACTTGAGTCTCTTTCGTGGACTTTGACTTGATTTTTTCCTATATTTAATGTTGTAATGTGATCAACACGTTCACATTAGGTCTTGGACCCTTGAGAATCATTAAGAATTCTAGGATGTCTTGTAAAAGTGTTGTGAAGTGTTGTAACCCACTTTCACACTTTTCTAGGACCCTTTCATTATAATTCACCTAAATAACCCCTCTTTATCTCTTACCATGTCTTATTTCAAAGTGTTGTAAAGAGTTGTAACAAACTCTCACGCTTTTCTAGACTTGTCATCACTAATTCAACCCTTTCTTATGTTTAAATGACCCCTTAATACACTTTCTGGCCCTACTTAAGTGTATTTTTGAGAATATTACCATTAAACATTATTAAATAAACTTCAATCCCTGACACCCAGTAAAATTGCCCTAGTGGGACCAAGTCGCCACCTGGGGCGACTTAGTCCCATTGGGCACAAAAATCAAAATAATTTTAATTTTCTGGCGGGATGTTATTCTCTTAACCTTAAGGTCGGCCTGTGATGTGTTATTTTTGGGAAATATTGTAAAATCAAGTATAAATAAGGGGTTTTCCCCTCATTTTTCATCTCCTAATTCCCCATTCATTATTAAAGCAATTCATTCATTCACTTAATCATTCTCAAGCATTCTAAGCACTCTAAGCACTTTCAAGCATTCATTAGAGCATCTTGTTGCATATCTTCATATTTCAACATCAAGGGTTTGGTGAGTTTGTAACATTGCATTTTATTCATTCATCATTCTCTCTTTATTTCATTTCATTTTCTAGGGTTTGATTACCAAATCGGGGTTTGACCAAGGAAAACCCCTATTCTCTAACCCTTAACCCTTTTCCCCCTCTTTGCACGTGTGTTCGCAGATCTTGTATGTAGATTTGTCAAAGAGAAAGGTGTTTTCAATCCGTCAAAGTCATTCAAGTCAACAAAGCCCTAATTGAAGCTTGGAGACCTCTTTCAACCCATTTTCTATAGAATCTGAACCAGACACTTGTCAAGAAGGGAAGTGCAGACTGAAAGCTATAGATTCATGTTCTGAATTTCTCGAGATTCCCAGGTGGACTAAGTCACCATCTGTGGCGAATTAGTCTGACTGCCAGGCCTGAAAAGTGTATTTTACATTTCTGAGTACCCATTTGGTAGAAACATGTTTCAGCAGAATCTTCCCGAAACAAGAATAAGTCGCCCAGCTTGGCGTATCTCCCAGTCAACTTTTCCAATCAAATATGCAGGATTACAAAGCCTCTCTACATCACATTTTAGTTTCCAGGTGCACCTCTCCAATCTTGTTTACTTGCATTCTTAGGTCATTTTGCATATCACAATGTGTTTTCAAACAATTTGCATATCTTAGGTTTTGCATCAATATTCATTATCTTTTATCAGTTATTTGCATTTAGGACATTGCATTTAGACATATTTCAATCATACTAGCATTAGTCTTTAGTGAACCTACAATTTTTTGTGGGATACCTTTCTCCTTTTAGGTGAAAAACCCTAGAAGTGTAAGAGAGCAACCTCCTACAAAAATTTACGGTTCAATACCGAACCTTACACTCACTATAAATATGACCGAAGGTCTTACGATTTCAAAATACAAGGATTTTTAGGGAGTTTGTGAATTGAGGTCCCATCTAAAAATGCATGAGTCTAGGTGGGTCTCTCGTATTCTCTTCACCAAACAAGTCTCATTAGATTGAGGGTCTTGCGGTTCATCCAAACACAATGATAGCTCACTTTTGAGGTATAAATTTCAATTCCCCCCCTTAATATACCCTATCAGAAAATATGGTTGAGAATTTCCCTTGGGATGATGAAATCCCCAATAAAATAAATCCTCCTTAAGGGAAATATTGATGCTATTTATTTTTATCCCTAGGCTCGTACGAATCACAAGCATGCA
This sequence comes from Sequoia sempervirens, assembly GCA_007258455.2. NCBI lineage: Eukaryota > Viridiplantae > Streptophyta > Pinopsida > Cupressales > Cupressaceae > Sequoia > Sequoia sempervirens. The sequence goes on along the minus strand of VDFB02000008.1, from coordinate 22,290,472 downwards.
AAAGCTATCTCAATCTTGGGTTTTGAACATAAATAAGTAAACTATAAGTTTTTTTGATCTCCAAGCTCACACATAGTGCAAGGAGAGAGAATACACACCAACTAGCCTACACAAGCATGACAAAAAAGTTTATTATCCCTTAAGAAATCGAAGTGTACAACTACTCTAGTGATAAAAAATAAAATTTTACAAGTGTCTTGCATGAAATCATGTCAGTAGCCTTTGTTGTTAATTTTCCAATGATAGCCAAGTTGCACCAATAAGATTAGTCTCTGAGATCATGAAAGATTAGTTAAAAAACTAATGATAACTCTTAAAAATTAAATAACAATATTACAGAACAAATGCATAGTTATCAAATGTTCCAAATAAATAATCATATGTGCAAAATTAACAATAATATGTGATAGAATAATAACTAGAAGCGTAGTTGTACCTATAAAATGTGTGAATATTGGTGTAGGAGCACCCAGTTGATTTCTTGCCTCCATGAGGCAATTTTGTCATTTTGGTTTGATGGTTGGTTTTTATTTGTAATAAGGTCATATTTGGACCATGTTGAATGTATTTCAGTCATTGTTAGGTTGCTAGGTGTGATAGATAGGCGGGTTGTCAAAAGTTGTCAACCTTGCAAATGTTATGTGCAAAAAATGCAAAAATGCAAGAATGGGAAGTTCAACGGTCAAGAAGTTCAAAAGGTTGTTAGAGTCGGTTGTGTTGGTTGGTTTTTGATGTGTAAGGCTTAAATACACCAAGTAAGGGTCGAAGCAAGGTTCTGGGAGTTGATTTGAAGATTGAAATTCAATAAAAGCTCTTATTTTCTACATTTTTAAGACAAATTTGCTGCTACAACCAACAATACGGCCTTGTACGGCCTGCAAGTGAACATTTATGCACTTGAATTGATGGATTATTGAATTAAATTAATTTTGGTCTTTGTCTCATAAGATTTCATTGAGTTTAAAGGATTTTATTGCATTTTTTCTGAAGGCAGCCAGCTTGAAATCCTAAATTTTGAGGGTTTGATTGAATAAAATGGACTTGTGAGCCATTCCACTTGGTAGAAAATGCTCTAACTTGGTGGAATGGAATATTTAGGTGTAGGTTTTGTTTTTATGTGGTTTGCAGGAGTAGGAGAGACATATTGATAAAGTTTGAGTGATGCCCTAGTTGATTTCATTCATGTTTTAAGCAAAGAATGGTGGCTAAGAGTTGGGGTTTGATAAAGAAGCATTGGGAAAGTGTGGAAATCAGTTTGGAGGGAATAGGAAGACTATATAATGTGTTTCTAGGGTGTATTTGAAGAGAATTGAGGCCTAGAGTATATAGAACCAATAAACCCCTAGGTGAACAAGCTTAAGTAGGCCTAAAAAGTTGCGTAGTAGCAAGATTTTGAACCTAATGTTCCAAAGAAAATTCATCTTATTTTGAGTTATGTTATTGAATAAGATAAAGGGTACTCAAAATGATCTTTATGTTTTGGGTTTGAGACTTTGTTTGGAAAATATGTTGGAAAAACACTGTTTGTTGTGCTACTAGAGAGATAGTGGATTTGTGAAGGAAGTGTGAACAAAGTTTGGAGTTTCAGGTTCTAAAGACCTTTTTAGGTTATAAAATTCCATTTTCAATCTATCAAGGGTGTCCCATAGGTTGGATATATTTTTGGTTGTAAAAATCCACATTTGGCACTTTGTAGCATTGTTAGGTGCATACCTTGTATGTGTAAACCTTGAACTTGTAAAGAAGCCATTTTGGTTTATTGTGTTAAGACTTTGGAAAGGTTTTGATTGAGTTGAGTTGTGTTTTCTCACCTTTCTCTACATCAAATTGGTATTAGAGCATAGGTTTTGATCTTTTAAAGGAAATAGGATGAAGTTTGAAGAAGGAAAAGTTGAAATTTGAAGAAGGAAAGATGCCTCCAAAAGGTAGTGCACTCATTGCTAGAGAAATAAGGATGATGAAGGAGTCTCAAGAAGTTGTTTTGGCTAGACTTGCAACATTGGAAACAAACCAAAGAAGAGGTAAGGCCACTGAAGATGAGAGTGGCCGAGAGGAAGAGGAAGAGGGTGAGAATGAAAACCTTCCAAGAGGAGTCCAAGGTGATGATGAGTTGGAACCTAATGAAAGAAGAATGGTTAAGATGTTGAAGGTTTTTAGAGGAGAGACTACTAAAGTGAAAATGGAATTGTCCATGTATAGTGGGAAGATGGTTAGTGAAGAAGTGTTGGATTGGGTTGATGCACTAGACAATTAGTTTGAATACAAGGAGGTAGCAGATGAACAAAAGGTAATTTTTTCTATAAAAAAGTTGAAAGGCCTTGCCCTAACTTGGTGGAACTATGTACAGGAAGAGAGAGTGAAAAAAGGCAAAGCAAATATCAATTCATGGGATAGGATGGTGTGTAAAGTTAAGAGTCAATTCTTGCCTGGTGACTATGCAATTCAGAATTTTAGGAAGTTGCAAAACCTAAAGCAAAAGGAAATGGATGTCATGGCCTATACAGAGGAGTTTCACAAATTGAGCCTTAGAGCAAGTCATGTTGAAGATGAAGTTGAGAAGATAGCAAGATATATGAATGGACTAAGGTTCAATATTCAGGATGAATTTAGTCTTGCCACCCCTAGAGCGGTGGAAGAGTGCTTTCAATTGGTTGTGAGGGAAGAAGAGAAATTGAAAAGAAGGTAGGAAAAACAAAGTAGAGGTAGAGGAAAGAACTTCAGTGGTAGAGGATCCTTTGGTGGAAGAAGACAATCACAAAAAACACAAGGAGAGTCAAGTGGCAATCAAGATCAAGGCTTAGAGTCAAGAGGTGGATTTAAAGGTATAAGACCTAATGGTAGAGGTAGATTTGAAGGACAAGGTAGAGGCTCAAACACCTTTTTAGGTAGATACTATCAGTGCAACCAATTTGGCCATCAAGCATGGAAGTGCCCGAAGAAACAACCTTCTACATCACATGGTGGTGAAAGGAGAACACAGTTGGTGCAAGAAGAAGATTGTGAAAGTGTGAATTCAACACCACAACATGTTGCTCTAGAGGTTGGTGAAGCAATAATGGTAAGGAGAACACTCATCAAAATATTAGAGGATCCAACGCAAAGAAGGACACTCTTCAAGAGAACTTGCAAGTGCATGGGTAAGGTATGTAAGGTTGTAGTTGATTCAGGCAGTACTGATAATATGGTATCCATTGAAATGGTTGAAAAACTTAAGTTGGAAAAGATACCACATGATACACCTTATAGAGTTTCTTGGTTGAATGAGGGTCAATTTGTTTTGGTTAATGAGCAAGCTTGGGTTGAGTTCAATATAAGTGGATATAAGGAGAAAATTCTTTGTGATATATTGCCTATGGATGTATGCCACTTGTTGCTAGGGAGCCATGGAAATTTGATAGACTTGCCATATATGATGGGAGAAGGAATACCTATGAGATCAACAAAGATGGAGTTTCATATACCTTGACACCATTGCAAGAGGTTGATAAAGGACAAGGTAAGGCAACCAATGTGATGATGGTAGGTAGGAAGGAGTTCCTTAAGGTAGAATAACAAGAATACAAGAACCTTACAACCATTTCAAAGCATAGGAATGCTTAGATAGTAGGTATGAAGCATGATTTTCCTTTGGAAGGAAATTATATTGAGTTGGTGTAAAAAATAATATGTGGAAGGTCAAGGATGAATTGATTTTAGAAGTTCGAGATTTTCTTAAGGAGCATATTGCTAAAAAGGTAAAAGAGGTATTGCATTCATTGCTTGCATAAGGAGATGAACATTCTTTTATGTCAGAATTTAGTTTGTATGATGAGGCAGTAGTTGTAGGTGCATCACAACAGATGGAAGGGATGAAAGACAAAGGTGGAGAGTTTAAGGAGGGATTACAAGAGAAAATGGGAAAATTCAAGCACGAATCAAAAGTGAAGAAGAAAGAAACTCATGACAAGGATGGAGTAGGTACAGTAGCAGGTAAGGATGCAAGTTCAATAACACTTTCAAGTGAAGAGCAAGGTAGAGATCACACATCAGGTGAAGGGAAGCATTCCTTAATGAAGAACCGATCAACCATAAGGGACAATGCACATTTTCAGTTTTTGGTCCATTGGAAAGGACTAATATCTGAGAGGGTTACTTGGAGATCACATAATGATATAGATAAGCATCAATCTATTGTGCAACTCTGTCCTCAAGGGGACTTGAGCTCCTTTTTCCAGGGGAGTATGGTGCATGAGCACCCAGATGATTTCTTGCCTCCATGAGGCAATTTTGTCATTTTGGTTTGATGGTTGGTTTTTCTTTGTAATAAGGTCATATTTAGACCATGTTGAATGTATTTGAGTCATTTTTAGGTTGCTAGGTGTGATAGATAGGTGGGTTGTCAAAAGTTGTCAATCTTGCAAATGTTGTCATGTACAAAAAATGCAAAAATGCAAGAATGGGAAGTTCAATGGACAATAAGTTCAAAAGGTTGTTAGAGTCGGTTGGTTTTTGATGTGTAAGGATTAAATACACTAGGTAAGGGTTGCAGCAAGGTTCTAAGAGTTGATTTGAAGATTGAAATTCAATAAAAACTCTTGTTTTCTGCATTTTTAAGATAAATTTGTTGCTACAACCAACAATACAGCCTTGTACGGCCTATAGGTGAACATTTATGCACTTTAATTTATGGAGGATTGAATTAAATTAATTTTGGTCTTTTTATCATAAGATTTCATTGATTTTAAAGGATTTTATTGCATTTTTTCTGAAGGCAGCCTTGAAACCCTGAATTTGAGGGTTTGATTGAATAAAATGGACTTGTGAGCCATTCCACCAGGTAGAAAATGGTATAACTTGGTGGAATGGCATATTTAGGTGTAGGTTTTGTTTTTATGTGGTTTGCAGGAGTAGGGGAGGTAAATTGATAAATTTTGAGTGATGCCCTAGTTGATTTCATTCATGTTTTAAGCAAAGAATGGTGGCTAAGAGTTGGGGTTTGATAAAGAAGTATTGGGAAAGTGTGGAAATAAGTTTGGAGGGCATAGGAAGACTCTATAAGATGTGTATAGGGTGTTTTTGAAGAGAATTGAGGCCTGGAGTATATAGAACCAATAAACCCCTAGGTGAACAAGCCTAATTAGGCCTAAAAAGTCGTGTAGCAGCAAGATTTTGAACCTAATGTTCCAAAGAAACCCCTTATTCTTTTGAGTTATGTTATTGAAGAGGATAAAGGGTACTCAAAATGATCTTTAGGTTTTGGTTTTGAGGATTTTTTTGGAAAATATGCTAGAATAACACCATTTGTTGTGCTACTAGAGAGAGTGGATTTGTGAAGGAAGTGTGAACAAAGTTTGGAGTTTCAGGTTCTAAAGAACTTTTTAGGTCCTGATATGCCATTTTCAATCTATCAAGGGTGTCCCATAGGTTGGATAGAGGTCTGGTTGTAAAAATCCACATTTGGCACTTTGTAGCATTGATAGGTGCATACCTTGTATGTGTAAACCTTGAACTTGTGAAGAAGCCATTTTGGTTTATTGTGTTAAGACTTTGGAAAGGTTTTGATTGAGTTGAGTTGTGTTTTCTCACCCTGGTCTGCATCAAATATTGATGTTTGAAGTGTATATATTTATCTTAGAAGCATAAACTTGTATGTTAGAAGAACCACACTATCTCTGGTTCCAAAAAGAACCTACAAACAAAGAATAAAAAAATGCATCAAATGATGACTTAGAAACACCAAGGTTTTGATTAGATGACCTGAAAATAAAAGGAGTGTGGGTCAAGGGAAAGGGATGTCAAGATGAATAATTTTGATAATCCAACATGAATAGAGGATAAGAAAAGTCAAGCAAAAAGACATTTTAATATGGTAAATTCCAAAAGTCTAATGGGAACTAAGGAGAAGTTGGACTTATACATAAAGTTACGATGAAATGATGAACTCTGAAATTTTCACAACTTTCAAACACTTACAAATATGACCAAAACACCCCACTTAGAATTTTTGAGACCTTTACTTCTTCTAACATCTTGGAAGGCATCTAAGGGTTGATAATGAACCATACCTTAGGCCTTGGCTTAGCTTGCTGGAGATAGGGATTTTCCCTTTGTTTCGAAAACACAAATTGATTGAAAAGGTGATATTACAAGTCCACCCTTCCCAAAATTTCTTTTCCTATGGAAATTCAATTTTATAATGCTCTGAGTCACTCAATTATTCATTAATAATATCCTCTATAGGTAGGTTCCTCCAACTAAATGGATTATCTATGATCGGTATCCTTCTTGATCTTCCCATCATTATGATGATAATGACACATGTATGACCTAGAAAATGATTGTGAAATTGAATAATAAAAAAGAAAACAACACAATTCATAAAAAATTCACAAATCATACTAGTAGAGAATTAAGAAAAATTACAATCACAATAAACTACAAAAAACTTGTACACACACAACTCCATGTCACAATTTTTTCATTAGCTTAGCTCCATTATTCTCCTCTTTGCACCTTGGAGAAAAGTGTAGTAATATTTGAACTCAAGTTTGATAGCACAAAGCACTAATAATATGTGTATAGTTTCTCCAATGATGAGAGAGAGAGACAATTGATGAATGATAGGTTTGTTTTATAGATTGAGTGATATTGATCAATGGTCAACATCCGATGAGAGACTAAAAAGATCAATGGCTCATAATTGATGTGAAGAGTTGATGGATATGTGTGAGGGGGAAGGAATCCATCAGGAAAGACACGAAAGAAAGATTAAAATGCGAGATTGAAATCAAAAACTAATCTAATTCAAAAACACTTAATCTATCCTATTCCATCACTCATGAAATGTGCAAATCTAAGCTATTTGAATGAAATTAAGATCCTAAGATATTCAAACCAATTCAAATAACAAAAGAAGAGATTACCATCCCATGTTGGAGTGTATTTGCATGGTGCTGTATTGTTCGTATCACTACAAAGCCTCCATTGCTTGTACACAAAAGCTTGATGATTGATGCTTGTTCTTGAATAAATGATGAAGCTCTATCAATGGTGATCCTGACAACACTTCGTTGCATAAGGTAAGTTGAAACTCAAATTTTAATTTGTGAAGAGAAAGGCTTGTTCTATAAAAAAAAAAAATTGAATCGAAAATCAAAATGAGTTGAGAGGATTTAGACATGAGGAGATTGTGCAAAGTGATTTGCACAATTAGGGTGATTGAAGAATAGATTGGCTAGTTAGGATTTTGATTGATTAGTTAGAAAATTGATTGATCAGTTAGGGTTGAGTTAGGAATTAGATGGTTGAGTTAGCAAAATTAGATTGCTTTATTAGCAAAATAGATTGCTTAGTTAGCAATCCATTATTTCCTCAATCAAAAAGTAGGTGAGGTATTAATTAATTAATTAATTAATTAATTCCATTTTGATTTGATTTGATTTAATTATTCAAATTTTGGAGGGAAGTGTGAATTAAATTATTATGATTTAATAATTCAATTAATTTTGAGGAATAAGGTGAATTAGTGACGTAATCAAATAATCAATGTTGTTTGACTAATCAGGACGAAATAAGATAAGATTAGGACTTTATTAAATAAATGTAATTTATTTGATTAGTCGAAATGATGAAATGTGAATTAATCAAATAACGTTGTATTATTCGATTTAATAGTAGAATTAGGGTTTTGGATGTGGTTCGATGTGCTGTGAGATGTTGTGGGATGATTCAGAGATGTTCAGAGATGTTCTGAGTTAATTCAAAGACATTATGAATCATTCTCGGTCTTTTTGGGGTTATTTTGAGACATTTCGAGTTCATTCAGAGTTGTTCTGAGTCGTTTCAGGGTCATTTTGAGACATTCCGAGTTGATTTAGAGTTGTTCCGAGTCATTTTGAGGTCGTTCCGAGACGTTACGAGTTGATTCAGAGTTGTTCTGAGTCGTTTAGGGGTCGTTCAGAGACATTCCAAGTTGATTCAGAGTTGTTCTAAGTCATTTTGGGGTCATTTTGAGATGTTCCAAGTTGATTCAAAGTTGTTCCAAGTCATTTCGGGGTAGTTCTAAGACATTCTGAGTTGATTCAGAGTTGTTCCAAGTCATTTCGGGGTTGTTTTGAGACGTTTTGAGTCATTTTGGGGTTGTTTTGAGATGTTACGAGTTGATTTAGAGTTGTTCTAAGTCGTTTCGGGGTTGTTCTGAGACATTATAAATTTTTGATAAGTGTTAAGTCAATTTTACATGTCTACATTTTTCCCCTCTTTGATACAAAGTACCGGTTGCTTTGTTTCAAAGATTTTTTTTTTAAGATCAAGTGTTTTGAAAAAAATTATGCCCCACTGTGCCTCAGTGTTTCGTGGAATGATTGGTAAGACTCTATGTTGCCCCCTCGAGAGGTTGACCAAAAATTTCAAGTTTTGAGGTCAAGCTCACGACACCAATGGAAAATTTAACTATAGGAAAACTGAAAACCACCTACACCATTGCAAAGATCGTGAAATTCTACCCCATTTAAAAAAAAAAAAGCATTAAAAAAAACTTTTGTATGACCAAGATATGGTCGTTTGAAGATAGGGTAAAAAATGTCCTGATCAATAGTGAAGTTTTATGATTTCTAAGCATTTGCCTCATTTTTCACGCCTTTGCATGTTGAGAATCCACACCTTTGACTTATTTCCACGCCTTTGCTCAGGATTTTCACTTTTTTTTTTAGCATTTGACCTAAAAGCTCGCCTTTGATCAAAAAGCTTGCTTTTGACTGTTTCAAGTCTTGAAAGCTCGCCTTTGACATAGATCCTCGCCTTTGAATTATTTCCACGCCCTTGTTTCCTCGCCTTTGCTTGAAAAACTTTCCTTTTCCTGAAAAGCTCGCTTTTGCTTGGTGCTTTCTGAGCATTTGCTCAAAAACCCTTGCATGTGCTTGTTTTTACCTGTTTGCAACCCTAAGTCTTGTTTTTCATCATTTTTGTGTCGTTTTGTGTTGCTTTACATGTTCAGAGTGAAAACCTAATATCATGAGTTAAAATGATTGTAGGTGGTCATCCCGTTAGACAACCAGATCCAAATGGTGGTCCACAGCCTAGTCTATAGAATGTTTCCCTTTTTGTTGGGAAGTGTACTTGATCTTTATTATGTTGTTCAGAGACATATTGCAGACATGATTTTTTGTATATATATTAATTGGCATAGTTGAGGCCTTGTATATATACCCTATCACACTTATGATGATGTACTCTCCTTTTTGAGGATGATATAAATGAGATATACCTTCTTCGATTCATTCTCGTTTTATGCTTCTCGGATGGCGATGTATGATGATGTACGCATATGATATGGATGGATGGATCATACTTTGTATCATATGATGTTTTATTATGGATGATCAATATATCGTCATGATATATGATGGATGTATGACCCATACATGATATTTTTATTGGTTTATTATCATCATGATGTATGGTGCCAATATTGTGGATGTGGAATGGTACTAATGATATTGCTATGCAGGGTGGATGTTAGTTAGAAGAAATATTTGATGATAGATAGAAATGTGGTGTTAATTAGAACAAATATTGATGATAAATAGAAATGTGATGTTAATTAGTAGTTGATGAGTTGCTTTTGCTTTACTTGGAGACTTCATAGTTTTTGAACAATCCTGTTTGATGTAGCAAATGGATAAGATGCACCAGGGTATTAATGACCAAGGTGACTTTGTATCCATTGCGTGGACTTTGACTCTACAAACAAAGAGTATTCTTGCTCATACCAGACATACGAAAACTTTGTTTAAAGTATATAGTCGGGTTGTGTTAGAACTTTTCAGACCAGTCACATAAAGAAGTATAGAACACCTAACATGAAAATGCTACATGAATTTCGGGCCATTTACATAGAGAGGTATGAAATACCTAACATGTAACTACTACATGAATTTCAGACCATTTACATAAAGAGATATGAAATACCTAACATGTAACTGCTATATGAATTGTTTCAACACAACTTCCATACACTCAATAAAGCAAGTATTCGCCATGCTAATATTACAAAAATATCTTACAAACAACAAACTGAAATGACACTCAATTGCCCCCATTCCTTCTTCTCTAAATCCTTATGGACATCCTTGAGAGATCCTAGGAATGAGTCAATAATGTAAATCACAAAAATAAGACTATAAAAAAGATAAAAGAAAAAGTTGTAGTATCACTTGCCATATTTGTTTGGGGTGGGGCTATTATCAGTTGTTGATCATGTCTATCGTAGGAACAGATTTGTTATGACATATCTCAGGATGTTGTTGGGACTTGTCAAAAAAATAGGTAGTTGATATTTTAGCCTTGTTTTTGGTTGTTTATAATCAGAGTTTTGCGATTATCTGCTTGAAAGTTCTAGCTTTTGATCTTTGCTCTATTTGTTTGTTTGTTTTGTTAAAGGGTGGATGTGACGATCTGTTTATTATGGATGATGTCCTATTGTGAATTGTGATGGCCAGATGGGTCTTTTTTTTTTCTTTTTCTAAGTTTTATGATGTTTTTGACATTTTATGGGGACTAACCTAGGGCCTCGAGTGCTCATCAAAGATAAGCCTTGCCTACGTTGTACAGAAAAAGGCTTGTAGTTTGCTTGTTTTGTTTTATTTTTTACCTTTTATGTTTTGTGAATGTTTTTGGATTTTATATCTTTTGAATGTTTTAAATTTTTATGTTTTGTGACTAAGTTGAAATAAAGCATGTTGGAAACCTAAGGGGACTGGCCTAGGGTCTTAGGGGCTAATTAGCCTTGCCTACGTTGTACACGCAGAGACCACGTAGTTCGACCATTTGACTCAAAGCATAAACTATTTTTTGGGTAAACATTGATAATCTGGATTGATATTCCACTTCTGTGTCTAGAGGATATGTTGCAGAAAAGCTTACTTGAACTAGCTGTAGGGTTCAAGCAACTATTGATATCTTAGATTGTTTGAGTGAAGGAATAACCCTACGATGTTGTTTTGTTTTTGATGTTTTTCAAATGTTTTCATTTTTTTTGTTGTTTTGAATGTTTTTGGATTTTTTACATTTCCCATGACCATGATAGGACACACAAAGATCTAACCCATGACCAGTATTTTGACATTGCCCCCAGTTGTGGACAAGATGACTTTCCTTAATCAGTGACAAGCCATGGTTAGATATCTTGTTTTGAAATGAATGAGTGGATGTTGTGGATAGTACAGATAGATAATGATGCAAGTTTATTCAAACATAGCGCTTTTTTTCCAGGTTTTCACTATGGTACCTATTCTAAGAGCGCCACAAAGTGGTTTTCACTTAGAGAACATTTTATTTCTCTTTACTATTTTTCTTTCTTTTTTTTTTTTTTTTTTTTTAATCTTTTTTCCATTTTTTTGGATTTTTACCCTTTTGCCTAGGGTATTATGACATGCTTCATGTGTAGAACTTCTTTAGGTGGCAGTTGTTCAACGATTCAGCAAAAGGTTCTCCTTCAGAAGTAGCTAACTGATATGCCCCAGATCCATAACTTGTTGTGATGACAAACGGGCCTAACCAGTTAGGTTCAAATTTTCCTTTTCCATCTTGATTGAGTTGTACTTTTTGATTCTCTTTGAGGACTAATTCAACTTGAAAGTTCCTATCCTTGATCCTTTTGTCAAAGTTTCGCTTGAGCTGATTCTAATAAACCTGTAGATGGTTTAACACACTCAAACGTCTTTCATCTAGGAGTTTTAATTCATTCAGCCTAGATACCCTGTATTCTTCATTGCTGACCATGTTTAATGAAACTCGCAATGAAGGGATTTTGACTTCAATAGGTAACACGACCTCTGATCCATAGAACAAGGAAAATGGTGTGGTGCTAGTAGGTGTGCGAATGCTGGTTTGGTAGGCCCATAAGGCTGGGTTTAGCTGCAAATGCCAATCACGACCGACTTCATTAACAGTCTTTTTGAGTATTTTCAGTATGGTTTTGTTCGATGCCTTAGCCTAACCATTCCCTTGGGGGTTTTGTTAGAATGTGTGAGGGGGAAGGAATCCATTAGGAAATACATGAACGCAAGATCAAAATGCGAGTTGAAATAAAAAACTAATCTAATTCAAAAACACTTAATCTATCCTATTCCATCACTCATGAAATGTGCAAATCTAAGCTATTTGAATGAAAGTAAGATCCTAAGATATTCAAACCAATTCAAATAACAAAAGAAGAGATTACCATCCCATGTTGGAGTGTATTTGCATGATGTTGGAGTGTTCATATCACTGCAAAGCCTCCATTGCTTGTATGCAAAAGATTAATGATTAATGCTTGTTCTTGAAGAAATGATGAAGCTCTATCAATGGTGATCTTGAAAACACTTTGTTGCATAAGGTAAGTTGAAATTATGATTTTAATTTTTGAAGAGAAAGGCTTGTTATATAGAAAAAGCAATTTTGAATCGACGGTCAAGATTGCATTGGAGAATATCCAGATCAATGGTCAAAATGAGTTGATAGGATTTAGAGACGAGGAGATTGTGCAAAGTTGATTTGCACAATTAGGGTGATTGAATAATAGATTGGCTAGTTAGGATTTTGATTGCTTAGTTAGCAATTGATTGATCAGTTAGGGTTGAGTTAGGAATTAGATGGTTGAGTTAGCAAAATTAGATTGTTTTGTTAGCAAAATAGATTGCTTAGTTAACAATCCATGATTTCGTCAATCAAAAAGTGGGTGAGGAATATTAATTAATTAATTCCATTTTGATTTGATTATTCAAATTTTGGAGGGAAGTGTGATAATTAAATTATTATGATTTAATAATTTAATTAATTTTGAGGAATAAGGTGAATTAGTGACGTAATCAAATAATCAGTGTTGTTTGACTAATTAGGATGAAATAAGATAAGATTAGGAATTTATTAAATAAATGTAATTTATTTAATTAGTCGAAATGATGAAATGTGAATTAATCAAATAACGTTATATTATTTGATTTAATAGTAGAATTAGGGTTTTGGATGTCGTTCAATGCATTGTGAGATGTCGTGGGATGATTCAGAGATGTTTCAAGTTAATTCAGAGACATTATGAGTCATTCTGGGTCTTTTCAGGGTTGTTCTGAGACATTCTGAGTTGATTCAGAGTTGTTCTGAGTCATTTCGGGGTCATTCTGAGACGTTCCGAGTTGATTCAGAGTTGTTCAGAGTTGTTTCGAGGTCGTTCTGAGTCATTTTGGGGTAGTTTTGAGACGTTCTGAGTTGATTCAGAGTTGTTCTGAGTCATTTTTGGGTCATTTCGAGACGTTCTGAGTTGATTTAGAGTTGTTATGAGTCATTTCGGGGTCGTTCTGAGACATTCTGAATTGATTTAGAGTTGTTCTGAGTCATTTCGGGGTCGTTCTGAGACATTTTGAATTTGTGATAAGTGTCAAGTCAATTTTGCATGTCTATAGGATAATTATTTGACTGCATGGTTTTATTGAACTAAGTACATGGACCAGTTAAGATAAGTAATTGAAGAGTGAAGTGTAATTGAGACTTAATGAACAAAATTGATTGGGGAGTGAACTCAAAGTGAGTGGGAGTTGACAAGATTGATTGAGGAGTGGACTAAAAGTAAGTCTGAGTCATCTAGTGAAGTGGAAATGCATGGGTAATTAATAATTAAATGAATTGATTATTAATTACATGTGCAAAAGCGGAATAAATAAAATAATCAATTTTATTCAGTTTAGAAGAGGATAATGTTGAGAGGAATAATTGGATAAATTAAGTAATTAAAAACAATTATTTAATTTGAGAAGTGAGAAATAGAAAATGAATTATTAAATAATTAATAAATTATTTAATTAATCTAGGAAAGGAATATTTAGTAAATCAATTAATCAATGTTAATTATTTAATCAATATAGAGGAAAAGTGATGAAATAGATAATTTAATTAAATAATAAAATTATTTAATTAAATGCAGAAGATAGATTGATGATACCTAATGATGGAAAATGATGTTGTTTTGGTAGAAATATGTTAGTCAGATTTAGGTGTCTACATTTTTCTCCTCTTTGAGATAATGCATTTTTATAGCGTTGTTTCAAAGAAAGTATGGAAGAATTTGTGATGACATGTCCTAGTTGAATGAAGAAATGAATAAATGAAGGTATGATGCCCCCTCGAAATATTGGCATAAAAATGAAATTTTCTAGGTCAAACTCTCGAAAAGGGTGGATAGATGTGATAGAGGTGAAGAAAATGGAAAGAGTAGGATAAGAAAGATTTGGATGAGGAGTAAGGTGGGGTGAGAGGAGGTAATGAGATTGTGGGTTAATATGGTGGAAGATAGTGATACGATGGTTATTGTTGATTGATATCACATAATTTAATGGATATAAATGAGATAGATTAATGGAAATAGATTGATGTGGATAGATATTGATAGATATTGTGCTTTCTATTTTGTGCTTTGTTTATCATCAAAGAGCTTATTGTGGAAAATGGATATATGTACACCAAGGTATGATAGACCAAGGTGACTTTGGTATCCTTTGCATGAACATTGACATTGCAAAAAAGGAGGATTGTCCTCATTTGTACTAGACATAATAGAATCTTGTTGGAATATGTGAGGAAGATCATCTTATAACATGATATCCCTAGTGAAAAAAGGTGTTAAATGACCTTACATATAAAGAAAGTTTGTCAATTCTAGAATCCATTCCAACACACACAAGGAACATACATGTCCTAGTAACGCCTAAGAACATTCCACAAACACGACATACAAAAATAATGACTTTGCCCGATTCTTGCTCCTCTAATCATTTTAAGATATCCTCAAGGATCATTAGAATATGATAATGAGATAAGTCAAGAAATAAAAATACACATTGATCAAATAGATCAACAACCATTATATTTTCTTGTCAAGAGATACGTGCTCAAGATGGATAATGCCTATTGTAGGAAGGATGCATCTATTAAGGCATGATACTTTGGGTAAGATGCTTAAAGCTGATTTGGTAATAGATCAATAGGTTGTAGAAAATTCAACAGGAGTGTATTCATGATTGTTTTGTGAACACTTAATGTCTTTGGGTATTGCATAGCTTGTTCTTGCTTAAGAGTCATATCCAAGCAATGGAAATTTATTATGGATATGGTGGATGATGTTGTGTATGTTTCTATTAGAATATTTGATGTTTTTGGATTTTTGG
This sequence comes from Sequoia sempervirens, assembly GCA_007258455.2. Lineage (NCBI taxonomy): Eukaryota > Viridiplantae > Streptophyta > Pinopsida > Cupressales > Cupressaceae > Sequoia > Sequoia sempervirens. The sequence continues at coordinate 22,275,293 of VDFB02000008.1, read as the reverse complement.
AGATTTTTTTAGGGTGATGATAATGATGATAATGAATGATGAAGATATATGAATGTGTAGGGATATCAAAGACCTTTTGAGATCTTTTCGCTAGCCAAGCTGAAGTTGATTGATTCGATCAATTTATTGATGATATATGATAACGTTGTTGACGATAAGGATAACACAAGGATAGTGTTGTTAAGATAGGAACAACAAGATGATTGGGAATGATACATCCCGATGATGATTGATTAGATAAGATGAATCAAGATTTGTACCAAAGCTAGGAATAAAATATGTTAGATGGTTAGATATCACACTAAAGTGTAAGCGAGAATAGATTGATGGGGATTGTTTAGATTGGTATTGATGGAGGAAATTTTGATGGAGAAAATGTATTCATGAAATGGTGGAAAATACTTGAAAGTGTTTTTTCATTTATTTTTCAAGATATTTTATTTTTTATATTTTTGGAAGGTTTCTAAATCACAAAGTGAGTTAGAATACATATATCAATATTTGTTCCAAAGCAAGATGTAATTACTTGCCCCTAGTGTCTTGCAATGTATGGGACACTATGATTGGTTGGATGAACTAGTGCGATGGAAATGGATATGTGATGGATGGGCATTGGGAAGATAGATCTAGGATAAGGGATATTTTCCAAGGACTGTCTCATAATAGGATAACATGTTTGACCCAATATAGTTGTTCAGATAATATATGGTTGAAGGAAATGACCATGTCAAGAGTTTTCTAAAAAACATGTTTTGAATATATGCCCCTAGTCTTTATCAAGATTAGGTTGAATAGGGAAGATGGATGCAAGTGGAATACATTGGATGGATAGTGGTATCAGGATATAATAGAATGATGTATGAGATAATATTATCCCAAATGGAATGGTAACATAGATAATTAATTTTACACATGATGCCCATGAATGGGTTTTCATCACGGTACTTGTCCAAAATGCCATACGAATGGTTTTCACTATTGGACAGATTCTTTATCTTTACTTTTTTTTTCTTTTTTTTCTTTCTTTTTTTGATTTTTTTAAATAATCATCAACTATCTGGGACTACCTGGTGGTGTGGATGTAGATGTCATTGCCATAATGTGCCAATAATGTCCTACCTTTAGGATTTTCTTTACCAAGGTAAGAGCACTTGTATATAGCCCAGGGATGTTATTGTGATCCTTGTTGATACTAGAGTTGGATTTATCTAAATGTGCACATCGTGATAGAGTTCCATTAGAATCCTTATGATAAAGTGTTGCTGCTAAGACACAATGAATATGGGATTTTCAATTTTTGGATTTTAGTTGAGATATTAGATTTTGGTGCAGGATGTGAGATGTGGATGAATTACTTCATAGTTTGGATGTAGGATATAGTTTCATTGACTTTTGGATTTGTATTGGATGCTTTGCATGATCCAATTTTCCTTGGGATCCATTTCGACTGTATGTGTCCACTTTGATTTTTGGATTTATTAGCTTTAATGGATTGACTTTGATCTTTTTCTTTGTAAAGATTTTTATTTTTTTGGTCCTAATTAGTGGATTGAAGGATTTGGGAATGATGGTCTATGATGTGAATTGGAGGAGTGTTGGGAACAACCTTATTAAGGACTATTCATGACCCCTATTTTGATGTTTGCATTAGATGAAGTTTCCCTTGGTATCATGGAGCTATTACTAACATCACTACATTTATTGATTGATGAATAACCAAGTTCTTGATATTTAATATTTTAACAAAAATATATTGGCTATAGAATACCTTGTTCATGTAGGCCTAAACCTTTTCCTTTATACTGCATGCTTTGATAAATTTTGTTTACAATTGGATATGTGTTCTTTTGGTAGCAAGATACTAATTCTTCTCTATACTATTAGAAATAATAAATGGTGGTTATCTTCTCATCAATAAGAAATTTGGTTTTGAAAAAAGTGAGTGATCCAAGTTGATAGGATCCTGGTGCTTTCTCCATATTTATGCTTGTTTCTGTAATGGTGCGAATTTACACCCTAAGCAAATTCCCCATTTAATTTCTCCTACCTTAGAAAATATAAACTCAATGATATAAAATTTACCACTGTCGCCTTATCCCTTCCACCTAGCCGCATATTTTTGCATCAGTGGAGGAATTTTTGTCAGTGATGCATGTGCGTTGTGTGGATGTCCATGCATCATGCTGTCATCCTAACAAGATTCCTGCCCCTAGGATTTGCAAAAACGTTACATTTTCTATTGGCTATGAAGAGTAACGTTTCCTACCTCCCTTGATCGACGAAATTTGACCTCTTGCCTCTAATTTTACAATTTAAACTTGACTCATTCCAATTCCTCCATTCTCTCACATTCTAGCACTTTGTTATCTCATTATCACACTCTTCCTTCACTCTACACCATTGTTCTTCTTGCTGCAACCTCCTCATTTGGCTCCAATAGCGTACTCTCATTGCAACACCATTCTTATTATAGGATCATAAAGCTTCATCTTCTCTACGTGGTGATGTCACAGTATTCCTTCCGCTATTAGCCTTGAGAGCTTGTAGTTGGGTAAGGTAACTTTGTGTCTTTCTATTCAGTTGCATCATTGTGCTTATTAGATAGCATTTCAATTATCTTTGATTTCTATCTAGTTACAATACTTCCTTTGTACATTTTTTTTATCGATTTCCATATATTATGGCATCTTGGCTATCCATGGAGGTGGGAACACTAAAAAAATGGTTTTGAGGCAGACCTCAAACACAACCCAACATTTTTCTCATTTCTTTGTATGTAGGCATGTTCGAGTGGAGAAAATTGAAGAATCAAATTGTGGGAAGCACGATACTCTTTCCTATCCTCTCTTCGTCATTTCTAGAATAGTTCATTTCAAATAGTTTCCTTTCAAGTACTTTGTTTTTGCATTTTCTGTATTTTCTATCAAACTACAAAACATAACCAATCAGATAGTAAGTAGGCTCGTAGTGCTAATTTCTATTTGCTTTTTGAACCTTTGTCCATGCAAGATGCAAACACATCCCTGAGCTGCCAACGTGCCACATTGGAGTCTGAGATCCATGCTACCATCCTTAGATAGTGAGTTGTTTGGGCAACAGAATGAAACCATTGTAGTTGGCTCTTTTGATTCTATAAACATCTAGTTTAGCAAAAGGAAAGTGGTGCACTACTTGTCCTTCCTTTTTAGCCTCATTATTTTGTCTTTCCAAACCTATCTAGTCAACCCTAGGTAGTTTAGGGCAGTTCGTTCCTTGGGACTCTTTCGTGACTTGGAGTCCCAAGGGTGATGGATCCCCCTACTCTATAGTTTCTTCATCATTCTATGAGATATCCTCATGGAGTCCTATGAATTCAGCTATAGTTTCCTTAGTTTTAAATATTTATAGAGAAAAGGACTCTTATTTTGGATGAACAAGGGGGAGATCATCTATGTGTCCAATGAAAGCAAGTGTATCATATGTGGAAATGGAGTTTGCTCGAATATGGGTGGGGCCAACTTTAGTTTTTGGATCATGGATGGAACGGAGATGGATGATGGGATCATCATAAGAGTCAAGAGGAATGTGATCTCGATCAATGATAGGATGAGATTGAAGGATTTTGGTACTTTGATCTTGATTCATTTCAGGGCTTATTGATTTATGCTTTGGAATTTGTTCTTGATATAGATTTGATTTTGATAATGTGGTAGGAATAAAGGACTCTTTGGTAGCCTTAATATGTTGGCATGATGGTAATGGAATTTGAATAGGAATATCCAGAGTGGGAATGATGAGCGATGGGATGCATGATGGTATTTGATCTAAGATTTCTTGAACATAGGTTGGAATTATATCAAACAATGGATTATCTATCATGGATAGCCCGTTGAGAAAAATCTTAAGGTGTTATAATAGGATGATGTTGATTGATGTTGTAAAGATGTAAAGGATGAAGAAATGGAAGGAGAGATAGGGACTTCTTATGGGCAAGCTTATTCAACATGACCTATTAGGAAATCAAATGAGGTGGATATGTTATGGTCATGACTAATATAATTATTTTGGGATGAACAATTACTAGATATAGATGGATGGCCTTGATCATTGATAGGTTGTCATTAGGTCCCATTTCTTTAGAATAAAATATTCAAATTTTCGACCGGGTAGTGTTCAAGGCAATCTGCAATAGAAGACTTCCGGAGTATCTCCCTCAGGTTCCTTATTCATTCTAACTTCAAACTGTTTAACTGTCAAACTGAAAAGTAATCTATTCCTAAGAAAACAGAAAATGCTTGAACTGTAAACATGAGTATACTAATTTAGAAAGCATAATAACTAAGTTAAAATCATAAAATCAATTTAAACTAAGAAACTGATAAATTATAACAACAGAAAAGCTTATAACAATCCATAAAACATTTTCTTAACAGTCAAAGTTCCAACAGTAAATAACAAAAACTACAGAAGTTGAAAAGATAACAGATACTTCAAAACTAAGATTTCATAATAGTGAATTCAAATAACTCTCTACAAAACATCAATATGACAAAAGAAAACACTTATCTACTCCTGTCGAGTGGCCAGCTCGTGGGACAACACATTCATTCTCAGCTCACATCCATAGCTATTTTAGGAACACCTCTATTAACCATAGTTATCATCTGTAACTCATAACTCAGAATTTCAGATAACAATCTCTTTATTTATAAACCTTGGAAAACATTCTGTCAGCATAACATTGCTTTCACTATATATCTTACTTCCAGCGACTGTATCTTTTATAGAAAAATTGTAACTATATGCTATATTTCAGCTGGTATAGATGACCACTGAAAAATATCTAAAACAAATATGTGTATAACTCATCTATCTTTAATCCTATTAAACAGAATATAAGAGGCTCAAGTCGAGCCATAAAGTATTTTATTCAAAAGATAACAGAAATAACATCTTTTAAGAACAACAACATTTTCGGTCCATCATCCTGAAGTTCTGGAGCATATTTCCAGCATATATCTCTAACTGTTCTGGAGCACGTGCCAGTTGGATACTTCAATCTGTAACTTGATTGACCAATTATTATATACAAAACACTTAAAACATCCCATTAAATCTGTATTGGAAAATTACTTTAAGAAATCAAAAGAAATAAAGTTTATACAAGTTCTTACTAAAATTAAGCAATTATTTCTTCTAAAATTTAATTAATTGGCAGAGGATAGAGATTTGCATGTATGAACCAGGTCTTTGTGGTATTATTATGATGAGGTTATTTTTACCTCATCATTTCCTCCCCTTCCTAGTTCTTGACAGGTCCTCCTGTCCCCTGATTATAATTATGCCTTCTACTCCCTTCTTCATACTTTGCACTGATATCATATAAGTCTTTTGCTGTGTCATCAAAGTTTATAGGGGAATTATGGAAACCTGCATGAAAAGCAACTCCCTGTTTCCATTCATTGAAAACTCTGTCATCCTAATCTGTATTAATATGGAAAGCAGGGGCTGGATATAGCAGTAAAGGAATTATGTACCTCATTCCTATCCATTTTGTTCTAAGATCTCCTAGAATTTTGGTCAAGGCATCTACTCTTCTGAAGGACCATCTAAGACCAAGAGGAGAGATCACTTCTCTTTTCTTTAAATATATAGGCAATGGAGTGTATCTCTCTTCACATGCATGCCAAGCTTTGCAAACCAATTTTTGCTCCTGTTCTAGAAAATGATTATAGCAAACCCGAAGGTTGCCATCATACCTTTCTTTCATTTTCTCATCCAGTAAAAGAGCTACAAATGTCTTCTCAAAAGCTGCTAGTCTACTATTTGGAGATCTTATCTGAAGTCCTATACTTTTCTCTGCTTGAACATATTCTTTATTTCGTTCTTGCCAATGGATTTGATTCCTCATAGTAGACAATAGAGATCTTAATTGTACTTCTCCCACAAAAAGATTAACAGAGAAATTAGTATACTATTCTAACAAAAGCTCATGGGTAAAGAATTCACAGAGCATATCTTGCTCTTCAGGTTTTGAGTCTGCAAACATTTTAACAAATTCTTTATCATTAGGTTCATAGGGTTGATCACTGTAAATCTTAAGGAATTTTCATCTAAAATATTGCTCATTCAAAAACATGGAATACAATCTAGATGGCCTTCTACAGGATAAAAGAAATTCAGCTATTTGACAAGCATCTTGTTTCCCCTTATAAGCTTTATGAAATGCTTCTCTTAATAATACCATTTCCATTTTCAATTTGTTATTCTCAATTTGTGCATTCCCAAGGAAATGGCACCGTTCCATCCATTTCATTAATAATGGAGGAATATGAATTTGGAACCATTCAGTGACCGTTGGCTTGGTTTGAATTTCTCTGGATTCCATCTTTGGTTTACTAGTGCTTTCCTGTAAATCCTGCTCTAATTCCACAATCTTACTAAGAGAAGTATTTAATTCTTCTTTCTGTCTTTTCTTTTCCTCTTCAAAAGCTGAAAACATGAGCATAAAATTTCCTCTTAAATCCTGAATTTCTTTATTTAATTCATCCATATGTATCCTATTTTCCTTATCACAATTCTGAATTTGTAATTGCAGCTCACTAATAGATGTATCTTTTCCCTGTATTTCTAACTTTAAATCCTGAATTTCTTGATTCCTTTAATTTATTATAGTCTTATACACCATTATTTCTTCTTGTTGTAATTCCATTCTTTCTTTATTTTCATACAGCTGATTTCTTAACTCTTCTATCTCTACTTTCAATTTTTCAAACTCCATGCTAATATTTTCAGTTTCAACAATTTCAATAGCTTTATTAATAACTGGAGACAATTCTCCTAACATACTGTCATCAATCTCCCTAAAAAGTGGAGATTGTTCCTTTTCTATTTCCTATTTTTCTTGTTCTACAGCTTCCTCTTCAGATACCAAATGAAAATGCACTTCCTCAACAGAGATTTCTTTTTCTGAGGATTGGTGAATTGACTCAGTTTCCAAATTCCTCTTTTGCTTTTTAGCTTTTGACCTTTTCTCTTTACTTTGTGTTGGGGTTTCTGCAGATCCAGAGGATAATATTTTACTCCTCCTCAAAGGAGGAGTATCCTGATAATTTAAAATAGTTGGATCATTTAGAAGAATAGTTCTTCTTTTCCTCTTCTTAACAGGGTGAGTATCCACATTTGGATCCATTATCTCTACATCCTCTATCTGGGCTGGAGTTTCAAACTCATCTTTTCTAAATTTTGGCACTTTCTCACCAACTATGGTGGGAATTTGGGGTTCAAAAGCTTTAGGGTTTTCGGGGGAAGTTGCTCTGGAAGGTGAAGCAACTTGTTTTGAGGATTCTCCTAATTCTATCTTTCTTCCTGATGTAGGCATATCAAACTTCCCCAAAAAAGTTTCCTATTTGCTTTGAGGTTTCTTACAAAAATGATATTTACAAATCAATTGAATTAACCCATGGTGTTTTAATGGTCCTGAACCAGTTTTGTATCTCTCTATTGAAGAATTAATAGAATCATTCAAGAAATGAGGCAAATTAACCCTTAGAGCAGGGTTTTCCTTCCCATGCCGCAAATGTGTTAATATGTGGAATGTTGGTCCTACCACAGTGGCAAGTTGACCCTCACAAGTAAAATATCTAATGATCCATGCAACAGCAGTACCCCAGGGTTCTAAGATAGAGGCTCTCTGAAACCCTTTATTTTGTCCCCTAGTACTGACAACTATCATGGGTTGAGGATCTCCCTGTCTAATGAATAATTATGATAATTTTTGATATGGAATTTGTGTAGTTTCAGATATTTTAATACCAGAATTTTCCAACCTTGAAATAGAAGAGATAATTTTTGAACTCACCTTGAAACGCTTCCCATGCAGAATCACCTGACCGTTAGAGTAGCTTTCTGCAAATGCATTCACCAACTTTTTATTATACCCTTCAAATTTCATGATAAGATCCAACCAGCCTACTTCTTCAAACAGCCGAGAGATATTACTTAACCCCAACAGCTTTTCTGCAGAAGCCGACTCAGATTTCTTCTTTGTGCCGCCCATTTCTTGTCTTTCTGGCTTACCACCCTGCTGAAAAATTCAACAATGCCAAGGACTTGTGCACCGGTATTTTTGAAGATATGATCAAATTGTAATCATTTACTCTACTCTTGCTTAGAGCTTACTGTGTAATAATTTCAATTTGCATGAAGGGCAGCAAAAAGAGTAGCATACTTAGCAATTAATCACCAAGTGGCTCAATTTACTAAATTGCGAAAAGAAGCTCTTGCCAATCAATTATATTTTATTCATAAATAACTACTTATTTAAAGCAAAAATTTGTACTTACTTCTGTTCCATGATTGCTTGAAGATCTTGTACCTCACGATTTGATAGGATGATGCAAGGGTATTGGCCAAGGTGATGGTATAATTATTATGACATGAATGAAGAGACTCATGGATGACAAAGTTATTAATAAAGACAACTATTACGGCGGCTTTTATTTACAATGACAAAAGAAGGCACATGTACCAATGTACGATAACCAACGTATCGAAAAAGATTTGATTTTTTTTCTAGAAAGGAGTTGGTGGAATGAAAATTAATAAGTTCTGTAGCATGCGTAAAGCATGCATTCAGACTAAGAAAGTGGTCAAAGTTCCAGAGCACGCATAAGACATGCATTAGGAACTAGAAAATTGGATAAGTTCTAGAGCATCGCTAAAAGATGCAACTGAAATGGTGATCAAATGAAAGTTCTAGAGCATCGTTGAAGGATGCATTCGAAGCAGCAAGAAGTTTCGGAGCATTGTCGAAAGATGCAGCCGGAGCAACGACCAGATGAAATTTTTGGAGCATTGTTGAAGGATGCAGCCGGAGTAGCAACAAATAAAAGTTCTAAAGCATCGTTGAAGGATGCAGCTGGGGTAGCGACCAATGAAAGTTTCGGAGCATTGTTGAAGGATGTAGCCGGAGCAGCAACAAAATGAAAGTTCTGGAGCATCATGTGTTCAAATCATCAAGTTTCGGAGCACTGGCTAGCTGAATGATCAAGTTCCGGAGCATCATGGAACGGTGCTCCGGAAGTTGTTATGAAAGGTCCTGCCAAATGAAAATACGTGTTAAATCTAAAAATTTATGAAAGATGCTAAAAAAAATGAACTAAGTACATTTTTTTAATTTTTTAATTTTTTTAATTTTTAGATAACATATAATCATTTAAATCAAAATACACTCTGCCTTAGTAGAGTCAATACATTGGATTTCTCCTTGCATTTCTACCAGCTTTGTAAATTCTTTTTTATTAACTGGTTTGTGATAAATACATAGGCGATGACCATTTACTAAGAGAGTTTGTGAATCACCGTCGATAGGTTTTAACTGAATTGTGTCATTCGAGAAAACCTCAGAAATTTCATATGGCCCTAGCCAATGAGTTTTGAGTTTTCCTTTATGATCTTTATATCTTGAATCGAATAGCAGGGCCCAGTCACCATTATGAAATTCTCTTTCTCTAATATATTTGTCATGCCAAACTTTTTGTTGATGTTGAACTAATTCCGTTTGATGAACAACATCAAGATGAAGCTCATCCAACTCATTTAACTGTAAAACTCATTCTATTTGAGCTCGTTTCAAATCTAGACCCAATTCTATAGCTGTTCATAGGGTCTGAAGTTCAAATTCAATGGGAAGAAGAGGTTTCTTTCCAAAAACAAGCTCGTAGGGACTAAATCCAGTTGTAGATTTCCATGTTGTATTATATGCCCAAACAACTTCAGGCAACTTCCTGGCCCAATCTTTTCTTCCTGAAGAGACAGTTTTTGTCAGTATGTTTTCTAACTCCCTATTAGTCACCTCTACCTGACCATTTGCTTAAGGGTGATAGGGGGATGACTTCTTATGGCTCACCTGAAAATGGTTTGTAAATGCTAGGAGGACTTTGGACATAAATTGGGGTCCCTGATCTATAACAATAGTTCGAGGGGCTCCAAATCGAAGAAAAATTTTGTTATAGAGAAAATCAGCAACTTGCTCTTCTCTAGCAACTCGTAAAGCTTGAACTTCAGCCCATCTTTTTAGATAATCAGTACAAACTAATATATATTCTTTCCCTTGTGAGGAAGGATCTATGGGGCCAATAAAATCTAACCCCCATTTTTCAAATGGTTCCAAAATTACCTGGGGTTGCAACGACATCTCTGTCGAAGCAGTTGGTCTTCCTACTCTTTGACATTCATCACAATGACGAACATAATTTTTTAACATCTTTATGCATTGAAGGCCAATAATATCCAGTACTTAGTATTTTATGGGAAGTTATTTTTGCAGAATAATGAACCCCTGAAGGATCATTGTGACAGGCCCTCATAATACTATAAGTTTCATCAGCCCTGACACATCTTCTCAAAACCATATCAGGTCCACAACGAAATAAAATCCCATTGATCCATTTAAATGGTGCACATTCTCGAATAAGTCGCTTTCTTTGTTTAAATGTAAATTCAAGAGGTACTTCAGAAGTAGCTAAATAGTTGGAAAAATCAGCAAACCAAGGAACCTTTATAGAGATAGCAAACAAATTTTCATCAGGGAATTCATCTTGTACAGGTGCTCGATCACCCTCTTCTTGTTTAATTCGAGATAGAAAATCTGCCACCTCATTAAATTTTCCTGGTTTGTCAATTATTGTCACATTGAACTCCTGAAGAAGTAATAACCATCTCATTATTCGACCATTAACTACAGGTTTATTCATTAAATATTTTATAGCTGAGTGATCTATGTAAACTGTAACTTTATATCCTGTAATATAATGACGAAACTTTTTAATGGCATGAACCACTGCTAAGAATTCTTTTTTTGTTATCGTATAATTTCTCTCAGCAAACGTTAAGTTTTTACTAATAAAATATATGGCATATTTACCCCCATCCTCATCTTCTTGCCCTCATATTGCACCAATTGCATCATCCAAAGCATCAGCATAAATGTGAAAGGGAAGACTCCAATTTGGCCCACGTAGTACAAGAGCAGAGACAAGCCTTTCTTTTATCATTTCAAATGATTATTGACACTCAGACGTCCAACTAAACTCCACATCTTTTTGGAGTAGAGAAAACATAGGGGCCACTATCTTACTGAAGCTTTCTATGAACCTTCTATAATATCCAGCATGTCCAAGAAAACTTTGAACATCTGTTTGTGTTTGAGGTACAGTTAATTGTTGTATGACTTCAATTTTTTTAGGATCAACTTTCATTCCTTCAAAGGAAATGTGATGGCCTAAGACTATTCCTTGTTCCACTATTATTAAGCACTTTTCATGGCTAAGGGACAGTCGATTTTCCTCACAAACCTGCAAAACCCTACCATACTGTGAAATCATCCATGTAAACCTCTACACAATCATTAACAAGTGTTGCAAATATAGCCAAAATGGCCCTCTGAAAAGTAGTTGGAGCATTACAAAGTCCAAAAGGAAGAACTCGGTATGCATATGTACCCCAAGGACAAGTGAACGTGGTCTTGTCTTGGTCTTCTGGAGCTACCTGAATTTGGTTGTAACCACTAAATCCATCCAGGAAAGAAAAATATTTCCTTCCAGCTAAATTGTCCAAAACCTGGTCAACAAATGGTAGGGGAAAATAATCTCTAAAGGTGGCTTTATTAAGTTCTCTATAATCCACACAAATTCTCCACTTGCCATTTTTCTTTGGTACAACTACCATAGGTGACACCCACTTACTATCTGAGATCGGATAAATAAATCCTGCACGGAGGAGTTTCTCAATCTCTACTTTAACAAGATCCTCTAATGCAGGGTTGAGTCGCCTCTGTGGTTGATGAAAAGGTCTTATATTAGGATCAGTATAAATGTGATGAGTACAAATACTCGGGTGAATCCCCCTCATGTCTGTATAATCCCAAGCAAAAGCTTTAGACCTTTTTACCAACACATTAAATAATTTATCCTCTTGTACTTTTGTCAACCAACTATTAATATTCACAGTTTTTCTTGGTAGCAACATAATTATTTTTGTTCCTGGATAAGCCGAAGTGACAGTATGTATTGGTCGTAACAAAGTGTTGAGAGGACAACTATGAGGTATAAGTCGGTGAAATCTCGTAATATCATCAAAGAAATAACTCGTTATGGGAATCATATTAGCCAAGGGACAAGGCATCCCCATGGTAACATAATTTTGTTCCATTCCACTTATATCAATCGGTTGTCCCAAAATTTCTGGTACATCCTCTATTACTTCTTCACTAGAACTTATAGCCAAATGTGCCACCTCATTCACTAACTCATCCTCTAAGTCTTCTCCATGTTGTTTAATCACTACCATGGCCTCATCAACCCAAACTTTATTATATTCAGTTGGTTTAGCAGGAGGATATAAAAATAAACGTTTACTATCTGGACCATGTGAAATGGTCATACCTCCTTCTCGACAATCAATTTTAGCAGTGACAGTAGCCAACCATGGTCTTCCCAAAATTACTGGATAACTATCTTAAAGTGTAAGTGATTGAATTATTTGAAAGTCAACTGGATATTCCCATCGATCAACTTTAACAAGAACATTTTTTATAACACCTTTTGGAATGGCTATAGACTGATTTGCCATCTACAAGACTGTAGTTGTAGGACTTAAATCTGCAAGACTTAATTTCTCCATTACATCCTCCATCATTACATTAATAACTGCTCCTAAATCCACCAATGCATTAGGTATTGCTACCTCGTTAATTGTAATAGTAATCAGTGGACTCCTCGGATCATCATATTTTGGAGCAACCGTATTCCCAGACAAAAATTCAACTAGATAACCATGAATATGCATAGTGTTTATTTTCGTTGGTTTCCTTCCTGGGGTTCTAATACACAATTGTTTGATCAACTGATTTAACTCAGGAATTTCCTTTATTACCTACAACAAAGGAACCTCTATCTACAATTGTTTAATTTCCTGAATTAATGCAGTTTCAGAAGCTAATGACATTTTCGGAGTATCTTTCAGAATTGTTGATTTTAGACGCTCCAGAAATGGTGCTTGAGTTTTCTCCTTTGAAAGGATATCTCTTTTCTCCTTTGGAGGAATATTTTTACTAGACTCAGTCAAAGACTGACCTTCCTCCTCCTGAGGCAAACCAACAGCTCCTGTTGCTGAAGACTCAGTAATATCTGTAGGTGGTATAGTATCTTTCTCAAAATTTTGAGAAAGAGGTTCGTCCACTATTTCCTCAATAGTGGGTGATTGAAGTGTCCTACCGGAACGTAACTGAACATTTCCACAATGAATTGCATTAAGGCCTGTGACATGATCTTGCTCCGTAGTGTATACTGGAGTATTCTGTCTACTATTCTTTGGATTGGGAAGTGGTTGCGCCAGAAGTTGAGGTTGATTCACCTGCTTAGTTGGAGGAAGATTTTGAGGTGGTGGCAACAAGTTATGTTGTTGATTCCTCCTAGGACTATTATAAAATTGATTTTTTCCTTGATTCCATTGGGGAGCAATATGTTGTGGGTACCATTGTTGTTGTGACTGGTTTGGCCATTGTTGAGTTCCCCATGATTGAGTTGCCCATTCAGGAGATCCCCAATAAGGAGTTCCCCAAGTAGGTTGTGGAGGGTAGGGCTGATTCCAAGAGGGAGGCCATTGATTACCAGCCCAGTTATTCTGGGGTCTCCATGCAAAATTGGAATCCTGGCCATAAGAAAAATTACCTCCCTAGCGTTGATTTAGCACATTTATTTCTTCTTCAACCTGAGCAGTTTTTTTCTTAGTATTCTTAAGATCATTAAGAAGCTCACATTGATTGGTAGGGTGGCTTTGCTCACAAAGTTGACAAACATTAACCTTATCTAATGGGGCACTCCCATAAAAGATGTTTATTTCGACACCTAGGACAATAGATTGACAAAGTTTCAGGGTTACGTGTCTTTGCTTGTATACCATCCAACGTAGTATTCAATTGTACCAGGATATATGTCTTTAAATTGGCTATTTCTTCTTGAAGTTTACCTATCTCGTTATTCCCTTTGAAAAGATTTGTTTTTTGGATTCCTCCACGAGTACGTGAAAAATTGCGACACAAATCACATATGTCTTCAAGGTTTAATTGAGACACATTACCTTTTCCCATTAAATCAAGACTTATTATTGCATCATCATCGAGTCCTTTAAGAAATATAGTCTTGGGAATATCAACACTAATTGTTGTTTCCCCACATCATTTAGATAAGAAAAGAAACCTATCCAAATAGTCTTTTAGACTCTCGTCCTCATTCTACCGAAGTTTAAACAACTCTTCCTTACGATCACTCACCCTACAATAACTTTGATATTTATTCAAAAACACAATCTCCATTTCTTCCCAAGTTGTAATACCTCCAGACGGTAGTCCCATAAACTAGCGCATGGCTGAATCCTTCAAAGTAGAAGGAAACAACTTCAATTTTTGGTTGTCATTTTTATAGTCATAGGTTTGACAAAGGACCTTAAATTCAAAAAGAAATTGGTCTGGATCTTCCAAAGATAAACCACGAAAGGTTGGAAGGAAAGCTGGAGAATTTTTTTTCATTGTTGTATCATCATTTGCATCTAGAGCAATAGGATAAGTGAACGTCCTAGGTGGTGGAGGATCATTATTATTACGGTTTCCACCATTATGGTTGACTTCTGCCCTCTGATCTCCCATGATGTTTAGAGGAATATGCTCCTCGATAAAAGGTTGTACCATAGGACGATCTTCTGGAAGATAGTGGAAAGCCTCTGGTGGGTTAGGCTCAAGTAATTCGTCAGCAGAATAATCTTCTGAGCCTTGGGCCTCCCTTTGTATAACTGGAATGTATTTTGGGGGGGTTTTTGGTATAAATCATTCGTGAGGGCCTCTTTTCCTGACCATGTAGAAATGGAAGCCACAGATAATTTTTTTTTCTTCCTAAAAGAGGTATTCAAGGCATCCTCTATTAACACTTTAAGCAAAAGAAGCGAAAGGGTCCCCGGAAACAACGCCAAAAAGTGATAAGTTGTCGTTAGGTCCCATTACTTTAGAATAAAATATTCAAATTGTCGACTGGGTAGTGTTCAAGGCAATCTACAATAGAAGAGTTTTGAAGTATCTCCCTCAGGTTCCTTATTAATTCTAACTTCAAACTGTTTAACTATCAAACTGAAAAGTAATCTATTCCTAAGAAAACAGAAAATGCTTAAACTGTAAACATGAGTATACTAATTTAGAAAGCACAATAACTAAGTTAAAATCATAAAATCAATTTAAACTAAGAAACTAATAAATTATAACAACAAAAAAGCTTATAACAATCCATAAAACATTTTCTTAACAATCAAAGTTCCAACAGTAAATAACAGAAACTACAGAAGTTGAAAAGATAACAGATACTTCAAAACTAAGATTTCATAATAGTGAATTCAAATAACTCTCTACAAAACATCAATATGACAAAAGAAAACACTTATCTACTCCCGTCGAGTGGCCAGCTCATGGGACAACACATTCATTCTTAGTTCACATCCATAGCTATTTCAGGAACACCTCTATTAACCATAGTTATCATCCATAACTCATAACTCAAAATTTCAAATAACAATCTCTTTATTTATAAACCTTGGAAAACATTCTATCAGTATAACATTGCTTTCACTGTATATCTTACTTCCAACGACTGTATCTTTTATAGAAAAACTGTAACTATATGCTATATTTCAGCTGGTATAGATAACCACTGAAAAATATCTAAAACAAATCTACATATAACTCGTCTATCTTTAATCCTATTACACAAAATTTAAGAGGCTCAAGTCGAACCATAAAGTATTTTATTCAAAAGATAACATAAATAACATCTTTTAAGAACAACAGCATTTTCGGTCCATCATCCTGAAGTTCCGGAGCATATTTCCAACATATATCTCCAACTGTTCTAGAGCACGTGCCAGCTGGATACTTCAATCTGTAACTTGATTGACTGATTATTATCTACAAAACACTTAAAACATCCCATTAAATTTGTATTGGAAAATTACTTTAAGAAATCAAAAGAAATAAAGTTTATACAAGTTCTTACTAAAATTAAGCAATTATTTCTTCTAAAATTTAATTAATTGGCAGAGGATAGAGATTTGCATGTATGAACCAGGTCTTTGTGGTATTATTATGAAGAGGTTATTTTTACCTCAATCATGCTCAAGAAAATTATTTTGATAGACATCTAATTTCTCATTATCTGAGCTACACATACTATGGATGTGATTATTTTGATATGAATTATTGGAATTATCTTCAATAGTGATGTCACCTTGATCAATAAAATCCTGGATTAGATTATTTAGCTTGAAAAATTTAGAGTTTTATGTCCTTTAGCCCTATGGTACTCACAGAAATTAGTGTCCTTCCACCACGTGGGCTTGAATTGGGGTTTGTACTGCCTTACTTCTGGAAGTGTGACTAAATTTGACTAGACTAGTTTTTGGAGTGTTAATTCAATGGGCTCTCCAAAGGAGTGTATTTCCACTGTGGATTGTTGTTTTGCTTAGGAGGCTCTCTCTATAAGTTATCTTGAACATTTGTCAAGGTTTGAACATTAGGTAGTGCTTGTATGCATAAATTTGGTTGAGCATGTTGAGCCATCTTTGTGTCAACCACACCATCGTTGACCACATTTTTATTCTTATTCTAGAAACAAGATTTTTCAATTGAGGGGTTTGAATAGTCTTTGTTATCTTTAAATATTTTGATGAGTCCTTTAGCAATAAGATATTTTTCTATGATGAGCCATTTCTCAATGACCTCATTGAAAGTATTAGAGCATTGCACTTTTAAATGGAATCCTATCTTTGTGTTCATATTCTAAATGAATATCTAGACCAACTGTTTCACAGGTATATGGCACAAAAATTTACTGGCCAAGCTTAGAATCCATTTCTTTAAGAAAGAGTCAAAGGTTTCTCCACTATTTTGTTTTGTAGTAAATAGACCAAGCATTGAGACTCCATGTTCTATGTTGTAGGAGAAGTGCGAAATAAAAATTTCAACCATTTCATTATAAGTTTGAATGCCAGTTGGTAGCCAAGAAAACCATTCCATGGCCTGCCCTCCTAAACTTCTTGGGAAGAGGCACATAAGATAAGTATCATTATGAAACACCTCTAAGCAAGCTACTTAGAACTCTCTAATGTGTTCCATAGGGTCTACTTTTTCTTTATATTTATAAAACTTAGGCATCTTGAAATTATGTGGAAAAGGTGGCATGGGTAGAGTCTTGTCAAAAGGATAGGGGCATATGTCCTCTAGCACGTAGCTCTTCTTCATTGATCCTATGTGGATGTTGGATATTTGTTGCTATAAATATTGGATTTGAAGCACCAATTCATTTGGATGCGTGAAAGTGGGTATGTTTAACTAGATATGGGATGTCATGATGATTGACCTTAGGTGAAGTTTTGTGATGATTTATTTTGGTAGTTGTGTGAGTAGTTTGGTGGAATGTAGGTGTGAGAAGATGTGGAAATTTTTTGTTGAGGGTTTTGGTATTGTTGATGCAAGATTTGGTTGGATGGGTTAACATAGTAGTTGATGAGCCATAAAAATATCCAGTTCCTTCCTTTAAAGTTTCATGTTTTTTTACCTCATTTCTACTAAGTTTCAAAGAAATTTCTAAACCTTTATATATACTTTAAATATTTTAAAAGCATTAAAGATGATATATTATAATAATGAATGAGTGTGTGATCTTTGAATTTCTATGGTATTTAATAGAATTTTATGATTAATTGTAGTTGTTAATAATGAAAAAGTGCATTCAAAATAAGACTAACCCCTATAGTGAATAACATCTCAACTTACTTGACAAAAGGATTCTCAACCCGCAACAAAAGGATGTTAGTCCAACACATTCAAAGAGGAATATCAACTACAACATGTGCATTCTTTTTGAAGATGATGCAGGTGATAGTCTGGGGATGTGAACACAAATATCCATGTGTCATTCCATCCCTTCAATAAATAATGGAGGAAGAAGACACTGGTTCTAATAGGAAAGAGTATTTTGTAATGAAGACTACCTTGTTAGGCACGTTCTCTAGTTATAATAGTCCTCTTAATTAGTGTAGATTCCTTTTCAGACTTTTACACTCTTGCTTCCACTTGTTATTTTTTTGTTAAATCAAGACTTGGTCCTCTTCCTACATTTTTGGAAGGGTTGATAGTTGATCATAGTTTGTTTATAGTTTTGAATAACATGACTCTCACATACCCTATATATAGGGATGATCTTATAAGATACGTACTAGCTAGATTTTTGCATGAAATTAGATTGAATATTAGATTTGTTATAAAAAAAAATTTAAGCTCTATGTATGTTTGGATTATAATAAAGAAGGATACTTCAGTTGCATGATTTTCACAGTTAGTATTTCAAAGGAGACATTGTGGATTGCAGCAACTTAAGAAAGGGTCACTTGAGGCACTGTAGAATCCACATTAGCTTAGATGATTAGTTAGATTGTGAATTATAATTTCTAAATTTTAGTTTTTAGTTTCCATTACATTGAATGCTATATTGTAATTTTTGAATTAAAGTTTCTAATCTACATTTGTTAAATTTTATTAAGTGATTAGTTGAAATAGGTCACACTGCAACATAGAGAGTCACTAGTTACAGTCTGTGAAAAGACAAGTACCAATAGTTGTTACTAAGGTTACTTAGAGTAACTAGTATTTTCTTACCTTGTTCTCTAAGTAGGAGTAATTTCAAGTTAGGAAGCTTTTATATGAATTTACTCTTGTTCAATTACTTGTACTCAATCGATTAAGAAATTTAGGATTCCCAATCACATATATAGTGCCAACATCATCTCAAGTTTATGATTCCCTAAATGAAGCCCCCTTTTGAACAATGAACTACTTAATTTGGGATATGTGAGTCTGTTAAGTTGTATGTATGCTATCTACATTAGTTAATTAGATATTAGGGGAATCTCTAAGTTTTTGGTGTCGTTTTTGAAGATGGTACTAATTTTAGAATTACTAATTATATTTTAATTCATTTTCATTGCTTTCATAAACTAGGAAGTTTTCATTTACAACAATTGGGATTACTCTACATTTTCAAATTGACCCTGAGCTACTCATTAACAATGTGCAAGAGAGGCTATCTAAATATTAAGATACTATTGTATGCAAAGGTAGAGAGATACTTTGGGAAGATTTCTTACCTCAAATCAAGTAGAATTTGAAGATACTGGTGCATGTGAAGAATCAATAAAGGGAATAAACGATATAGAATTACTCCTCACACTAGTACCTACTTCGTACCTAGGGAGAACTCCCATAAGATAACTTGACATAATGATAGAGAAAGTAGTGGAAAACCTAGAAGAGCTTGTTACATTCGAGTTTACAATCACAAATCAAGAACAAGTGGCTTCCCTCAAGAATATACCCCCTCGGCCTTGCCCAACTTTTATGGATTGATTACAGAGGACATACACACATTCCTAATTAAGTTTGATGTTTTATGTAGAAGCTAAGATTAAACCACATATACCCATAGATTAAAACTCTTCCCAGCCACATTGAAAGATGTTTCATTGTGGTGGTTCATAGGGCTAGGAAGGAATGCAATACCAAATTAGGAAACAATGAAAGAAAAATTCTTACAAAAGTACCAAGATTATTGTCATGGAGTAGACATGAAACAAGATGACATCTTCAAAATGTCACAAAAGGAAGAAGAACCACTTAAAGATATGTAGAAAGGTTTCAATCTTGGCTAAAGAAATCACACTAGAATAGGCTCTTTCCAGAGTCAATGAAGCTAGTATTTTTGCGAGTAAATGAAGACTGCATGGATACCTTAAACCTCATAGGAGCAAGGGATATTTCTCAATTTCCTTTTGATGAAATATTCTAGGAATGTAGAAATTATTTTAGGTCATCTATGAGTAAGACCATGGGTATTAGAGATTTCTCTTCCACTTAAATATATATGGGTGTTTCCAAGGTGGAATTAGCCAACCTTTTGTCCAACATGAAGGAGGACATAATAAGTCATCTAGCTACCCAACTGGATACCTTGCACATAAAATAAATAGGAGGTATAGGTCGCTCTCACTAAATATTGTCCTGACCGTTGCTAGAAGAGGCTAAACTATAATTGCAAGAAGATTGCCAGCATTTCTATGGAGAAGCAAGGGAAACTTGCATTTTGTGCCTTGGAGGATGAGGAAGGTTAATTGTTTTACATTTCTTAGTGCAAGTCATGGAAAAAAAGACAAGGTATACCTCAAGATCCCTTGTCTTATAATATGTCCTTTCCTGGGGGTAATGCAAACTTCTCTAACTAGAATAATCAGTCCTAGAATAGCATGCAAAATTAATCATGGCTGATGGACCAATCATCTAATTGGTCTCCATAGTAGTGAATGTAGCCACCACTATAATACCAAGCATCAAACTACAATTCCCAAAAGCAACCCTCGAAAAACCAATGGCCACCCCAATGGTGCGGGAACCAATAGTGGTAAAACCAAATTGTTAACTACCCATAACCACAACAATATTTTTAGTAACAACAACAACAACCTAGCATAATGAAAAACCAAACCATAGCAACCCCAACGCAACCAAGAGCACCTCATTTATCATCTCAACTTGCACCTGTAGACACCTAAAATTGTCCTAGCCTGTGAATTAGCATATATCATTGCATTTCACATCAATTGCATCCAAAACCCTAAAATGCCTCTATTAATTAAATAATGACATTTTTAATTAATTCACTTTTTCATCAATTTTGACCAATTAAATAAATTTCATTTATTTAATAAATTCCCAATCTAACTTTATTCCTCCCGATTAATTAAATAATGTCAATTATTTAATTGTTGTCGTTAACTCACTTTATTCCCCTAAGTTGATTAAATTATTAAATCATATTAATTTAATTAACTCACTTTCCTCCAACTTTGAATAATTTGAATAAATGATTCAAGACATCATCAAAAATCAAATCAAACAAATGCAACTTTGTTTGCAAAAGTCAAACTTGATTTGCACGTTCAACTCCAAAAAGGACTAATTAATTAAATCAATTAATTAATTATCCTCACCCACTTTCATGATTGAGCAAATTGCTCCCAACATGATTTCCTCACCAACTTTCTTCAATTTCACAAATTTCTCTACATAATTTCCTTAATTCCATTGAAGGCTCAAATTGATTTCTTCAATTTCATGAATTTCTCCACTTGTTTCATCAATTTCACAAATTTCTCTACATAATTTCCTCAATCTCATTGAAGGCTCAAATTGATTTCTTCAATTTCATGAATTGCTCCACCTATTTCATCAATTTCACAAATTTATCAACAAGATTTCTTCAATTACACTAATTACATAATCTATTTTGCACAGATTATTCATGTCTCTTTCCTCTCAACATCTTTCGACTGTTGATCAAGATATTCTACTACGCGATCCTGATCGTCCATTTCAAATCACAATTTCTATATAAAAAACCTCTTTCCTCACAAAAAAGGATTGAAGAATCAACATAATTTACACAACAAAGTACTACTGAGATCTGAATCACCATTGACAACACTTCAACACATATCTTTGATCAACACATGCGTCGCATCAAAGCTTCTTGCACACAACAATGGAGGCTTCGCAGTGATATGAACAATCCAACATCCTACGAACACACTCTAATATGGAATGATAACCTTTCTTTTATTTTGAATTCATTTTGATAATCGTAGGATTTCATTGTGTGTTTTCAATAGCTTAGAAAGTCATTTCATGAGTGAAGGAATAGATCTAGATTCTTGTTTTGATTAAATTAGTTTCTATTTCATTGCATTTATCTTGTTTACGCTCTATAATTTTCCCCCTCACACATTTTGGAATGCCTGATGGGACCTCGGTCCTTAGCACTAATGTTTTTTGTGAGTTCATTGGAGCAATTACATAAAACGCGGTTGCAGTTTTCCAGAAACGCTATTGACATTTGCTTTTATGTAGAAGCTACAACATTATGGCAAAGGCTGCGCCTATTGCACTTTTTTGGTTACTTTTTACACTTTTTTGGTCACTTTTGCACTTTGTTTGTTCCCTTTTACACTTTTTTTGGTCTCTTTTGACATAACAGGGCCCTATTGACTGGTAATCAAGACTTTTTTTACCCTATCTTCAAACGACCATATCTTGGTCATACGAAAGCATTTTTCAATTTTTTTTAAAATGGGGTAGAATTTCATGATCTTTGCAATGGCGTAGGTGGTTTTTTAGTTTTTATATAGTTAAATTTTTCATTTGTGCACTTAAATTTAACTTACATCGTAATTTGGTCTAGGTTGTAGGGTTTTGATGCTTAATCAACTGTCTAACCCTAACGTTTGATTGTGTGTTGCATTTGGAAAGTTTCTAACATATCTTGTGCAAATCTCGAAGGATTTATGGTGCATATTGTTATGAAAACAATTAAAATGTTTATTACAGAGAAGGAAAACGTTCAAAGCTTTTAGTTTTTCAAAGCTTTCGTAGTTAGAAAACTTTAAATTGGTGCATAAAAAGAACCCCACAAATGAACATTTAAGTTTTGGTGCTCTAAAAATGAACATTCTCAAAGCTTTTTATTTAGAAAATGCTTTTGAATTGGTGCAATAAAAAGAACCCCACAAACAACACATTTTGATTTAGTGCTCTAAAATGAACCTTTTCCAAGCTAAGTTAGAAAATACTTTCATTTGGTGCTTAAAAATAATCCCACAAACAAACACATTTTGATTTAGTGCTCTTAAAATGAACCTTTTCCAAGCTAAGTTAGAAAATGCTTTCATTTTGTGCTTAAAAAGGATCCCACAAACAAACACTTTCGATTTAGTGCTCTAAAATGAACCTTTTTCAAAGCTTTCATAGTTAGAGAATGCTTTCATTTGGTGCTTAAAAAATAACCCCACAAACAAATGCTTTCAATTTAGTGCTTTAAAAAGGATGTTTGATTTTTTGTTGACCAAACGATTTCAATTTGTTGACGAACACACGATTTCTTTTGTTGATCGTTAAGACAAGGTTTAGAATGAACAATTTGGTTGGTGCTTAAAAATGAGCAAATCAATTTCTTGTATTGCACATTGTGATAGCTTTGTCTGAAGTCCAGAACATTTCACTTTGGAGCAATTAAAAAGAATTTTTTTATGTTATTTACACCTTATTGTGGGGATAGCACCGCTCGAGGTGCTTAAAAAGAATCAAATTGCAATGAAGTGTATGTTGTATCTACTATGTCTGGAAAACTAAGGTGTTTAATCCTCTCCCCTCATGTCTTTTTGGCGATATTGGGTGACGAAAAGAACATTTTTGAGTTTAGCATCTTGGCCATTTTATCTTTTATCCTTAGAAGAGAGGGCTTGCTTTGAGACACATCCCACACTGGAGAACTCATTGCAAGGTCTCAAAGCACATTTACTGGTGAGCTATATCAAAGGTTACAAAATCATAAGAAAGTAGCTTCAAGCCTACCAACAACAAATTGCACCTAATCCCACGCCTTAAGTGGAATGGGAACAGTTAAAGAGCCTTAAGTGACCAGTGGATGAGTGTCGGTTACCGTGTTCACAATTTGTGGTCATTAAAACCCCTTGTTATAGAGACCAACTAGTTCTACCAATAAGTTATTTAAAGTGGTGCATTGGGAATTTATTCCCAAGAAGTTAATTGTCGTGTCCAATTTTTTGGTGGAAATATAGAGATTAAGAATTCATTCTTAACATATCTCTACATTTTCCCATAAAGTTGCATGTAAAGTCATCTCTTCTAATACGAAGGGCATGAGGCAAGCCTATTGAGAAGAATGTACCTACTCCTTAAGGTGTAAAGATTGTTTTCTAAAAATTACGATTAACCATAAAAAAATATTTGACATCAAACTTTGTGCTTGAATTAAAACAAACACATCAAAAGAATCACTCAACATGTTTATCAAAATCACAAACCCTTTGACTTAGTGTATGATTTTAAGAGAAGCCCTATATTTTCACTCCTTAAAGATCTCCTTAAAGGTTTTTGAATATTTTTACTTTAATTTCAGGCTACATTGGCTCAAAGTAAACATTGGAAAATATGGCTTGGGTGTTGTGATTTCACAACTTAAAGCCATAGACATGTAGGTCACACAAGTGTATGCTTTTTGAGTCAGTCAAATACAGTTGTACCACTTTCCATACTCCAACCATAGATAAATTGAAGAAACAAAAGCGTAAACTTGCAAAAAAATTGGAGAAAATTTGCTCAAACTAGAAACAAATTCCATAGAGGTCACTTTTGCACAAAATTCTACTGCAGTTGACCCATTTTTTACTGCAATTGCCAAAAATCCAATGCTTTTGTTCTTTGTTTGCAAATAGCCACTAGTAAACATTCACCATAGTTGCACCCCTTTGCACAGTTGACTCTGAAATTTGCACATCTACAAAATTTTAACGCTTTTGCCATATAATTCTTGTGTAGTTGACATTACTTCTACTACAATCAACCCAAAAACCAACGCTTTTGACAAAATTTATGCTTTTTCTCTCACTGATTACACATTCTCAGAAATACAAAAGTCACTTTTGCAATTCATTTCCACACTTGTCCTAAAATTTTACGTAGTGGACAAGATTCCTATCGTATTTTCCAATTTGACCACTATTGTTGTCTTTCTTTGCCACTTTTGACAAACTGGAACACATTTGCACTTCATCATTGGCATAGTTGAACCCCTCTACCACAATTGACATTGACATTTGCACACTTGCAAAATTTTGATACTTTTTCCCTAAACTTTGCCGCAATTGCCCAAAATTCTACCACATTTGACCCAAATTTTATCGTAGTTGCCTTATTTTTTGGTGAAAATCACAAACAGATCCAAAAATAGGTTAAATATTTCACCATTAGGAAACCAAACACCCCACATCACTTTTCATACATCATTTCACCCAAAACAAAATCTCATTCATGGGGACATCAATCAATTACCCGAATCACTCTTATCAAGGGTCACGACAACATCAAGGGTTTCAAAATCACCATCAAGATCAAAATCTACAGCATCAACTTTCCCTAAATGTAATTGAAAATAGAATTGGAAAACTTTATCAGCTATGCTTTGGAAACCATCAAAAGAGTGAGTCACAATATCAAGAACATCTTGAAAATCCTCAAAACACATATTCATATCATCAACAACATGTTCAACATTAAGACACCTCGTACCAACAACCCTCATCCTATGATCCTTCATACAATGCACAATATCATTAAGGGTTACAACAACAAAATCAGGATCCTAATGTTATTCAAAATCAATATGGATCTTACTTCATTCAAAACCCCAAACAACAAATAAACACACATCCTCAAACATCTCAATATCCACATCAACAACATTTCCAACATCATCAAAACATTGATTCATATCAGCAACAAAGTCTATTTTCGCAACATCAAGTGAATCAACAACATCAATTTCCAGAACAAAATACACAACACCAAGGTGTACCTCAAATGCAATACCAAGATGTACCTCAATCGTAGTATCAAGGAGTTCCACAATATCAAGATGTACCTCAATCTCAGTATCAAGGAGTTCCACAATAGCAAGATGTACCTCAATCTCAGTATCAAGGAGTTCCACAACACCAAGATGTACCTCAAATGCAGTATCGAGGAATTATGCAACATCAAGACACACCTCAAACTCAAGATCAAATGATCCCTCAAGTTCGATATCAAGGCACACCCCACCCTTAAGGTACCCATCATCGGACAATAAGGTTATAACATCCTTCCAAACCAAACAAACACACGTACTGAAGATATAACCTTGTAGTTACAAAATAACAATCAACTCAATTACCAAAACAACCAATCGAACAACCAACAAAAAAATCAAGAGTAGAACAATCAATAGAGGCCATAAAGGAAATATTACCAACCAAGAAGGAAATTCACCCCTTTGGGAGAGACTTTAGAGGTAATCATGCACAAACTATTACAACAAGACCTTATCAAAATCAATGATAGTCCAACTTATGGTGAACCAAACTTTAAAATCCCTTGGTATAATGAGTACGAATGATGTGAGTTCCACAAAATCAAGGGTCACACAATGAATAAATGTATAGAACTCAAAAATATCTTCCAAGACCTTATTGATAGAAAAAAAATAGCTATTGAGGACAACATTCATGGTTCAACCACTATGGAAAACATTAACAATATCTCTACCTCAAATGTTGCAGATAATGATCAAAATCCATCTATTGATGATAACATTGACAATATCTCAAAAGTTGAAAACAAAGATCAAGAGCCATCTACCAATGACAACATCAAAAATATCTCTACCTCAAATGTTGCAGATAATGATCAAGAGCCATCTATCAATGATAAAATTGACAATATCTCAAAAGTTGAAAACAACGATCAAGATCTATCTACCACTAATCATGTTGACAATGTATCTACATCATCCAATGAACAAAAGGACATGAATCAAGAAGTTATTCAAAATCATGATCAAACTCAATCACCCAAGTCTAGCAATGATCCAGTCCAAGATATATTGACATCATCCAACCTCATGGCAGTACATATTGATGAAGAAGACACTCTTAATCCAACACTTATACCCAATGCATAAAATCTAAGCCAAGAGTTATCACCCATATGTCCACATTTCGAGGAAATCCAAGGATCCTTTACAAAAAATCCATTCTTTGAAATTGATCCATGTCAAGAGCACGAACCAAAGCATATTGAAGATAACACCACACAAAATCAAGATCAAGAATCCCTATCATCAAAATACTATGATGACTTGGCAAGTATCTTCCAAAACATCCAATATTTTCCAAAAGAAGAACAAATCCATACACCAAGAATATATACATCTACCCATGAGATGCTTACTCCTAATGACCGTGTAGATGATCTTCATCCAAAACAAGAGTCTCATACTCTTGATATCATAAACAAGGAACAAGAGTCACCTACTCTTAACATCTTTACACATGATCAAAGCACAACAAAATCTATAGACATATCTAAAATTGATCAAGAAGAAGCATTAAAATCAAAAACATCCTCCAGGCAGGTTGAAGAAATTGAGCATGAAAATATGGAGCACAGTATCTTAAAATCAGCAAAGATAATTAATAATCTTGAGTAGCAGAGCATTAGGTATACAATAGTCAAAGAAGCATCAATATATTTTGAAGGCCCATCAAAATCCGATATTCCATAAGATCAAGTTGAAAATATCAATCAAGAAGTTATCTCACATATGAAGGATCCTACCAGTGAAGAAGCTATCACCTTTGAAGATCCACAATAGAGCAGCAAAGGATTAGCACCTTGTTTCCAAGGTAAATTATATCCTATTTCAAATAAAAAATTTCAACATATGCATTATCAAGGTAGAGGAATAGGCCTACATGAACAAGGTATCCTAGCACTAATGCAGATTATTGAAAATCCTACACATCAAGGTCTTGGTTATTCAACAATTAAGGGATCTAAACATATTAGTGATACCTCTATAATATTGGGGGCAACTTTATCTAATGCAAACATCAACATATAAAGCACGAAGAGTCCTTATGATGAAATCACTACCAATGCTACAACTAGTCGTATCATGAATTGTCATCCACACATATTTCAACCCTCTAATTGGGACCAACAACAAGATAAAAAGCTATATCAAAGAAAGAAACAAGTCATTGAAGCAAAAGAATTAGTAAAACAAAATAGACAAGCAAAATTCAAATGGATACAAAAGCAAAAGAAATAAAATCATCCCTATCAAACTCCATCAGTCAAAGAAACTATGGGGAAAAATCAAAAAGGGAATTTCATCCATCAAAAGTGTCCAAAAATACAAAAGAAAGCTTCAAGAGCGACCTATAAGGTATATCAAGACGTTGGTCCCAATCGAATATCTATATCCACCCATCATTGCTCATCATCCCAAGTTTGGATAGTCAAGGATTCCAAACTGTCAACCAATCCATCTAAATATTGTATCCCTCAACGCATTTCACCATCCATGATA